>JARHVA010007719.1:0-177500 GCA_037957365.1 Torreya grandis | reverse complement strand
AAATATGAGGACTTATTCAAAGCATTTTATATGTAGGTAGTGCCCAGTAAAAGAGGGGTCCTTGGGGTAGCTCAATATTGTGAGCCCACTAACCCATTTTTCCCACAATCACTCTAAGGATGAACAAGAAAGGGTTTGATAATTTAATAAAGAGTGAAAAATGTGAAAATTATATAAATGTTTCAAATTCAAGGTGATATAAAAACCATAAGGCTCCAGTTGATTGCATCTATATCCAGTCAATATTCTATACAAGACAACTATGTCGAATACAATTATTCTAGGATAATATTATAGTCCACTTATATCCTATTCAAGATTATACATACATGATCACAATAAACCAACTTTGTGGCATTGTTCCCTATTCATTGAAATATATGTCAATACTTGTACTTTTATATTTTTAGAAATCTTAATTATGTAACTTCAAAATATTGGTTTCTATTAATTATCCTAATCATTAAGTTAGTTCGCCATCCTTGTGTAAAAGTTAAAATAATACCCCTTACCCATAAATACTCACACACATCTAAATTTAGGGTTATACATTTGGTAAACATGACCTTTTGTCTCAAAAGCTTAATTTTACCTAGGGTTTCCTTTTTTTTATTTCTAAACTATAAATATTTTTAAATCATATTTATATCTATTATAAAGTAATTAATTATGGATGAATATATCATTCATTTCCTTTTCCAATATTTCATAGTATCCCTTATTTTTTAGACTTCATGTATGGATAAATTAACCTAATTCCTAAGAAATGATAAGAATCAAGTTTATTTCTACAACTCCTTTTGCAATGCTATATAGTGGGTATCTAGATGCTAATGTGCATGATCCTATACCTTTATTCCACTTAGATACTATTAAAATTACAACTAACATCCTATACCCATTATCCACCCATGATTTATATTAGACTCCATGGTCCATGATGTGACAACTTGAAATGGTAAAGGTGCCCAACCTATCCCACCACATGTTACTACAAATCAAGTTATTCCTAACTTGGTTCTTAAGAAGAAATTAAGGACCAACTGATCAACATGTATGATAAATTTAAATTTTCAAACTCCTAAATTAATATACTATCTAAAAGAATATTTAATATGAATCATTACATGACACCCAAGTACCAAGTGATATTAAACTAGACTATTTTGTAGCTATTATGTACGATTTAAAAAAATAAAATATTATTACTTTTGAGATAAAATATTTACCATCAAAAGATATTAGTCATCAAGATTTGTATTTGTTCATACAATCGAGTGTTCTTCACAAGGGAATCAAAATATTTCTATTTGATAATGGTTTGGGACTAAACATTTGTGGCATAGATTTCCTAGACACCATGGTTATTAACACAAATATTCTTTAAAAAATAGATATACATATTAAAGGATTTTATTATTAATTTATCCCTCCATTTGGACAAATCACAATAGATGTGTCATTGGGGCCAAAAATTGTTCTAAATACATTCTAAGTAATCTCTAATTCATTGCACTATAATTTATTTTTGGGTAAAACATGGATACATACCATGGAATCCATATATATATAATGGGACCTTATTCACCATTATTGTTTATGATGAACCCTTAAAATGTTGTAAAATGATTCATTTCAACATATAAGGGATACCTAAATTGGTATCACCTCAATAGTGTATTCTAATTGAAAATATACAAATATATGAAATAGGGAAGTCAAACATAATGACCAATTTACTTCAAGAAACAAATAAAGAAATAACCACTGATGTGCACATAGATAAACATCAAGAATAATAAACATTACCAAAGTATCCAATGATACCAAAAAAAAAAATCCAACATTTGAACTTCCTTTATTAGTTAACATTGATCAACAAGATGAAATGGTTACAAATTATTATGATAGTGATCATGAACCTCCTCATGATATTATTGATGAAAAATTACAAATACTTATCTTCTATCCACTTGCAAATATTTTTCATAACCTATTCACACCTATAAGTCCTAGTACATATAATTTAAATTCATCATTAGAGGATAAAAATCACATTTAGATAAGGGCAAGACAAAAATAACAAATGAACATGTGAATGTGTGTTGTTCAATCCATTATTATTGGATAAAACATTAATATAACCTTACAAGGGAGTGATAAAAATATACCATTTAAATAATGGGTAGTCCTCTTACAAACCTCCATAATAGATTATCCATATATTAGAAAACAAAGATGTTCCATATTTAATTCTTCATATGTTTCTTGAGCATCATATGGTATTTTTACCTCCTAATAGATGCATATCAAGTACCAAACACATTCCTAAAAATGGATCATTGTATTGTGCTTACCATCATATCACCATCATAATACATATCAATGTGTGACATTACAAAACCATATTCATAAATATAAAGGTGAGGGGTGCATAATGTTGTGCCTGAGCAAAAAAATGACCAAATATTTCCAATAATTCCACACAAAATTAAATTTCAAAGTGACAAATACATGAAAATCTAACAATTTCTACAAGCATAGATGATGTCTCCTGATCACATTTTCAAATTGATACAAACAATTGGGACACTATGTGTAATGTCTCATACTTACCTAACTTGGTACATATTATCGAATAAGTATAACGTTGTTCTATTTTCCTTGAATATATTGGATATATTTAATTACCCATAGCATGTAGACCTAAACTAATAAATACCATCATATGGGTCATGGATACCAAACCAAATATCACATTTTATTATTGATAATACTAGGCAATAGAAATGAAAGAAATAATTGATACCCTTCATGTGTCTTACTTACCAATTCAAAAATAAAATAATCCACATACTACATGATGGATAAAATAATAAATATATAGAAACAATAGATGATATTCCCATAGCAAATGATAAAAAATGATGTGGCATAAACACTATTGGAAAAAAGTGGATCCTAGAAAACCATCAAATAGTTTTTTTTTAATTTTGAGTGGGAGGAATAATATCCTTTCATTTAAATTAAAAATTTTAAATACCAAAAAATAAAATACTCCAAAAATACCAAAAACATTAAAATAATTCAAAAAGACCAAAAAAACTAATATTTTCTTAGTTTTACTATTTCTTATACATATGTTGTTTGTTCCATGTTAGTATATAGCTATCATTATTTCCTATATACACGTGCATTTCATGATTTATTTGAGTCTGATATATTAATACCTAAGAACATGATATATACACATATAGATGTTGGGATTTCCTTCTACTCACATCGTAATTATGTTGGGGACATCTACTTATTTGATCATGATACACCTAGGCTATATTATTCTATGATCATTTTCCATTATTATGTTTGATATTTTATACTTAAATATCCCTATATCCATGCTTATAGTTTTCAAAATGTACTTGATATGTTATGTGCTTAACATTGCTTGCAAACACATATGTTCATGTTGGTTACCTATTTTTCTTGATCGCTATTGTCATACATTGTATTTCATGTTTTAGCATTTCAATATGATCCATTGATTGTGGCATGCATACCATGCTTGCCTATATTTAAATTTTTATATGTCATGGTTTTTTTTATGTGGCCATTTGAATATCTCATTCTATGATTTGTGTATATTTGATTAATTCATGTCCATTTGATTATGTGGCATTTGAATATGTCCCTTGTATGATGTCTCCTTGGACCATTTCTTGTTGATTTTATTTTAATTTCTCGTGTGTGTACTTGATTTATTGTAGATCTTGTATTATCAATCTGTAGACATTTTGATTTCTTGTATATCTTGTACTATTACTCTATAGACATTTACATGATATACATCATGCATCTTAAGATATGATGTGATCACATACTCTGTCCCTATAATTTTGTTGTCCCCCAAAAATATCACTCATTTTTGGGACAAGATTTGAACTATTTTGGTCCTACAGACCAAAATTGTCTCTTCCTTTTTCAAAAAATTTCTTGGGCATTCAAATTCCTCATTTTTAAAGCTTCTCAGGAATCTACAGACTTTGCAAGAAGAGAAATCTATGGACTCTACAGGCCAAGTTCAATGGGATTTACAGGTTGATTTCTAAAGACTTGATTTCTACGGACTATGTAGATAGGTTCATTTCTACAGTTTCAAAGGCTTCTACAGGCGGGTTCAATCAAAAGAATTAGTTTCCAATACTTAGTCATTTTTGGGATTGGTTCAGTGCCTTGGTTCAATTGAAAATGTCCATTGGCAAGCATCCAAGTAAGGATCCAACCATTGAACCATTGAACCTTGAACCATTTTGGTTCAACGGGTTCAACAAGTTCAAATGTTCAATGTCATTGGTAAGAGTTAAGCGCTTCATCAAGGTTCAAGGTTCAATGTCTTCAAAACACTTATCAAAGAGAAGAAGGCTTGAACCATTGAACTATTGAACCATTGAACCACTTTGGTTCAAAGGTTCAATGGGTTCAAGGTTTAATAGGTTCAAAGGTGGGTTTAACCAAGCGGTTCAATGCTTTGGTTCACTTAGCTGGTTCATCTACTTGGTTCAATGCTTTGGTTCATCTACTTGGTTCAAAGGCTTGGTTCCATTAAAGGGTTCATTGGCTTGAACCATTTTGGTTCAAAGCTTGGTTCATCGGCTTGGTTCAATGTTTGGTTCAACCAAGCGACTCAATGCTTTGGCTCAATCAAACGGTTCACTCATTTGGATCAATCAAAGGGATCATCGACTTGGTTTAAAGTGTGGTTCAAAGCTTGGTTTAAAGGAGTAGTTCAAAGGAGTGGTTCAAATGCAAAATTTCAAAGAAGCCTCCTGAAGGACAAGTGCCCTTACGAAGAGAACTTGGTCAACAAAATCACCCTTCGGAAGGGACATTTTCAAAGAAGGTTGCAAAGCTAAATTCTTTCATATTTTTGTTTAAGGTAGTTGAAAAAGACTAAGGCAAGAAACAATTCTTTCAGACTTTTGTCCAAAGGAATTCCTTCAGACAAAAAGTTCAAAGGAATTCGAGAAAGCAGCTATGGGAGGAAAACCCAAAGGAATTTTCCAAAGATGAAAGGCAAAGCGATTGAAACAATTCTATGGACTTTTTGTCTGTGGGAAATTTCTATAGACTTTTTCTCCATGGGAAAATTCCCATAGAAAAATCCTAGGGAAAATGCCCACAGAGAAAGCCCATGGAAAAAGTTCATGGGAATGTCTACGAGAGACTCTAAAGAAAAGGCCACCGAAGGACCCCAAAGGGTAGGTGCCCTTGCAGGGGATTCTCAGCTACCAAATCAAAGGACATTTCCTCGAAGCTGAAGGGTCACCTTCCCTTCAGGAAGATGTAAAACAAGAAATCTGAAGGGTCACCTTCCCTTTGAGAGGATGCAAAATAGGAAAGTCGAAGAAGGACCAAGGGGTGATGCACCTGAAGACATCAAATTCAAGAACAACGAACTAGCCATTGGAAATGTAGTGACAGGTGCGCGAACATCAATTTAAAAGCTTATAAAATAACCATTAATCCTTGTAATCTATAGACTCAAATGCATTCACAGGCTTTAAGGCCAAGACCAACAGGGAGCAACTAAGGAGTAGAGCATCAAATTGAATCAAGGACCCAATTCACTTTTATTGTAAATAGATATCTCTTTTTGACAATCAGAATGAAACTCTACCCAAATTGAAAGGCATTACTGAGACTTTGATCTCAGATTGTTGATCATATTTTGTTATTGGAATAAGAAAGCAAGTGACTTTTTATACTTTGTGCTGTGATATCTTTGTTATTGGAGAAACTGTTCTTATGTCTTTTTCCTTGATATATTTTTTGTTCCTTTAATTCAACAAGCAAAATTAGTGAAAGTAGTCAAGGTGTCCTAAAGAGTCAAATGTGGAGAGACTTTGTGCCCCCATAATTGCCTTTAGTGTGTTTTATTTTCATTTTGTGTAAAGGGCCTTGGGATGACTTTGTGCCCTCATTGTCCTTCGTATCTTACTCTTGAGCAATTCGGGTGGAGACTTTGTGTTGCATCTTGATTTACTAGTTACTACATCTTTGGTTACATTTTGCTCTTACTACCAGGAGTATTCTTGTGGCTTGCTGAATAGTACTTCTAAAAGAAGAGGAGTGCTTTCTATAATTTCCCTTGAGATTTATCCTTTAATCCACATACATCATCTCTAAAAAAAGAGAGATGGATTGTTTGTCCTACCCTTGAGTATTATTTTCTGTTTATATATATATATATATATATATATATATATATATATATATATATATATATATATATATATATCATATCTATAGGGAACTTCTCCTTGATGAGAGGAGAGATTAGTACCATTTTGATGTGGTAAACCTACACATTTGGATGACCAATCTTCCTACTTTGGCGGATCAGACCTATTTTGTTTATCAGTACACTGATCGACAAAATATTCAACCAACAATTTTTGGCGACTCTGCTAGGGATGTACATAATTTTGTTCAATTTGGAACCTCAAGTTTCAGATTGAAACATCACCTGTGTCTTACCCATTATCATTATAACCCTTATCCATTATAGACTCTGACAACTCTATTTCATGTCTTACCCATTATCCATTTATATCCTTACCATATTCCTCCACCTCTATTATTTTGTTTGGTCTGCAAAAACTAGAGTTGCTGGGAAAGAGTGCACAGTTTAAAGTCTCAAGCTTCAAACTGAAGTAAGGTCAATTATTTTCCATTTTTGTTTCACAATATGGTAGATTCAAGGTATACATGAAGCCAAAGGGCTAAAGGTATTGTTGACCCTGTATTCGAGTTGGTACAGCAAAATGATTTTGATATGTTTCTTTCACCATCTCGTCTCCAACAAACCAAGAGCTTTCCTCCTACTAAAGTCAGATCTCCATTGCCAAACAAAGTATCCACTTCTATTGTTGATAAATCTTTGCCAATAATTACCCCTTTGAGATTTTTTATTTCTCCTTTTCATAATCCTATAATGGCAGTTCAAGGCCCCTTGTGTAATGCTTTTGGTCCTCTCCATCTTACTCCACCTCTACATGAGCTTCCACGTAGTTCAAGGAAGAATTTTCCCAAATTTTATGGTGATGGGAAAGTTCATCCTGATGAACACATTGTAGCTTTTAGTATATCCTATGGAGTAATTGGAGTAGAATTTGAAGATGTAGCAATTAGGGTATTTGTAGAAACATTACAAGGTATTGCTGCAGATTGGTTTTATCATCTACAAGTTCGGTCAGTAACTGATTGGAATACCCTCAAAGATAAGTTTGAAGCCAGATTCAAACTTGTAAAAGATGCACATGCACTTCTGGCTCAACTCACACAGATGAAGAAATAATGTCATGAACCAATGAGGGACTTCATAGCCAAATTTGACAAACTGAGGAATAAAATTCTTGTAATTGCTCAACCTACAGCTGAGAATATCAAATGCTTCTTCATTAATTCTTAGTTACCTGAAGTCAATTTTTTTTGAGACATGTTGGTCAAATAGATCTTGTTGTAGCTCAACTTTTGGCCACTGAGGTAGAAGATGATCTCATCTTAGCAGGGAAGATAAGAAGAGAACCAAATAGAAATAGATCCTCATCATCTTCTGAATATTCATCTACAAGCACCATTGATCTAATGGTGCAAAAGCTAGCAAATGAAGTGCTAGCCTTGAACAGACAAATGACACAAGGAATGTCTTTTTCTCCTTCATACAGAGATATGCCAAGGACATTTCCAAATTAGTCATATCAGGGCAATGCTGCCAGGAATTAAGGACAGCTAGATTGTCTTCCTCCCCCATAAGGGAAACTTGCCCTAGAAGCTCCTCCAACCAACTCAGTAGTTGGATATTTGGAAATAGAACATGATTTCTCTTTCCAACCTGAGTTTGAGAAATAAAATGACGCTGATCTCTTCACGAAGGATCAAGAAGAATTAGTTGGTGACTCCCACATTGGTTTCTTGAACTACCAGGATGAACCTAGAAGTAAAGGAGAAGCTATTGATGGATCATATGCAGTGTTTACCAGGTCAAAGAACTAATCAGTCTAGCAAGCTAATAAAGGGAAGACAAAGGAGCAACCTCAACCAAAAATTACAATTGTTAAGTGTGGAACCACTCTGCCTTTCCAGTCAAAGGATCCGGTGATCACCCAAAATGTAAGTACATCAATTTCACCTTCACCTTCTACTTCAATTTGGCAAACTAGCCCTCGTCCCATCCCTCCTAAAACCCAAAAGTTTGAAATGCTTTCCTCTGTTAATAGTCCAATTCAGCCATTTGACATAATTGATCATGTCAAGAAGACCAAAATTCAAATGTCTAAATTTGAATACTTGCAATCCAATCCTGATCAATTGGATAGGTTGGTCCAATGTGTCAAAAACCAAACCATCCCTGTAAGACAAGAGGTTAAGAAAATAATTCTTGATTCCCCAAAGAACATGCCCATTCCAAATAATTTTGTCATTACCCCTCTAGCTTCCCCTGGGAAAATAAAACCTTTCTATGTTTCCTTATTGATAAATGGTTATCAACTCAATAATTGCATCATTTATTCCAGGGCATTTGAAAATGTCATGCATAATAAAGTAGCTGAGTATCTTGGCCTCACAATGACCAAGACATTTGAGAGATGCTTCTCCATGGAGAATAAGCAAGTACCACTACTAGGGCAAATCAAAGATACCCAATTTGCATTTGTAGGCTTTCCAGACAAGAGAATCAAGATGATTGTCTTGGTGGCTGACATCCCAACATCTTATGGCATTTTGCTTGGATGAAATTTCTGCAAAGATGTGGGAGGAGAACTAAGCATGGACTTATCTGAAGCAAGGATCCCTATCCAAAGCATAATGAAGATATTTCTCCCTAAAAAGAAAGCAAAATATGTGGTCATCCAAACATCAATCACTGTAGCACAAATTCTATTTGAGTCTTCAAGTAGGGGTAATTATTTCTTGACCACAGAGAATGTTCATGTTTTTACAGATGAAAGTCTTATAGCTGACAATCTAGGAATTGATCCAAACAAGACTTCAAGAGAATTGGTAGAATGCAATATAAACAAATAAGGATCTTCCATCTCTAATGAAGAGAAATTTGATAAGAGATCAGCTTCTGATGATGCTTGGATCCTGAAATCTAATGGCAGCAATTCTTCAACCAATGATGGAGTTGGGACTGTGTTGATATCTCCTCAAAGAGATATTCTTCCTTCATGCAATTTGCAAGTCAGCAACACCAACAACATAGTTAGATGTGAATCTCTATTGCTCAGATTGAATATTTTTCAAGATGAAGAGATCAAACTCCTCCACATCAAAGGAGATGCTAAGTTGATAGTTTGTCAGGAGTTTAATGTGGACAATCCAATCATGTGCTAGACTAAACCAAAAGAACAACCAATTACGGTAATGGACCATGCTGTTGTAAATCAAAATCAAGCAAAGGAATCATTTGCCAAGAAAGCAAGGAGTTATGGCTTTCAAATTGAAGACCACATCCTACCATGGGACAAGAAGAAGAAAAAGCCAAGAGGAAGATGCAAAAAATTAGTTTTCTGGTGGAGAGCTCCATTTACCCATCACCATTTCTGGGGGCAAAATGATTTCCTACTGGTTTACCAAGATGGCACACTATTTTCACTATCTCTCAAGAAGCAGCGTCTGAAACACTTCAACTCTTGAAGTATCAGATCATTACATCTGTATATATGTATATTTGTATAGTTTTTAATTCTATTTTGTTTTGTTTGTTTCCATTTTTGATGCCTTTCATTTTTGGGTAACATAAATCTATAGCCCAATGGTACACATGAAGACACTAGAGATTTTAGATTCTACTCCCTTCAATTCCTTTTACAATTGATAGAAGTTCCCCAATTGGAGCCAGTTGTTGTCCCCCAAAAATATCACTCATTTTTGGGACAACATTTAAACTATTTTGGTCCTACAGACCAAAATTGTCTCTTCCTTTTTCAAAATTTTTCTTGGGCATTCAAATTCCTCATTTTTCAAGCTTCTCAAGAATCTACAGACTCTACAAGAAGAGAAATATATGGACTCTATAGGCCAAGTTTAATGGGCTTTACAGGTTGATTTCTATAGACTTGATTTCTATGGACTATGCAGATAGGTTCATTTCTATAGATTCAAAGGCTTATGCAGGTGGGTTCAATCAAAAGAATTAGTTTCCAACACTTAGTCATTTTTGGGATTGGTTCAGCACCTTGGTTCAATCAAAAATGTCCATTGGCAAGCATCCAAGCAAGGATCTAACCATTGAACCATTAAACTATTGAACCTTGAACAATTTTGGTTTAATGGGTTCAACATGTTTAAAGGTTCAACGTCATTAGCAAGAGTTAAGTTATTCATCAAGGTTCAAGGTTCAAAAACTTCAAAACACTTATCAAAGAGAAGAATGATTGAACCATTGAACCGTTGAACCATTAAACCACTTTGGTTCAAATGTTTAACGGGTTCAAGGTTCAACAGGTTCAAAGGTGGGTTCAATCAAATGGTTCAAAGGTAGGTTCAACCAAGTGGTTCAATTCTTTGGTTCACTCAATTGGTTCATCCGCTCAGTTCAACGCTTTGGTTCATCCACTTGGTTCAAAGGCTTGGTTTAATTAAAGGGTTCTCATCTTGGTTCAATGTTTAGTTCAACCAAACGGTTCAATGCTTTGGTTCAATCAAATAGTTCACTCAGTTAGTTCAATCAAAGGGATCATTGACTTGGTTCAAAGCTTGGTTCAAAGGAGCGGTTCAAATGCAAAAGTTCAAAGAAGCCTCTCAAAGGACAAGTGCTCTTGTGGAGAGTACTTGGTCAATAAAAGCACCCTTCAGAAGGGTCATTTTCAAAGAAGGCTGCAAAGGTAAATTCTTTCATATTTTTATTTAAGGTAGTTGAAAAAGACTAAGGAAAGAAAAAATTCTTTCAGACTTTTGTTCAAATGAATTCCTTCAGAAAAAAAGTCCAAAGGAATTCAGGAAAGTAGTTGTGGGAGAAAAACTCGAAGGAATTTTCCAAAGATGAAAGGCAAAGCGATCGGAACAATTCCAAAAACTTTTTGTCTACAAGAAATTTTTGCAGAATTTTTGTCCACAGGAAAATGCCCACAGAAAAATCCTAGGTAAAATTCCCATGGAGAAAGCCCAGGGAAAAAGTCTGTGGGAATGTCTGTGAGAGAATCCAAAGAAAAGGCCGTTGAAGGACCCCGAAGGGCAGGTGCCCTTGCAGGGGGCTCTCAGTTACCAAATGGAAGCACATTTCCCTGAAGTTGAAGGGTCACCTTCCCTTTAGGAGGATGCAAAATAATAAATTTAAAGGACCAAGGGGTGACGCACCTGAAGACGTTAAATTCAAGAACAGTGAACTAGCCGTTGAAAACGTAGTGATGGGTGCACAAATGTCAATTTCAAAGCTCATAAAATAGTCATTGATCTTTGTAATCTACAGACCTAAATGCATTCACATGCTTTAAGGCCAAGACTAGCAAGAAGCGACTAAGGAGTAGAGTATCAAATTGAATCAAGAACCCGATTCACTTAACCAGAAAAAGAGGAATGATGAAGAAGGATCAGATTGCTAGGTGGACATTGAAAGATGCAAAATTTCAATAACGTGACTTGTTTCTCTGCATTGAGAAAATCAAATGGGTAGATGCCCCTAAACTCTAGCTTGTCTTCTTAAGAAATTTCAATATAACATGATGTGTTACTATTCTTGAGTCCTTCTTGAAGAGGCTATATAAGGGACTCTCTTTTATTATAAATAGATATCTCTTTTTGATAATCAGAACAAAAATCTGCCCAAATTGAAAGGCATTACTGAGACTTTTAGCTCAGATTGTTGATCATATTTTTTTATTGGAATAAGAAAGCAAGTGACTTTTCAGACTTTGTGTTGTGATATCTTTGTTATTGGGGAAACTGTTCTTATGTCTTTTTCCTTGATATATTTTCCGTTCCTTTAATTCAACAAGCAGAATTAGTGAAAGTAGTCAAGAAGGTGTCCTGAAGAGTCAACTGTGGAGAGACTTTGTGCCCCCATAATTGCCTTTAGTGTGTTTTCTTTTCATTTCTATGTAAAGGACCTTGGGACAACTTTGTGCTCTCATTTTCCTTTGTATCTTACTTTTGAGCAATTCAGGTGGAGACTTTGTGCTGCATCTTGATTTGTTGGTTACTACATCTTTGGTTACATTTTGCTTTTACTACCAGGATTATTCTTGTGGCTTGCTAAATAGTACTTCTCAAAGAAGAGGAGTGTTTTCTATCATTTCCCTTGAGATTTATCCTTTAATACACACGCATCGTCTCTAAAAAAATAGAGATGGATGGTGTGTCCTACCCTTAAGTATTATTTTCTATTTATATACATATATATATATATATATATAGCATATTTGTAGCGAACCTCCCCTTGATGAGAGGAGAGATTAATCCCCTTTTGATGTGGTAAACCTACACATTTGGATGACCAATCTTCTTACTTTGGCTGATCAGACCTATTTTGTTTATCAATATGCTAATCAACAAAATATTCAACCAACAAATTTCATATCTAAATAGACTTGTTACCCCTATATGTTACATGATACATACACATCTTTTACAATTATATTATCCTTTTAAGGTAAGGAAACTACTAGAATCTAATTCCCCTCACCTCAAAATGGGGGTCATACAAGTGGGGGTATGTCATAAAGGCATGGCTTCCACACTTTCATAGTTCCAAATTATAGTGGGGTCATGTTATGGAAACATAGTCTCCACATTCACACTAGTTCTTAGATTCTCTAGATTATAATGGGGGCATGTCATGTGAACATGTTCTCCACATTTGACACCAATTTTTAGATTATCTAGAATTAGTGGGGCCATGTCATAAAAACCTATCTTCCATGCTTGTACTAATTTCAGATTCACTATATTTCATAGTATATGATTCAAATACACATTTATGGAAACATTATATACTTTGATATTGTTACTATACCTATAATTTAGATTGAGACATATATGAGGTGCATATGTCATGAAAAGGGCACCTAAAATTAAAAAAATCAAAGCATTTGAATTTTAAATACAATTATGAAATGTTATTATACCCAAGATGGAATTTTATGGATTGTTATTGAGCCATATTACTATAATATTTGGTTCAATTTTTGAATTTTGAGTTTATTAAATCACTCAATCTTAACAAGCTTATAATTTAGACTTGATTAAATCATCTAACTTTACCAGACTTGTATTTTGGATTTGATTAAATCATCCACCCTCACTAAATATATATTATGAGTTTATTAAATCACTCACACTGACTAGATCATGCACATATTTAGGTTACATAATTGAGATGAAATAATCTCAATGGGTATTTTACAATTCAATGAATTAGAAGAAAGGTGATAAAAAACCTAGAATGATCCAATTGTTCTCATCTAGATCTAGTTAGTATTCCATATAGGATATCTATGTTGATTCAACTATCTAAATATATACGAATTATCTAAGGGCACAAAATGAACATTCCCAATATTTGAAAATCATTCTAGTATCATGTTCCATTCCATTTCTATCCTATTCCATATTATACATTCACGAACACATTAAATAAAGCATCATTATTCCCTATTCATTGTAATATCAATCAATAGTTTTACTTCACAATTTTTGGCAATCTCAATTATGTAAATTTAGAATATTATTTATCTGAATTTATATTATCTATGATGCTCATTAGGTTAGTTCAGCATCCTTTTGTAAAATCTAATATAATACCCCTTAACCTAACATATCCACTCATATATGAATTTATAGTTAAATAGAGGCATGATGCTGGTTCATGAACATATACATTATGACAATATATAGCTTGCAAATTTTTAGTGAGGTGTGATATGTTTTAATGCACATTTACATAATTTATAGTGATCACTAGTTGAGTTGTTTATTTATAAACATAATTCAATGGTACTGAGTAGTGAGTAATAGGTAGATGTAGGATAATGGAGGATAAAAGGGGGACTTAAAGCAACACATTTTTTTATGTAAATAATAATATTTGAACTGGTACATAATGTTAGAGAAACTTGGAAAAATAATTTGATAATGACATAATAATATGAATTGTGGAATTTTAAATTTAGTTTCTAAATATACAATTTTTTCAATACCTAGATGATAAAAGTTATGAAATAGATTCATTTATGACAATGGCTTGACCTTTTTTGTGAAAAGATAAGGAGATTATATGTGTATGAACACACTTTTTTTTTGTAAATGAATGAATTATTGTATGATATTTAATATGTGGATAGATAAAATATAAAATATTGTTGAAAATATGATAAGTTTACAAGTCAAGACAACTACAAAATTAAAACAAGTGTGTGACCACTAATTTTTGACGTTAACTTCTTCAAAATAATTTTTTTTAAACATATATAGTTATTTGTATATTGTTGATATATAATTTTTATAAAATTTCAATTAATGGTCAAAAGGTTATAAAGGTATTTATAACAATATGTATATAGTCCATAATTATGTATGTTGTGTAGAAATTAATTAATAATTACAAATAGTAGTTTAAATTTGAAATAAATTATATATTTCAAAAATAAACGTTCCCCTCTACAAATCCATAGATTTTTTTTTAAATAAGAAATTATAATTGATCAGATGTGTCGACAAAGATGAAAAAGACATAAATTTATACAAAATCAAGTGGTTTGGTTCATGAAATCTTTAGGCTAGGTGTGTACCCTCTAGGCCTAAAACAAAACCTATTTTGGATGAGAAGTGAAAAATTTAAAAAAAAAAAATCTTAAAAGGGTGTACACCTTTTGGAAAGGATGGATGCCCTTTTGGAGTCAATAAAGGGCATTGATAGTTATTGCCCATTTGTATCTACCACTACAAAGGGTGTATGTGATTTTATAAAGTGTGCATGCCCTTTATGGTTCACAAATTTTTTTTATGTATCCATGAAATTTAGTCATTAATTTTTCATTTTACAAACTTAAAAATCATCTTTAGTAATAAAATTATGTAAATTATAGAAATTATCCATTCACTTTATCTTAATCAGTATAAATATTTAGATTATACTCTACACTCAGAGTTGTTTTAGTAAATATAAGTAATGGGGTTAGGTAATCGTCACAAAATATGAATTAAGGATCTCAAAAATTAGGAAATTAAAGTGAAGAGAGCAAAAAACAAGAAGATAAAAGAGCATCTATAAGAGCTTCTAGGCAGGGTTAAGTCACTTCCTCCACACCAAGTAGTATTTAAAATGGAAATAACATGTCCACTTCCATGAAATTTAATTTAGATATATCTTCAAATGAGATAATATAATTTAATCAATCCTTATTTGATGATGCAATTCAAAACATTGAATATGTAAATAATGAATTTGCATTGATTGGTGAAACACATAGAGAAACACAATATGATGAAACATACATCCATAATGAAGTTTTTTAACAAAATGATAATAAACATCTAGTAATGACACCAATTCATCTCTCTACTAATTAAGAGGAAATCACTTCACTTTAGGGTCCAATATACCTAGTAAACACTCTGATATACCTTTTATGGTTGAAGTGGTAACACCATCCCATTTAATATAAAATATAGCTCCTAGACCCATACCTCTAAGGAAAATGTGAAATATAAAACCAAGTTATTTGGTTTAAAAATATGATAAAATAATATAACCTATAAAGTGTAAAATGTCAAAAATATGAATTCAATGTCATGTTCAGTGTGTATAGGACTATGCATTTGAGTATAAAAGCCATAAAAACTTATGTTAATTATTTTTTCAATTAATGAAAATGCATGATTTAGGGTTAATAAGTAATATGGAGAAAATAAATAATTCAATAATAAATAATCTATGTAATTCACTTAATGTAATAGGCAATAGAACTCAAAAAATATATTATTGTGGTAAGACAAGTAATAAGATAACCTATAATGATTAAGTCAACATCTAAAACTTGATTTCTTAGTCAAACAAGTACATTCTTTAACTTGAATATAAAAATTTTAATAAATTCCATAAAAATAAGAACAAGGCTTGATGACCCTTCACACATATTATTGGGTGACTAGTGGAAGACTCCCAAAAAAAAATATGTTAGTAGTTTAAAGAACAAGATATCTGATTGAAATTTTTTGGCACAAAAACACAATGGTTTCATCTAATGTAAAAAATGTTATTCAAAGAATAAAAGGTTTAAAAATCCTTGAGCCACATGAAAAAAAATCTTGGACATGACCTAAATAGAATTTTATAAAAATTTTGTTGAAAATTTTAGTGGGCAATTGATAATTAACCAAAGGTCATTTAAGACGTAAAAGCCTTTCAATGTTAAAATCAATCAAGAATGCATGAAATGTTGTCATAGTATCCATGTTTAATTTGATCTAAATTTTGATGTTTTTCATGATATACATTTTACTTTACATACTAACGAGATTATGCAATAAATATATGATTGTAAAATTTGAGTTATGGATTCAACATACTATATATAGTAACTTAACCCAAAACTTACCAAAAAAATAAAAGGCAGAGAATATGGAGGTATTAAAAAATTATAATAATACTCTTATCATCACCTTGATTCTCTTGTCTTCCATCTAAGATATTAAAATGGATTCTCCATCGATTATTGTCTTGTTTATTCGATTAATTGATAAAGGTGCCTTCAAGACATAGAATAAATGTAAGAGCAGTCAATGGCTTCTTGGATAAAAGGATAATGTGGATGAAATGGGAGTATGAAGGTTAAGAGAGATTTTATGTGCTTTTATTCCAATTCTAATTAGTCTAACCAATCTCCATGATTGGTTATCTATAAGGTGGTGGGGCTAATTAAAATGCATTTTAAATTCATAATAATTCTCTAGTTTTAGAGAATTCTAGAGTATTAGAGAAGGATCTATATTTTATAGGTTTATATATTTGATTATAACTTAATATGGATTAATTTAGGGGTTTTATTTAGGTTTAAGGATATGTGTGTGTAGGAAAATCTATAGGTAGATTGGTTAAGGGGGATAGGTATAATATTTTGAATTTTAAATTCGCAAATGAGGTAAGTGGTTATTAAATAAGATGGGACTAGTTGTTTAATGGGATGTTAGTGGGATAATAAAGGGATTAATATATCAATGGGTGTGTATAAATGTTAGCATGATGTAGGAAATATATAATAGGGATTTGTATTTATTTATTTAATTAGGAAAAGGTTATTAGATTAATTATGTTTAATAATAGGATTAATGGAATAGTTAGCATGAGAATATTTAAATGTATAAATTTTTACCCTCTTTGAAATGGAATTATGAGTGAAGAAGTGGGGAGTAATATTATTTCAAATAAAAACTATTTCATGGATGAATTAATAATATTGAGGTTCCATGATTCCCTCTCGAGGA
This sequence comes from Torreya grandis, assembly GCA_037957365.1. Lineage (NCBI taxonomy): Eukaryota > Viridiplantae > Streptophyta > Pinopsida > Cupressales > Taxaceae > Torreya > Torreya grandis. Next base: position 160,013 of record JARHVA010007719.1, on the reverse strand, counting down.
GGTATGTAGGGAGGAATGGATTGGATTTCCACTCAGAAAGAGATCCTGAAATGGGTATAGAATCAAGATGATGAGGGATTAGGATGAATCAGATTCCAATTAAGATACAAATGATAAAGTTCCAAAATAAGAAATGAGAGGGAATGAGGTTATAAGTGTAAGACTAGTCCTAAGGGGGAACACACCTTAATAATGATGATTAGCCTCTCAAGATGAGTCTTAGGCAAAGACCAATGCTGAGGAGAGAGGGGAATGGATTAATTATAAAAGATGAATAATTTTAAGAAAAAAATATATGTTTGGGTAATGGATAAGGCCATGATCTGTTGACATTTTCCATGAAAGGACACATGCAAGGGAGATCTGTAGACTGACAAAAGGATATAATATGACTGATTTGTGATAGTATATAAATTTTGGTATGAAGACTATAGAAAAATATCGTAATATATTTGAATGACTGTTAGAGGATAGGATCAAAATTATTCACTGAGTTATCTTTGGTCACTAAAGCATGGCCAAGTGTTTCCTACATAATCTAAAAATACCTCAGCATGATGTAGTTCTCCCTTGGGATATTAGATGGAGAATGGGGTGATGGAAGACCATACCAATAAAAATTATTAAAATGATGTGTGGGATGGTGAATAATCACTATAGATGTGATTATATATGATTAAATGATGGATAAATGGATGTGAGAATCAGAATAAGTTCTTTACATAGAAAGGTAGGGTTAATGTGGACTAAATGGGGTGAAAGGGGAAAATTAGGTTTATGGGGGTAAATTAAAAAAATAGGGGTGAAAATAAGTTATTTTCACTCTTGTATATTTTTAATCCTATGATTTGTAGCTAATGATGATGGATCAGATTCCACATGCTTCCCACCACAGAAAGAGAGAGAGTTCTTGAGTTCTTGAGACGAACAAAGGTTGGACCGGCAGTAAGTACCCCATCCTAACTTTTAATTTTTTCCTTTATTGAATTTAACAGAGTATTTATTAGGGGAAAAAATTAAAATTTCAAAATCTCAACTGGGGGCATTGTCCTGAGTTATGATTTTGCACACACAAGTCATGGTAATGCACATACAACCTACAATTTTGCAAAATTACTTATAGAAAATTAAAATTTTCAAAACTATGATGGGTGAATTATGGGTTTAAAATAATTAATTTGGTTAGTTTTGGTTTTTAAAAAACATATTAAGGGACATGAAATTTTCCAAAACTATAAGAACCGAGAAGAAATTTTACAAAATCAAAAATTAGGGTTAGGAACCAGAAGTGATTTTATTGAGGGTTAGTGTTAAGACTAGTTGGGTAAGGGGATAAGAAGGTAATAAGTATATGGATAGGTATCACAGGTATGGTATAGGAAAAATTTATGTTAGGGTATAGGTTTTTAGTGATTAGAGACTAATAAGTTTTGTGGTGTAGTAGGATTTAGGTGTTTCAGCATCCATATTACAATGGCTACTAGTTTTACATGAGATGCATTAGCTAAAACCATTTTATTTTAGATTAATAGAGATTATTGGAGTATTATATATTACAATTATTTCTTTCATTACGATAAATTAAGCTCTTATCACTGTGTTAGTTGAGAGATGGCATTCACAGATGAGCACTTTCCACTTTATCATAGGAGAGATGATATTGATTATGGAGGATGTGTGGTAGATTTTATAATTACCTATGAGAGGAGATATAATCTAATGGAGGTCATAATCATTGAGTAATAATATGCAACATCTATGTGGACATTTATAGGTTAGGGTGTATAATTTATATATTGACATTTACAGGGCCTTCAAAGATGGGACCATAGATAGGTTGACCCTAGTATTCATGTCTCTTATTATTGGCATATTATTACCAAAAAAGAGTGGTCAATGGTTTCAACTTGGGTTAAGTGATGTATTGGTAGAAATGGTGTATGATTATAGAGTGTTTACATGGGAACCTATTATGTTGGGTTGTCTATATAGAGAGCTACATATGGGGGTGGCAAAATTTATACCCTCACTATTGCTAAAGATCTAGTGTTGGGAGCACATGGAGATTGAAAGACCACTAGGCATGGAGTAGATCAGGATCCTAATATGGTGATAGTTTTTAGATGGTATATCATTTTAGGGGTGTATATATCTCACACAAGTGACATGATATTTTATAGATAGGCATTAGATAGTTTGATAGAGGATTAGATTACTTGGATGTTGTATATACAGGTATAAGGGGGATAGGTAGAGAATGGAAATTATAGATGGTATATGATAATAAAGTGTTATTTGAAATGGCATCAAGATTATATCATAGATAGATACCATCCTTATAGATTGTAGAGATAGTTTAGGAATTAGCAGGATGTCCCAAGAGAGTAGCACCTATTTTCCATAAGTGCTAGAGAGAGGCTTTAGTGAGGGCATATAATTGATAATGTTATGGCATGTGTAGATTATGATAACATAGTCTTTATGGTGTGGGATTTTTCTAAAATGATAATAGATCTGGGTGTCACTATAGCCTACATAGGATGGTGTTGGTAGAGGTGACTATAAAGAATTTTGGGGTCAATGCAGGTGACTAAGAGGAGGGGGGAAGTGTAGAGGATATTATAGGTGGAAGCATAATTAAGGAGATGACATCCATAAATTTTGCATCCACATGTAAGTAGATATGATGGGGATGGTGTGGATGATAGGAATGAGATGGACTTGATGATTATTGATAAAGGTGATCAGGGGATAGATGGGGGTGATCATGGAGTGGTAGAAGGGGATTAAGGAGTGAGGGCGATAGGTATTGATGTTTTAGGGACTTTGAGGCCACATATTAGTACAAAATATTATGCATGTATTAATTTTCTATGGTAGTAGGTGAGGGTGAGGGTGGATGAGGTAGTCAACATTACTAAGAAGAGATAAAATATTGCCTACAAGTGGGAAATTTATAGCAATAGATAGCATAATGAGGCATTTAGATGGGGCTAGTATTAGCTCACCTGAAAACCTTAGTGGGATAGATTAGGGTGAGGGATGCATAGATAGTAGCCTTACAGAGCTAGATAGGTTAGATTTAGACTCGAATGATCCATCAAGTGACAGAGTTATAGGTCACTAAGCATAATGGGGATGAGGGGATACACTATTACATAGATAAGGATTAGGTGATGTGACTCATTAGATATCATGTTTTACTAGATAGGCCTAGTACTATATGGGGTTATAAAAGGGTGTGGTACTAGTGGATCAATGAGTTCCATCTTATAGGGATAACACCTCTTTGCATTTTGTAGATCAGCCACCTAGGAGACCACTAGGACCTCCATGATCTAGTCTTATGATACATGTTTTGTATATTTGACATGTTTATTTTATTCTTAGAAATGGATTCCCATGATGTTCATATTGTATATATTTTTTGATAGGACTCATGGACATTTATGTGATTATGATGAGATTTAATATGGTATAGGACATGTTTATGTATTTTACTTATGTGATTATGATGTATTGGTTAGATTAGATCTTGGATTTTGTTGATTATATGCATGAGATGATTAGGATTTAATTCCATGTATAGAAATGATGTATTATTATGTGTTTTATGGATGTTCTTTAATTTAATGTATATGATGATGTCATGATTTTTTATAGATGATGTGATGTTATGTTTTAATTTTTATGTTGTAATAAATGTATAAAATGATATAATGTGATATTATAATGAAATGGAATGTGTTATAACTTTTCACATGTGCTACTATTTAGATAAGCAGTCTCTTATTAAATATAATTATATGTCTCATAAATGGACAATGGGTAAATCCTCCTACACCAAGGAGGTTGATAGCTCAGTTAGTAGGTTAAGGAGGAAAAATGGAGGTGTATGGGTTTTTAGAATATCTTTAGTCCACAAAAAATGTCTTTAATCTAATTTTACTACTACAATTTAATTTAAAATGTAGCTATTACATTTAGATAGTCAATGTCACATTAAATTATATTGTGTTGGGACATTAAGAGAGAACTCCATTAATGACACTCCTAATTTACAATGGGTAGTCATTTGTTTCCATCTTCATTCCTAAGAATAAAAAAGACAAAAATAAAATATTTAGAAAAGATAATACTTAAAAAGATAATTTGACACAACAAACATTTACATACTTATCTAATACTGGACAAACTGATTATAATGATGGAAAAGGATTATGATAATTTAACATAAAATATTACAATAAATATTTACATGACATAATTATTGGTAAGATAACTAAAATAAGTATATTTAAAATGACATAATAAAAAGATCTATGTGTGGATAAAAAACTAAATTTATAAATTGACAAGATAACTTAATAAAAAGTTTCAAAAACATAACTTAAAAGGATGTATAAACTATTTACAAGTGTAATCAAAGAAAAATGGATTTTTAAAAAATATATATAAAATAAACCATAGTTTAATAAATTCACATGGGATTTGACTATTATGTACAAAATGATTTAACCTCATAAGTAAAAGAAACACTGATGATGAGTATTTATAAGATGGGTTAATCCTAAAATGGTATATAAAGATAATGATGACCTGAAAAAGTTTTTACATAAATATTTTTGGTAAAGAGATGAATATTCATAGGATGAAATAATATATCAATAATGTGTGTAGGAGTAATCCATATATATTATAGTGATTGTAAATGATCAAGACTAGATCAAACTGGGTATATTGTAATCCTAGGGACTAGATAAAAATTTTAGGATTCTATTTTTTAACAAAATGTTTTATACATCCTAGAGGAGAAAGACTTAATGAAACTTATTTAATAATGAAGTTATTAGGTACACATGGGTGTATGATTAGGTCAATGAATGGAGATGAATGAATTTTAATGTTATCAAGGATGATATGAATAAGAGTTGTCTAGCAGAATTGACTTTTATTTGGATGTGGATATAAGAAGGAAATATTGGTTTGAGTGGATTAGATGTTCTAGATGACTCTTCCATAGTTGTCCCCTTTGCAATTTTATAATTAACCTACCCCATTTCAAGACTCATATATCCTTATTTTAAAAGCATATATCTTACACCCACCATTGGGATTAGGGTCATATGGGAGGTGAGCATATAGGATGGGATGTGTAGTCTAATAAGAGATGAGAATAAATGATAGGAAGTGAAGTAATTATGTATAAGAACGACCTTAGGTATGGGCTCTCATAGACAAAGGATCAAATATTCATCTAGGTATAAAACCATTTAAGATACATAACATGCATGGATCATCAAGTTTATCTCTATATAGAGTGGCCAATTTATATGCTCCTAACCTACATTTGGAGATAATAACATTAGGCCTAAGCCAATTTACTTCAAATTTTCCCTTCTTTTCAAGATCTGTATTGGTGTTCTTATGATTATATTTAAGGACCAGGTCACCAAATTCAAATTATTGAGATTGAATTTTCTTGTGATATTGGCCTTTGAGCTTATTTTGATATGCCTTGAGGTGATCAAGAGCATTCTAATGATTTTCATCCAACAATTTGAGTTTTGTAAGCTGCTCATTTTTATACTCATTTTATTTTATCATGCCCTATAAATATATATGTAATGAGGGGAGTTCAAACTCAACTGGTAAGATTGCTTCTATTCCAAATTCCAAAGAGTATGGGACAACCCTAGTAGGCATTTGGATGATGGTTCTATATGACCGAAATGTCATATATAATTATAAATGTCAATTTCTTCCAAATTCATTAACAATATTTTTGAGAAAATTTATAATCACTTTTTTTGTTTCTTCCACTTTTCCATTGACCTAGGGGTAAGAGGGTGTGGATAAATTCTACTCAATATGATATCTATTACACAGGTCTTCCACTTCCTAATTCTTAAACAATTTTCCATTATTTGAGATTATTTTGGATGGGATTCTAAAATGACAAATTATTTCATTGAAAATGAACTTAGATATCTATAGGCCTATGTTATATATGAGTAACATAGCTTCTACCCATTTAGTAAAATACTTTGTGGATATAATAATGAGCTTATGTCCATCTGATGAGGTAGGATTAATTTTGCTAATAAGATATAGTCCATATATTGAAAAAGGTCATGGGCTCATTATAGGTTGAAGCTATTGAGCTAAGGTATGTATGATATTAACATGTTTTTGTTAGGATACACACTTTTGCACATACTAATAAGTATTTGATCCATTATTAACCAATAATATCCAGTCTAGAGTAACTTCTTGGCTAGGGCTATCCCACTAACATGGCCTCTAAAAATACCATCATATACCTCCTTGATTACCATAAGGGTCTCTTTGGAGTTAAAACATCTCAACAAATTTATTTCATATCCTCATCGATAGAGCATGATATCGGTGATAGTGTAATAGGATGCACATTGGATGAAGGCTTTGAGTTGATGATGATTGAGATATAGTGGAAGGGTATTGTCATGGAGGTAGGCATAGATATAATTGTACCATGGTTGACTAAGATCAAGGATTACATAGTTTTGATAATTATTCAAAGTTTTATGTATAGGTAAGAACAATTGTTCAACCAAAAAGTTTCCTTTAAGGATTTCTTCTAGGAGATCTAATAGAGACCCAATAGTGGCCATTAAATTTGTAGCTTTGATAATTCCTCTTGGCACATGCTCAAAAGTTATAAACGGAAAGTTTTGATTTAACTAATAAACCATTTGATTTTAGGGAAGTAACTTCTCATCCTTGATTTGGAACTCTTCATTGACTTATTTGATAATCAATTGTGAATCCATGAGGACCTAAAGATGCTAAATATTCCACTAGATAGCAAGTTGTAACCCAATAGTTAATGCATCATATTTATCGATGTTATTAGTTCATTGGAAATATATTCAAAAGTATTTAGGGATTAAGTATCCTTGTGGTGATACCAAAAGTATTCTTTCTCATAACCCATGCATGTTAAAGGATCCATAAAAATATAATTTCCATCCTATTGATTTTTTAGTTGTTAATATCGACTCATTAGGGAATTTGTTGTCAATGGTTCAATGTCTGATATGGGTGTTATTTATAGTTGATATTTTATAATTTTCCCCTTGATGTCCTTTTGATTCACATACTTGATGAAAAATTCACTTAATAACATAATCCATTTGGTCATTCTTCTTTTTAGGGCAGACTTGGATAACATGTGTGTCAATGCACAAAGTTGGGGGACAAAAAGTATGGCATTCCCACAAATTTCAATTTTAAAAAAAAAGGGTGTATGCCCTTTTATTAAAAAATTTCTAGGCTCAAGCTTGTACTCAAACCTCAATGTCATATGCCTTTTTCAAAGTGCTTACACCCTTTATAAAGGGTATGTGCCCCTTAGAAAGCAAAGGGTATATGCCCTTTGTAAAGCATAAATGGTGTACACCCTATATATTTTTAATTTTTTTTCAAGAAAATATATGGATTTTATGTTTTTACCTTTTTCCTCTCATTTTTTTTCAAACTCAGATTTATGTATACACTTTGGAGTTTCATCCTACCAATGGGATTCGATATTCATTTTGCTATAGGTCAATTATTGTTATTTTTTTTTCATTTTTTCATTTCTATTTATGTTTATTTATTAAAGTAGTTTTTTGAATTTAAATTTTCATTAGATTCTCTTACATTGTCTAAAAAACTATATTTCTATTTAAATTTAGATACACAAGTTCGATGGATCCATTACATGAAGAAAATGTTAGACAAAACCCCAAACATTTTGATTTTGCACAAGAAGAATTCCAATTATATGAGAAATACAATTCAAAACATGAATAATTACAAATAATCATCAATGGTTTGTGTCACTCTTTAATTGGTAGTACACACATTTCACTTGCTGATACACTAGAGACTATTTTTAATGAAGTCTGAAATGTAACTTCACAACTTGATGCATTGTTGCATCAAAATGAGGCCATGAAACAATTTTATTTAGAAAAATTGTCATATGAATGTGTTAAGAAAATAAAATAACAAAATAAGTTGTATCCACTTTATTTTTTAAGCCTACAACCAACCAACCTCCACCAATGAATTGAAAATACATTGTAATGATTAGTGTGTTCATGAGGAGATGAAAAATAACTTTTGGGATAGGTGGTGGATGGTTTTTTATGAGCCTCTATGAAAAAATAATGATGTTCCATTATGATTTTTGATAAATTTATATTTTGAGTTTGTGTTTTAAGAAATTCCAAACTATTTTAACATGAAATCCTCCCAAGGTAGGGAAGGTGGGTCTTCATGTGATAAAACTAGTGTTAGGTGAGACCAAAACCATCATAATCTAAATCAGATAAACAAAAGGACAATATAAAATTCCTCTATTCCTAAAATATTGCATCTTAATGTATATATGGACACCCTTGAGGTGGTTATGAGTCTAACACAAGTTATGATTGAGCATGGTATGCATACTTTGAGAACTTATACTCAACCTACATGTGGTTTTAGTGGTAGTGGTGGTGTTTGTGGTAGTGGTGGTAATGGTTTTGGTGGTGTTGGTATAGGTTCTAATGTCCCTCTTCTTACTCATGTTACAGCTCTTATGCATCATTTATGATCATGTGGGAGGAAGTGTATGGGACCTCCTATTCAGGTGTGACATATATAGAGTATATTTATGGAGACTAACATCCTAGAGTATATTTATATGATTGATTGATTAGTGCATAACACTAGCATGCCATAGCCTATGCCATCTATAAATGTGTTAGTAGCACATGACACTAGCATGCCAGACACTATGTGAGATGTACTAGCTTCACTAACTCTTATCAATATATGTCAAGATCCTATTGTATAGGAGTTATCAACTTCACCATATATATTTGATACACATGTTTAATTTTCATTATAGATTTTTTAAGTTTGTAAAAGAATATTAAGTTAATTTTCTATTAAGTGTTTACTTAATTGACTAATTTATTTGTATAGATGTTTGGTGATATTTTGGGTAGCTCATCAGGCCTTGACTCTATTTTATAGGCCATAACTATCATGGTTATACCCTATACATAGGTTTGGAAACTTTAAAATTACATATTTATTCATGTACAAATTTATTGTCCTTTGAACAAAAAACTATGTTTTGAGAGATATATTATAGTCATATATTTTTATCATGTTCATTGGATTCACTCATTATTCATTTAATGGTTTTATAGATTATGACGGATGCTATGGGCACCCCTCATGGACGAGAATAAGGTTTTACTAATGTTGTGGCTACATTTGAGAATCTAGTATCTCCACAGTAGGTCATGATTCAGGGATGGAGTGTGGTGAGAACACATAATAAAATTTGTTTTAGCTTTAATTAATGATATTTTATGTCATATTTACATAACTATATGCACATCTAGATATAATAATATATGTATTCTCTGTAAGATTCCCCATCATGGGTGTATATGTGGTCTCATAGCCCTAAACAACCATTTATATGGAATATGATGAGTGTACAATCATTTTTTTTTTTAATTCTTGAAAAAATTATCAAATTTTCAATATACAATTTTAATTCATTAATTTTTATATTTCATATGTTGTGTAGACACAATAATTTTCAATGGTTGTCAATGAAAGAATGGATGACTCACATGCTGAGAGGAGATTCTCTCCTTGTATTGAGGCACCCAACACCCCTCATTCTATGTCTATTCTAACAAATCATAATTTATTTCGGGGTAATGAGGAGAAAGAGATCTAGTTGTTGTGTTAGGGGTCTAGTTGTAGGCACAATCAATTTTCTATGCTACTATGGCCCACATTGTATGTCTATATGGTGCATTTTGTCTTTGTACATGTTATGGTATACATTTTTCCTTGATGTATGTTATATTATTTATGTTAAATTATGACATATAACTTTTCATGCAACACATATATACTATTTGAAAATATGATTCTTTTACCTATGCATATTTTCTATTTTTGATCATTTATTGTTTACAAATATTATTGGTTAATTATCATTATTAATTCATATGGGGTTAAAAGATTCACATTATTCTCTAAGTTAGGTGCTTCATCATTATGTATATTTTACATTTACATGTGATATTTACTATTTACTTGTTGCATTTACATTTAATTACATATCAATTTACAATTGTGATGTAAGTGGACTGGGGATCAATTTCATGGATATGTAAATAATATAAATTATACTTAATCATAATTGTTAGGAGGTATAATGATGCACTTGTGTATGTATTTATGATTTGTTATCATAATGTGGTTATTAATGTACTCTTGTTGTGCCTCATGTAGGCTTGTAAGTCTTTAGGATTAGATGATATGTCATCACCATTAGTATTCTTTATTTCTTGTGTGGGATCTAGCCTATGTAAGGCCTTAGTAAAAGATCATTTAAAAGCATAGTATATCATTTTGTCTATATTATTGTGCCTCATGTGAGATTTAAAGTCTTATAGCTTAGATGATATTTCGTCATCATAAGTATTATTTATATGTTGTGTGATATTTATCCTATACAGGGCCTTGGTAAAAGACTATTGAAAAGCACCACATATCATGTTTTTTTCTAATTATAAAAGTTTTTTTTATTTAATGATTAAAGTAATTTTAATCCATCTCACATCATGATTTAATTACCATGGTTTAGACATTTTCTTGGTCTTTTTTTCACTATTATGTACAGGATTGAGATACATGTTTTTTATCCCCTAATCCATTATTTTGAGAAGTCACTACACACTTTTATTTTATAATTGAAACTCTAACTCTAGTATTCAAATGGTTTATTTATCTCTTAATCTATTTTAATTAACAATACAACTTTCTTTGATTTATTTTGCATGTTTAGCATTTATGGGAAATGAATATCAATAATTTTTTAGATATAATTTTGACAATATCTAATCCAATTTAAGCACTTTTAGAAAATAGTACTCCATTTAAAATTTAACTTTATTTTACTTGATTAGAATTTTTTTTGGATTTGTAAATTTTAGTTAACATATTACAAAAAAATACATGAATTTCTCCTTTCACTTTCATCATCTGGGAGAATATTTGTAAGATGTTTTATTTACAATCATATAAGAGATTTTTTAACACCATATTTGTTGGGACCCCATGACCAAATGTAGCCCCATAACCATTGTAACATCAGATTGGTGAAATTCATGGCTCAATCCACTCTTCAAAATAATTTTCCCATTTTTATGATTTAAGGGACTGATAAGTTGCACACACTAAGAAACTCAATTTCTCCTGACTCTCTAATTTCATAAATGTTAAAAAATTTCCATATGGTGGTGCATACACAAATATGTTTTTAGTGTGTTTTTGGTAATAAATATACTATCATAGATTCAAGTTATTTATAATACCTATACACCTTACCTTTCATGTTTCATGGAGTTCAAAGCATTAGATGAACCATTAGATCCTCGTTCAACTTTGGACATGCATTGAAGCATAAATGTGAGGGATAAAGACAATCCATAAGCTCCTAACTGTACTCATATGATTCTTTTAATAGATCTTGAGAGTATTTTATTTAACTCGAGATGGATGAGATATGGAAATGAATTTTCTCATGTGGATAAATCTCTCAAAATGGGTCAAAAGTTGGTCAGTGTGGGTCATATATTCTAACTCATCAGCCTAATTAATGAGCCATCTATGCAAACACATCTACATAGGTGTTTTAAAGCTAGAAAAACCATTGTCTAGTCTCAATTCAGAACTAGGATTAAAAATTATAGTTTGTCAGAGGCATCCCTTTAGAGAATTCACTCATTCCTAAGTGTGAAAAGTGAGCGAAATTCCATCAAGTATTTCAACATGACCATAAGGGATAGAGATGGTTCATTAGATCCTACACATGAAAATACAAGTCCTCTAATAAATCCAATGAATATTTTCTGTAACTTGAGATGGATAAGATGCAATAAAGAGGTTTCTTTTACAACCAAATATCTCAAACTTGGCCAACAACTAGTCATTGGGGGCTGCATATTTTAACTTGTCAGTCCAATAAATAAACCATCTATAAAAACACATATGGATATGCATTTTAAGGCTAGAATGTCCATTTTCTATTGTTGTTTTTACCCTAAGAGTGAAATTTTTAGTTAGTCATAAGTATCCCTTAAGAAAATTCACTCATCCTTAAGTGTACAAAATAATCAAACTTACATCGAGCATTGTAGCATAACCTTGAGGGATAGAGATGAGTTATCAGCTCCTAAACATGCATAAATGAGTTCTCTAAGAGGACCCATGAGGATTTTATCTAACTAAAGATAGATAAAATGTGGTAATGAGGTTTCTCTCATAGCTAATCTCTTAGAATGGGCCAAAATATAGTCAGTGGATGTCATATATTCTGAATCATCAGCCCAATTGATGAAGCATCTACACAAACACATCTAGATAGGTGTTTTAAGGGTATAAAATCCATTTTATGGTCCTAGTTAGGCATTGGGAGCAAAATTTATAGTTGGTCAGAGGCATCCCTTAAGATAATTCACTCATCCTTAAGTGTGCAAAATGATCAAACTTCCATCAAGCATTACGACATAACCATGAGGGCTAGAGATAAGAATTTAGCTCTTAAACATGAATGGATGAGTCCTCTAAGAGATCCTAGGGGTATATTATCTAACTCAATATGGACAAGATGTGGAAATTAGATTTATCTCATGGCTAAATCTCTCAGAATAGGGCAAAAGTTGGTCAATAAGGGTTGTATATTTTAACTCATCAACTTAATCGATAAACCATATATGCAAAAATATATATATATGAATTTTAAGGTTATAAAAACCTTTTTCCAATCTTTATTGAGCCCCAAGCATGGATTTTTTTGTTGGTCAGAGGTATCCCTTAAGAGAATTCACTCATCTTGAGTGTGTAAAATAAGCAAACTTTTGTCAAAAATTGTAGCATAACCATGAGGGATAGAGATGATCCATTAGGTCTTACACATGTACAAATTATTCTTATAAGAAATCTCAAGATTATTTTATCTAACTCAATATGGATAAGATGTGACAATGAGGTTTATCTTATGGATAAATCTCTCAGAATAGGCAAACATTGGTCAATGGGGGACACATATTCTGACTCATCAGCATAATCAATGAACCCTATATATATACACATTCAAATAGGTGTTTTAAGTCTATAACAACATTTTTTGAGTCTTTATCAGGCCCCATGAGCTAAATTTTTAGTTGGTCAAAGGCATCCCTTAAGATAATTCATCCATCCCTGAGTGTACAAAATAAGCAAACTTCTATCAAGCATTGCATCATAACCATGAGGGATAAAGATTAGTAGTTAAATAATAAATGTGCATGGATGAGTCCTCTAGGAAATTACAAGATGATTTTATCTAACTTGAGATGGAAAAAATTGTTTATCTCACAATCAAATCTCTCAGAATAGGCCAAAATTTAGTTAGTGGGGCCGTATATTTTAACTCATCAGCCCAATCAAAAATATATCTATATAAACACATATAAATATGTATTTTAAGTATAGAACATCCTTTTTATAGTATTGGTTAATAATCAGGAGTGAAAGTTGTATATGGTTAGAGGCATCCCTTAAGAGAATTCACTCATCCCTAAGTGTGCAAAATGAGTAAACTTATGTCGATCATTACTGCATAACTATGAAGGATAGATATGATTTTTTAGCTCCTACACATGAAAGGATGAGTCCTTTAATAAATACCAATAGGATTTTATGTGGAAATGATGTTTCTCTTGTAATAAAATCTCTTAAAATGGGCTAAATTTTGGTGAATGTGGGGCGTATATTCTGGATCAGCATCCTAATCAACAAACTATCTATATGGACACATCTGAATAGGCATTTTAAGTATATAACAATATTTTTTTGGTCTTGATTAGGCCCCATGAGTGAAAGTTGTAGTTGGTTAGAGGCATCCCTTAAAATAATTCACTCATCCTTAAGTGTGAAAAATGATCAAAATTTCATCTAGCATTATAAGATAATAATGAGGGATAGAGATGAGCCATCAGTTCATACATGTGAAATGATGAGTGTTTTAAAAAATTACAAGAGGATTTTATCTAATTCAAGATGGATGAGACATGATAATGAAGTTTCTTTTATGGTTAAATCTCTCAGAATGGTCCAAAAAATAGCTAATGAGGGTTATATATTCTGACTTATCATCCTAATCAATAAATTATCTATGTGGACATATTTACATAAGTGTTTTGAGGCTATGATGTCCTTTGTTTGGTATTGGTCTAGCCTTAAGATTGAAATTTGTAATTGGTTAGAGGTATCCCTGAAGAGAATTCACTTTTTCCTAAGTATGCAAAATGAGCAAACTTCCATTGAGCATTGTAGCATAACTATGAGGGTTAGAGACAATCCTTCAAATCCTAGATGTACATAGATGATTCCTGTAAGAAATCCTAGGATTATTTTATGTAACTTGGGATAGACAAGATGTGGCAATGAGGTTTATCTCATGGCTGAATATCTTATAATGGGCTAAAAGTTGGTCAGTGGGGGTCATATATTCTAACTCATCATCCCAATAGATGAACCATTTATGAGAACACATTTGGATAGGAGTTTTAATTATATAAAAACCTTTTTTATATCTGAGTCAAGCCCTAGGATTAAAATTTATAATTGGTCAGAGGCATCCCTTAACAAAATTCACTCATCCCTGAGTATGCAAAATGAAAAAACTTCCATCAAGCATTATAATAGAACCATGAGGGATAGAGACCAGCCATCAACTCCTACACACACATGGATGATTCTTATAATAAATCCCAAGATTATTTTATTTAACTTTAGATGAATGAGATGTAGTAATGATATTTATCTCATAGCCAAATCTCTTGAAATGGGCAAAAATTTGGTTAGCAAGGGCTATATATTTTGAATCATCATCCCAATCAAAGAATCATCTATAATGCCAAACTTTGAGATATGAGCTAGAGGAAATAAATTTGAAAATTTTGACTCATTACTTCATTAGTCTTTATCTATTTCATGAAAAGTTATATTTATGTCTATTCTAGTTATTTATAAATATAAGAATATAGACATAGTAAAATTCAATATTGTTATTTAAATATTTTATATACACCATAGTTTTTATACATGAAGGAAAAAACATTATCTCTTTATATCCATGTCTCACTTTCTCTATATGTATAAAAAGAATAATCGTAATTTTGATTTATCTTAAATTAGGAATAGTTTTATTTGATTCATGATTGATCTATTTCCTTTATCAATTTTTCAAATGATGAGAGATGTTATGGGTACCTCACATGGATCATAACAACATTTTATTGATGTTTCAATTTCATCTCAAGATCCATTATCACCCCCACCACACCTAATTTAGAGACATTGACTGGTGAGAATACATAGTAGAATTGTTTTTTATCTTCAATAAATGATACTCTATGTCATATTTATATATGTTTACACACACACACACACACACACACACACACACACACACACACAGATATATATATATATATATATATATATATATATATATATATATATATATATATATATATATATATATATATATATATATATATATATATATATATATATATATATATCTAACTATATATTTATGCTCCATACGATTCTCCATCATATATATATATATATATATATATATATATATATATATATATATATATATATATATATATATATATATATATATATATATATATATTCATGGTCACATAGCCCAAGATAGTTTTTAAGGTGGCATATGTTGAATCTATAATCACCTTATTTAAAAATTTTGCTCATGTAGACTCCATCATTTTAAATATATCATTTCAATAAATTAATTTTTTTATTTCATATGTTGTACAAATGTGATATTTTAATGAGGTTACATAAGAGGCAATCAATGGTTCACATGCTGAGAGGAGAGTGTATCCCTATAATGAGTCATGCAGTACCCCTAGTTATTCATCTATAGTGAGGAACCATAATTTATTTTGAGGCAATGATGATCAGGAGAGCTAGTTGTTATGTTAGGGGTCTAGTTGTAGGCATAATATATTTTGTATGCTTATATGTCCAACATTATATGCCTATATGGCACATTTTGTATATGTACATGTTAAGGTATATATTGTTTTTCAATATATGTCATATTTTTGATGTCATTATGACATAATTTGGATACATATATATACCATTAGACATATTTATATGTGAATCATATATTTTTATAATTTGTGTATATATTCACTAGAGGATTCTCCCCAACTTGAGATGAGTGAGACATGGTGAAAAGTTTTCTCTCACAACAAAATGTCTCTTAAGGGACTCAAAGTTGGTCTATAAGAGGATCATCTTCTAAATCATTAGCCAAATCAAGGAAATATATATGTGGATAAATATAGATTGGGTTTTTAATTATATAATGGCCTCCTTCCTCTCTCTTTCAAGCCTAGGACCAAAAATTTTAGTTGTTCAGATGCATACCTTAAGAAACTATTCTCATCCCCAAGTGGGAAAACTAAGTGAACTTTGAGTTAACATTATAGGAGAGTCATGATGGGTAGAGACAATTTTTTAACTCCTAAAATTTTATGGGTGAGTATTATTAACACCCCTTAGTGGATTATCCCTATTATGGGATGAGCGAGACACAATAGTGAGTTTTTCCTCATAGCTAAATGTCTCTTAAGGGACCATAAAGTTAGTATCTAAGAGTCATATCTTATGAATCATTAGAAAAATATAAAAATACTATATGTGAATGCATTTGAATGGGATTTTTAATGCTATAGTTTCCACCGTCTGATATCTATCAAGCTCCAAGAATAAAAGTTATAGTTGGATGAATATATCCCTTAAGAAAAGCTTCTCATCTTTGAGTATAAAAATTGAGTGAACTTTAAGCATGCATTGTAGGGGAGGAATGATGGATAGAGATGAGTTATAAGGTCTTATATTTACATGGGTGAGTCTTATTAACACCCACTAGAGATTATCCTAAGCTTGGAAAGAGTGAAACACGGTGACGAGTTCTCTCTTAGAGCCAAATGTCTCTTCAAAGACAAAAAGTTGGTCTATGGGAGGAATATCTTGTGACTTGTTATATTAATTAATTAAAATCTATGTGGACATGTTTATATAGGATTTTTAATGATATAAATTCCACCTTCTTCTCTCTATTATAACTCAACACTAAAATATGAATTTTGTTAGATGTATCCCTTAAGATAAACTTCTCATCTATGAGTGGGAAAACTAAGCAAACTTCAGGCATGCATTTTAAGAGAGTGTAAAATATAGATAACATTTGTCGTATCCTAAAATTATAAGTTTTATTCATATTAACACTTGATATAGGATTATCCTCAGCTTAAGATGAGTGACACATGGGGTGAGTTTTTTCCCATATCCAAATGTCTCTAGAAGGACCAAAAGTTGGTATATGGGAGGTGTATATTATGAATCATTATCCCAATCGATGAAACATATATGTGGACACATAAAAATGGGTGTTGTAATGATATTAATATGACACTTATCTCTCCATCAAGCTCTATGACCAAAATTTATAATAGGTTGGATTCATCCCTTAATAAAAGGTTTTGGCCCTTGAATGGGAAAACTAAGCAAAATTTGGGTGCACATTACAAGAGGATTGTGAGATGTAGATATGATCCATCAGATATTATATTTATATGGGTGAGTTATATTAACAACCCTTAGAATATTTCATGTCACTTAGGATAAAGAAGACATAGTATTGATTTTTCTCTCATAACTAAATGTTTTGTAAGAGACCAAAAATTAGTCCATGGGATGTGTATCTTGTGACTCACTATCCAAATTGATGAAACATATACATGGATGTGTCTAGATGGGCATTTTAAAACTAGAATTTTCCCGCTCCACTCTCTATCAAGCCTCAATATTGAAATATACAGTTGGTTAGATGTATGCCTTAAGATAATATTCTTATCCCTAAGTGGTAAAATTAAGTGAATTTTGGGAATGCATTGCAAGAGAAATGTGAGGGCTAGAGATGAACTATTAGATACTATAGTTTCATAGGTGAGTCATATTAACACCTCATATAGGATTATCTCTCACTAAATATGAGTGAGACATGGAGACAATTTTTTTATCATAGTCAAATGTCTCATAAGAGACTAAAATTTGGTATGTAGGAGCCATATCTACTGACTCATTATACCAATTAATGAACTATCTACATAGATGTGTCTAGATGGGCATATAAACTTATAAATGGACACTATCCACTCTACGTCATGACCTAATATATAAATTTGTAGTCATTTATATATGTCCCTTAAGATAATATTCTCATCCTTGAGAGTGAAAATGAACTAAAATAACACCATGCATTGTAGGAGAACCATGAGCGGTAAAGATGAGCTTTCAGCTCCTATAATTGTATATGCAAGTCCTATAATCACACCTCAAAGGATTATATTACACTAAAGATGAGTGAGACATGGCTATGAGTTTTTTTTGGTATCCAAATCTCTATTAATGGAACCAAAGTTGTTATGTGGGAGGTTATGACTCATTATCTCAATCAGTGAACCATATTCACAAACACATTTAAATAGGTGTATGAACATTTGAATTGCCCTTTCCATTCTCCATCACACCTTGGGAATAAATATTGTATTCATTTGGATGCATTGCATAAGATAATATTCTCATCCTTGAGAGTGAAAATTAATAGAAATTTCATTAGGCATTATAGGAGAACTTTCAGGGGTAGAGATGAATCATGAAGACTAGAGATGAATTGTCAGATCATATAATTACATGGATGATTACATTGAGCACCCCATAGAGTATTATTTCCTACATGTATCTACTCAACATGTATTATTATTTAGGTTTCCTTTTATTTCAAGAATATAATCTTATCTACTCACAACACCAACCATGTGAATGTGGAAGCTCATCTATTACCACTAACCTACATTAAAAAATTTAGTGAAAAAATAACTAAAAATAAACACATTTAATAATAAAGTAATTCAAAATTAAAATATAGTCAATAAAATCAGTTAGTTTTAGTAGTTTGAAATGATAAATACATTAAAAAATAACCTTACCAAGTCAATCTAATGTACCTTTAGGATCATCTCTACTTTTAATTATTTCAAGAGTTGTTTCATTCTCAAATTCCTGAATTTTTCACAAACTTTTGTTATGAGGCTCTCCATGATATTTTATCATTTGAATATTTATAATGATAACTATATTCGAATAAAGAATCACTACCCCATGTGTTTCAAATTCCTTAACTAACCATCTTATTAATTTTATATAATAGTATCTATGAAGACAAGTTCCAATAACCACCATAGATCAAGTGGGATAAACTAGGTCTTCTCAATCTATGATAGTTGTGGTTAATTGTTTTGCCTCTACATAATGAGACAAGTAGTAGTTCATTTCATCATCATTATATTTAAGTGAAATTATTATAAAAACTTTAACTATATTTAGGTATAATCAATTTGTAATGACATGTAGGAAAAAAGTAAGATATCACTAATATAACTAAGGCTACATTTAAATTATAAATAAAATGTACATGGTTACACAAGATCTTATATGTGGTAAAAGTTAACTAATGATGCCATTTCATGATCCCCCAATGGTTGAAATGAATTAATAAGTGTTATAGGTCTATAATACCATTGGTCAACCCATTATTTTTACTCACATTCATTTTCATTTAATTGCATATAGTCCAAATAAAAGCATATCATATACGTAGTATAAATAGTCCATAAAATAGAAATTAAACTTCAAATGGAGTGGAAAACACTCAATATACATACTATACTATAATATTACTACATTTTATTATCTTATTCTTTTATTAACTAGAATAATCTTTTCACATGAGAATATTTATCTGATCCATTAGAAAAAAATTCATTACACCAAGTCATAATAATAAAAACGTTGATCAAATTAGCACTATCCTTGTTCTTTCCCAGTTATTTTTTAAAGGATATTTTTACATGTGCACCTAAACCATCATATTCCCCTTTTCCATTCCTACACTCAAAGAAACTCCAAAAATTTTGAACCCCATTTTTCTTCTTACTTAACTAGTAAAACATTCAAGAATTTTTAAACTATCCTACACAATATTCTAACCAAGTGTAGTGTATATTGAAGATGATTTATTTTTCATTAATATGTATATAAAATATTTAAAAACAAACTTTGAAAAACTCTATATAATTTGATCTATCATTACTCATATAAAAGTGGTACTCCCTCAAAATCTTTTCTATTATCAGGTGCATATCTAAATATATTATACATAAAAATTACAGCTTGAAATGAATTATAGTATTGTTTTTGAACCTCATTTTGTGGTTATAGTACTTAGTTTTTATCAAATTCCACAAATAAACTAATGGTGCCAACTAGGAAGTTGTCCTTACATTCCTTGAATTTATTATCTAGTTATTTTACTTTATGTATGTCTTTGATGTAGAGACCAAACTTATGAAGGCTATAAATTTTGATTTGTAACTTTATTTGATCTATCATTTGAGTAAAAACTAACATATTGAAAATTTTAATTCATACATAACCTATCCTATCTAGTTATGGCTATTTTTTTAAAAAAATAGAAGGCCATACATGACCATTTCAAGGTTCAAAAATGTATTTTAGTATTTTTTCAAGATTTTTCCATTTTTAGAAATAGTGTATACTTAGACATGAACTTTTGTTTAAGTTCATGTATGAGGTTAATTTTAGTTCTTAAAATATATGTGGGTATTTTTAGGCCCATCCAAGTTTGCATGCAAAACTTATAAAAATAGCAGTTGAAAAATTAATAGAAGATGAAGTTATTAAAAATAACAATTTTGTAAAAATTACATGGGTCGATGAGCTTTAGGTAACTTTTGATTTATTTAAAAAATTTAATTATGCATGTAAAATCCAATTTTGATTTGAGTTTTATTTAAATACTTTATTCTAATATTTTATTCATTTGATGATAATTAGCAGAGAAGTTTACTTTCATGTAATTTCTTATTTTATGCCTACAAATAGTTTTACTTAGCTAGTCCATGTTTTCATCATTTGGTACTAGATCAAGTTCAAATATTGGAGGTAATATCTTTATGAATTAATATTTTATATTTTGGTAGAAGATGTAGTGATTTAATAATAGGTGTTATAGATGGTGAGAGGAAAAGGATGAGGAGGAATTACTTAGATGAACAAGACTATGTAAGATCTATAGAGGCAAGTGAAATAATTAACTGTAATTATCACAAATCAAATACAAATGCAAGCAAAAGATGAAACAAAGAAAGAAATAGATCATGAAGATGAAGTTTAATAAGAAAAATAACGTGAACAACCACCATTAATGAAAGAGAGGATGGTTATGGATTTAGAAGGAAGGAATGAAGGAATCAAGGTTTACATTCCATATTATGGAGGAATTTTAAAACCATAGGATTTTATATATTGGATGAATAACATGGAATATTTTTTGAATGGAAAAAACTAAGAAAAGAAAATAAAGTAAAGTTTGTGTGCATAAAATTGAAGTATCTTGTAATGTTTTAGTGGGATCACCTATTGAAAGAGATAAAAATAAATGTTAAAGAGAAGATAAACACATGGATAAATATGTAGAATAAGTTAAGGGAGAAATTTATTTTCATGGATTATGCATAGACCTTATATATAATATCCTAGAATTTAAGACAAAAGGATCACAGTATAAAATAGTATATAGATGAATTTTACAATCTTTCCATATGAGTGAAGCATGATGAAATAGAAGAAAAATGGATAAAAAGGTATGTAAATGGTTTGAACGAGGCTTAACAACTATATTTGAAGGTAGCATAAAAATAAAATAAATAGACTTTTAGAAGATCATCTAGTATTGGTCCAAGAAGAGGAAAATCACCTTTAGTAAGAGGATGAGGTGGGTTCAATACCAACATAGGTGGGTTTAATCCCATTATAGGAGAATTGTCATGTGGTGAAAAATTGTAGGAATGTAATCGATAAATATCTCCATAACAACAAAGGGGAAGATTATTTTAGATAGGACGAGGCTATGGTAGTGTTAGAAGATGGTTTTCAAATCAATGTATGTCTTATGTTTGTTATAGATGTGGAGATGGACACATAAAATTTAAGTGTATGGACTATCATGAATAAGAAAGGAGGCAAGAGGATCACTAAATAGTGAATTAAGTTGAAGATGAGACTCAAGAATAAAATATAAAAGTGGCAGTAGTAGATATTAGAGAAAATATCATGATGAGGAGGACAATGATTGATCCAAGGAAAGAAGAGGTGCAAAATAAGGAAGGTGGTGATGCATAGATATGAATAAATATTTTTAAAACAAGGTGTAATTCAAGAGGTAATATATGTAAAGTAATTATAAAGGGAAGTTGTGAAAATATGGTTTCTAAGGACATGATTAAGAAAGTAGGTTTATAATGTGAAAAACATCCTTATCCTTATCAGATTTAATGGTCTAAGAAATGGAATGAAGTTAGAGTAGATAAAAAGTTCTTAATTAATTTTTTTATAGGAAAAACTTAGAAGGATTAAATATGGTGTGAGTTATACCAATGGATGCTTTCTATGTGTTATTGGGAAGGCCATGATAGTTTGATAAAAAAAAGTAATTCTTTATGGAGGAAAACAAATTATAATTTTTGGAAAAGTGGTAAAAGGTAGTTTTATTAGCTCTTAAATAAGAAGGGTAGGCTATCCATAAAATAATTTATAAAATACATGAATATGATAAGTTATTTTTATGAAATAATATTAAGTAAAAAAAACATAAAAATGGTGAAAATACTATTAGAAGCAGAAAAAATACTGCAAGAATATGCATATGTTATAACCAATGATTTAGCAGATGGTTTACCACCAAAGAGAGACATTCAACATCATATTTATTTGATTCCTATATTATCTCAACCCAATCAAGTAGTGTATAGGATGAGTCCAACATAACGTGAAAATTTGAATAAACAAGTTACTCAATTGGTGAGAAAGGGTGTAGTAAGGGAGAGTATGAGTCCATGTTCAACATAAACATTGTTAACTCTAAAAAAATATGGAGGGTGGAGGATTTGTGTGGATATTAGAGTAATTAATAAAATTACCATCAAGTATAGATGTACTATACCTCATTTAGATGATATAATGGATGTTCTTGTAGAATCAAAATACTTTACTAAGATTTATCTGAAGAGTGATTATGATTAGATTCAAATTCATGAAGGAGATGAATGTAAAACAACATTCAAGACCAGGGATGGCTTATATGAGTGGATGGTGATGCCATTCAAATTATTTAATGAACCTAACACATTATTGAAAATTATGAACACAATACTAAGATAATACATTGGTAAGTTTGTGGTGATTTATTTTAAGAATATTTTTATATTAAGTAAGACTAAGTAAGAGCATTTAAGGCATTTTATAATGGCATTATAGTTGTTAAGAAAGGAAAAACTCTATACAAATTTGAAGAAGTGTAGTTTTATATAGAATAATTTGGTATATTTGGGATTTTTAGTTTCAATATATGGTGTAAGAAATGATGAAGAAAAGTAATGGAAATCATTGAGTGGCCTATTCCAAAGAGCATCATAGAGGTAATAAATTTTCATGGTTTAACAACATTTAACAAAAGTTTCATTAAGAATTTTAGTAGTCTTGTTGAACCAATATCAAATTGAATGAGAGGAAAAGAATTTTTGTGGATAAGGGAAATAATAAAAATATTTCAATTGTTTAAGAAGAAGATTATAGAAAAACACATTTTGGCATTACCATATTTTAACATAGTGTTTGAAGTGGATTTTGATATTTAAAAGGTGGGAATTGGTGATGTGTTGACATAATAAGGAAATTCAATAAAAAAATTTAGTGAGAAGTAAAATGAGGTAAGATAAAACTATTCTACATATGATGTTGAATTTTATGTCATTATACAAACATTAATACATTGGAGGCATTACCTAGTGCCTAATGATTTTATCCTATTTACAAATCATGAGGCTTTGAAATAAGTGAAAACTCTAAAGAAGTTAAGTAGTAGACATGAAAAGTGGGTGTCTTTATTGCATGGATATACTTATATTTTGAAACATAAATGAGGAAAGCAAAATCAAGTAACTAATGTTTTGAGCAGGAGAGTGGTGTTATTAACTACTCTAATGAGCAATGTAGTTGGATTTGAAGTTGTGAAGGAATTATATGATACTAATCCAGAATTAAAAATATAGTTGAGAATTATAGGAATCCATTAGGAAGTGACTTATGTGATATTCATTATCCATATCTTATACAAGATGATTATATCTTCAAAGAGAAATAATTATGTACTCCAGTTACGTCTCTAAGAGATAGATTCACATAGTGGTGGTTTGGTTAGACATTTTGGTAAGGCTAAGACAATAGCTTTGGTGGAGGATAAGTATTTATGGTTAAAGATGAAGAGAGATATGACAATGTATGTTTTAAGATGTAGAATATGTCAAGTAGATAAAATAAATGAATAAAATATATGGTTGTACATGTAATTATCAATTCTAAGAGGACCATGGATATATTTGAGTATAGATTTTATATTCATATTACCAAATTCATAGAGAGTTAATGGTTCAATTTTTTTTCAGATAGGTTTTCAAAGATGGTTCACTTTATTGCATGTAATAAAACCAATTATGCCACTAGATTTGTAGAACTATTTTTTAAGGATGTTGTGAGATTGCATGGTGTTTCAAAAACCATTACATCAGATATGAACACAAAATTTTTGAGTCATATAGGCCCATCTAAGCTTTCATGATTTTTTTTAAAAAATAAAAGTTGAAAAATCACTAGAAAATAAAAGTTACTAAAATGTGTAATTTTTTAAAATTTGCATGGGTCAATTAGCATTAGGTAACTTTTGATTTATTTAGATTTTTTAATTATGCATGTTAAATATAATTACAACTTGAATTTCATTTAAATAATCTATTGTAATATTTTATTCATTTAATGAGCATCAATAATGATGTTTGATTTCATGCAAATTCAGAGTTTATGCATATGGATTATTTTGCTTAGCCAGTTTGTATTTTCATTAGTCTTACATATTGGTAGATAATATTATTTTTTAATTAAAACATGAAATCATATATATATATATATATATATATATATATATATATATATAACTAATTCACATATTTATGACTCTTTTCTATCTTTTAAATCATATTTTATAGATTTATAATTCTTAAAATGAACTACTTGATTTTCAAATTCATGTGAAATTTCTTCATGTATACAATTGATCAAATTTTAAAAATAACCACAAGTGTTACATATTTCATCTAAACATTATTTATCAAAAAAATTCCCTTATATCTTTGATATAAAATACTTTGGATTAACTCTCTTGATGTTTTAGGTGAGAAATCCACCATACATTCCTTTATACATCTAAATCTGCTCGGCCTAACTATTCCATTAATGCCACTATTTATCATAATTAATGTTGTAACCATTATCCTAATTAAATAAGTAAATCCCATTCTCTATTATATATTTCCTACATCATGCTAACCTTTATACATACCACATTTTATATTAATACTTTGAATATCCTACTAATATCCCATTAAACCATTAATCCCACCTCATTTAACAACTACTTACCCCACTTACCAATTTAAAATTCAAAATATTCTACTCACTCCCTAGATAAACTATGTATAGCTTCTCCTACACACTTAGATCCTTAAACCTCCCTAAAACCCCTAAATTAATTCCTAATAAAATCTAGAAGACTCTAAAATATAGACCCTTCTCTGATTCTCTATAATTCTCTAAAATGAAAGAATTCTTATAAATTTAAAATTCATTTTATTCCTCCCTGCCACCCTATAAATAACCAAGCATGTAGCTTGGTTAGACTAATTAGAATTGGATTAAAATAAAATACAATACAATCTATTTTATCCTTCATAATCCTATTGCACCCACATTATCCTTGCATCCAAGAAGCCATTGACCCCTCTTAAATCTATACTAGATATTGAAGACACCATTATCAAACAATCCAACAAATAAGAAAATAATCTTTGGAGAATCCATTTGAATATATTAAATGGAAGAAAAGAGAAGCAAGGTAATAGTAAGAGTCATATTATAATTTTTGATTGCTTCTATATTCTCTCCCTTTGATGTTTTTGGTAAGTTATGGGTTAAGTTACTATATATAGTATATTGAATCCATAGCTCAAATTTTACAAACATACATTGGCAACCATAGTGAGATCCCTCCTTTAAAATAAGTATTATGTGTGTAAGATGTGTTAAATAAACTTACAGGATAGGTTAGTGAGATATTAGGCTCCAAAATCTTGAAATTTTTATGCTCTAACATAATTTTGGTTTTGCACTCAAAACCATTATTTCACAAATCCCAACTATAATTTTCACTAACCACATGGACTTGACTTTTATCCGTTAATCTCTTTAGTATTTTTGTGACCTCTTTCAAAAACACTTCTTGGTAGTTGTGGTTTTGAATCTCATCTATAGTTTCATCTACTATAGTTATGATTTTGATTTCAATGTTACATTAGGGATAACATCAAATATTTTGATATATTTCTAGTTTTTATAACTCTAGATATAAATAGAAAATTATCACCTTCAAATAACTAGGTTTTTTTAATATTACACAAAATTGCTTATCCTCACTAGCAATATTGATTCTGATCTACGGTTTTGATTATATAAATCATGGTTTTGATTTAGGCATAAGGTCACTAACTAAAACCTATGTTTTTGATCCCTAATAATTTTATCACTTTTGCTTGGCTATGATCCAATTATAGGAAAAGAGAAACTCTACATATACAAAATCATTACCCCTAAAATAACCATTTTAAATATATTGCACAATATCACTTATCTATAGTAGTAATTTTGAATCCTACTTTTCATTTTGAAAGTTGAAGGAGTGATTTTGACACTAGTTAGATAATAATTGCTATCATTCAAGTTTTTGATCTTTAGTCATAAATATTTAAATTTTTGTAGGTATATAAATTTTATTCAGTATCACAAACATTCTCAATATATCTTTGCGCATTATCTATATACTATAAATTTCAATATGTGAAAAAACACTTTTTGATAAAAGCGATCTTGATTTTTATAAGTGATTTTGAAGCTAGATAAGTGATTTTGAATATCATTTAGAGATACATGTTATTCATTCTTAGTAATCAATAGCTGAAATTTTAGTCATTTTCAATCTTAGATAATTTTAGCATTTTTAGTAATTTGTATATAAATACTTTAATTTACCTAGCAGCAAAATCACTTCTCGATAGTAGTGATATTGATTTCTAAGGGTGATTTTGAGATATAATTTTTAGTTTTTACATGTGACAAATTTATAATACATTTACCTAATAGTATCTAATATAAACCTACTTTAAACAAAATAATATCTCTTTTATAATTTTAAACATATTATTTTGTAACCAGCTCTAAAATTTATTATTTTTATTATAAGTTTCAAAATCACTTCTTGGTATCTATGTTTTTGATTACTAGTATATATTTTGACTAACCATAAGTAGTTTTGACTAA
Source organism: Torreya grandis (assembly GCA_037957365.1). Taxonomy (NCBI): domain Eukaryota; kingdom Viridiplantae; phylum Streptophyta; class Pinopsida; order Cupressales; family Taxaceae; genus Torreya; species Torreya grandis. The sequence continues at coordinate 132,245 of JARHVA010007719.1, read as the reverse complement.
CCACATAGTTACTACTAGCTAACTATTTACAAAATCATATATTTCTCAATTGTGTTTTTGTCCTACTAGTATTTTTATCCTCTCTAGAATAAATTTTGAAAATCTGACTATACATAAGTAGTTTTGCAAGGGCAAAAGACAATTTTGACTGACTAGAGACTACTAACAATTTTTATGTAGGAGACCTGAGTGGGAAGCCATAAATCAAAAATATAACTTGTTTATTTGTAGGATCAGGGCTTTATTTAAAATTTATATTTTGAATTTGTTTTATATCTGTGTGTGTGTGTGTGTGTGTGTGTGTGTGTGTGTGTGTGTGTGTGTGTGTGTGTGTGTGTGTGTGTGTGTGTGTGTGTGTGTGTGTGTGTGTGTGTGTGTGTGTGTGTGTGTCTTTGATTTCTTGTGTTTTTACTTCACATAATTAAATAATTAGGTAAATAACTTTTTTTCTATCTATTTGTTACCCAAAATTTTACTTTTAGAGGGTGCAACATGACATGGAATTTATCCCCACACACTTTCCTAGTCTTTAAGATTTAGTGATGTGGATTTCATCAGTGTGAATTCAACCACACTCTATATTCTATTAGAGTACAAAAGTTAGGAATAGTTATCATTAGGTCATTCAATTAACTCCATACAGGTCTTCCATGAAGGGAAAGATTTATTTCTTTAACCCAATAATTAGACAACATCCTACATAGATTTGGGATCCACATACCTTGAATATATCAGGGGTACCACCAAAAACCTTGTTTAAACCTAACATAGGTCCTTTTGACTATAATAGATGAATTGCTACCATGTCTAGTATTATCTCCCATAGTGAAAATCAAGTGTAGATAGGTTTGAGAGGGTTTAGGAGATTTTTTAATGGGTCACTAAAATACAACCTCGCTTGTGAATCTGTTAGATGGTACAATCATTGGGTTACACACCCATTGGTTTACTAAATAGTATGACTTATGATTGGTGTGATTATGTGTGTGTCATGTTATACCCATATTATTTCTGTGCTTAGGGGTAAGTGCACAAAGTTGAGGGACAAAAAGTAGCCTACCCATGGACATGATTTTAATAAAATTTTAGAAATCTAAAATTTTATAGATAATTTGAGATATCTGCATGCCAAATTTAAAGATGGTGTAAGAACATGAAATGTAGCATTTAGAGTTGAGTTTCCAAAACATTATTTTTTTAAAAATGGTTAAGTATAACTAGGTCAAAAATATAAAAATCAAAGAGGAACTCCTTTTTTTATAAAACATAGTAGATAGATGACCATCTTGTGCACCATTTTTTTATCAGCATTTAATATTATTTGAAACCCTTTGGGGAAAATTTAGATAAGATCTTATAGTATGTCACCTATATTTTTTTATATTTTTTCAATGAATACTTTTTTTATGAATTTTTCAAGTAAATCGATCCTAAAAAATGATTAAAAAATGATAGCCATCTATGTTGCACACTTAACTACCTCAAAAAAAATGAAAATCATTTTTTTTAATGTGTGTATAATTAGGCCTAGTTTCTACCATATAATTTATTTTTCATTGGGATAACCAAAATACAAATTACATGAACATGAACATGTATAGGCATATATGTGTATGGCATGTAGTGGCCTAAAAATGCATAATTAGAAATTAACATAGTTTGAAACCTTAAATTAGTCTAAAAATTATAAAAATCATATTTTTAGAAAGAGGAGAGCATGCTCATCATGATGGTATTATGTTTTTGAAGTTTTACATTGAAATTATTAGTGTATTTTGTAATCACAGTTGAAATTTGTTATTTTTTATCATACCTTTCAAAATATAGGTGTACATTGACAACCCAAGCTTTTGCTCAGGAATCCAAGCCATTCTCGAGCCAAAAGGCATGAGATTGAATTCAAATTAAAATACTACAATCATATTAATAACATGATAATTTTATTTAATAATGTGATTTCATTAATAATGTGATCATGTTATATATTCTCAACACCCATAAACCTGAATAGGAACCATTAGGCCTAGTAGTCTTAAGACAAAATATTGGTTGATTAAGATTATTATTTGGGATCAATGTTCTTGTCAAGAATAGATAGCATTAAATTATAATTGGATAAGTATTAACCTATGAATCAATTTATTATTCCTTTGATCCCAATATGGTGTGTAATCAAGCCAATATATACCAAATTGACATTAGATAGACATATTTCCTTCGATGGAGCTTGGTTGGCCCCAATTACATATCAAACTAAACTAAATACTTGGTTTTTTATAATATGATGTGTAATTAGAGACCCAAGTGACATCATATAGACATAATTCCTTTCTCAGGGCTCATTTAACCTTGATTGTGTATTATATTGAACTAAATATTCAATTAGTTTAATATGGTGTGTTATCAAAGCCCTAATTGACATTATATTAATGGAATTCCTTACACAAGGACCAATTAATCTTAATTGTAGATTATATTAAATAAAAAACTTGATTTTTTAAATATGATGTGTAATTATGGGAAAATATTCATAATGGACATTCGATGGACACAATTCCTTGCATGGGGTGAAAAATGCTTCGATTGATATTAGATGGAAGTAGTTAATTACATAGGACTAGTTGTCCCCAATTGTGTATAGTATTGAAAAAATATCAATTGATTTAACATGGTGTAATTGGAGCCCCAAATGACTTTAGATTAATGTAATTCATTATTTGGGGATTGACTAGCCCTAATATCATATCATATTAAACCTAAATACTCAATTGATTCAATATGGTGTGAAATAAGGGCTGAAGGAACCCAACCAACATTATATGGAAAAAATTACTTTTATAGGACTCAGTTATCCCCAATTATATATAAGATAAATCCAAATACATGATTAGTTAGATATTGTTTATAATCAGGGCTAACAAAGTCCTAAATGACATTAGATGTATTCATTTACTTGTATAAGCCTTGGTTGACCATAATTGCATATACAAATAAAATAAATAATTGGTTGGTTCAATATGTTATGTATTTGGGATCAATAGAGCCCCTACTAGTAGTATAAGGATGAGATTTACTACACAAGGATTGTTTGGACTGAATTTCATATCATATTGAACCAAATATTCTTTCAGTTGAATTTGGTGCACAATCAGAATCCTAATTTTTATTAGAGAGATTTAATTCCTTAGAGAGTGTTCAATTGGTCCTAATTTCATATCAGATTGAATCAAACACTCAATTATTTGAATAAGGTGTGAGATTATGCCCTAATAATAATTATGTAGATGCAATTGCTTAGGCAAGCCTCGATTGGCCCCAATTATGTGTCATCTAGAATTGAATACTTGATTAGTTTAATATGGTATGCAGTCAAGGACAAGTAAGCTATAAATTCCACTATATATGAATTTAATTCCTTGCACACAGTTATTTTAGACTGAATTACATATCAAATTGAAAAAATAATTATTTTTTTAATATGGTGAACACTTTAATCCCCAATTGATATCATATGGATGACATTCCTTACATTGAGGCTTAGTAGGCCCTTAGGATCAATTTAGTCTCAATTAACATCCTTTATATATAATAAGAATTAGGTTCACATAGATGAAAGTTGTTAAAATTGTATCACTCATTAACATAATTTATTTTATAGTCTCAATCTATGATGATGTGTAGGATAATTGATCCCAAATTCATATTATTTACTCTCATATATAGGTTCAAAGAGCTCAAATTTACCCCTATCACCATCATGATCATACCTTATATACCCTAAAACCTATACCCTAAGCCTTAATCCCTAAAATTCCTAATACATAAACTCTAAACCATAAATATAAACTCTTTAAACCTTGAACCAATCATCTTAGCCCAAATTAACATCATTTAGACTAATAATTATGTTCACAGGGATCATTTTGGCCTTAATCACATGATTGATTGCCCCATTTGACTAATTCATTCAATCTATAGGATGACACCCATGGTATAATGACAACCCAAAAATACATTTTATAGTTGCATATGGGTCTAAGTGATTCAAATTATCCTCAATTATCTTTGTGATTGACACTATGTACCCTAAACCATATATACATTAAAACCTAAGCCATAAACCATAAACCCTAAACACTATACCCTAAATTATAAACAATATAATTTCCCTATTTACCAATTGAAATTTAGTCCCAATTAAAAACCTTTGTATTAATAATTAGGTTTGAGCATGGCAAAGAGCAATTATACTTTAGTATAGATGTCCTTAAACCTAAACCCTATGCCCTAATCCCTAATCCCTAAAACATAAATTATAATCCCTATAGCCTAATGCTCACTACATGACACAAACATACATGCCTTATGATATAATTTATTTTATCATGCGATGTCATAAAATGTACTTTTTAAACCTATGGCCAAAACTTTGCCTTTTAAGTACCAATATAGCTATGCATATGAAGTTAAATAGGGTTATTTCGAGCCCCTTCAACCTAATTAACCAAAGAGGAGGAGCTAGTTGATTCTTTTAATCAATGAGGTATTTGATTCAAATTTAAACCCCTTCAATATCAAGATATGATTTTCATGAAAATCAATAGATTTATCTTCTATCATGAATTTATCTAATTAGTTAATTTGTATAATTCCCCACATGATCTAGGAAAAATTGATCCCATAAACCAAATTTATGGATCAATCAATTATATAATACGTATGTAATATATACATGGATTAATTAAACCTACTTTTATTAGAAATGTAAGCATGAAGGTAATCAAGTCATAAATAGGTGAACAAGTAGCTCAAATGTTCTTCAATTACCTTAGTGATTAGACCCTATCTCCAATATCTTAAATCCTAAACCTTATACAATTTAACTTTAACCCTAAATCCTATACCATTTACATTAAACCCTAAGCCATAAGACCTAAACCCCAAACCCTTTAAATTATAGAATGTAAACCCTAAACCAATAAATTTAGTCCTAATTAACATCCTTTATATATAAATATAAATATATTGAGAATTAGGTTCATAGGGATGAACTTGGTCAAAATTGTATCACTCATTAAACCATAATTGACTTAATTATCTCAATCTGTGATGATGTGTAGGATAATTGAGCTCTAAATAACATTATTTACTCATATATATAGGTTTACGGTGCTCAAATTTTCCCCAATTGCATTCACATTTGTACCTTATATACCCTAAAACCTATACCCTAAGCCCTAATCCTTAATGTTCTTAATCCCTAAACTCTAAACCACAAATATAAACTCTTTAAACCTTGAACCAATCATTTTAACCCAAATTAACTTCATTTAGATTAAGAATTAAGTTCATAGGACTCATTTTGGCTTAAATCACATGACTGATTGCCCTATTTGACTAATTCACTCAATCTGCATGATGATATCCATGGTATAATGACAACCCAAAATCACATTACATAGTCACAAATGGGTCCAGGTGATTCAAATTGTCCATAATTATATTTACAATTGACCCTATGTACCTTAAACCATATATACATTAAAATCTAAGCTGTAAACCATGAACACTAAACACTATACCCTAAATTTTAAACCATAAACTTTCCCTATTTACCAATTTTAATTTAGTCTTAATTAACATCCTTTGTAGTAAGAATTAGGTTTGAAAATGGCATAGAACGATTAGACATTAATATGCAGGTCCTTAATCTTAAACCCTTACCCTAATACCTAATCATTAAAACATAAATTGTATTCCCTATGCCCTAATACCCAATACATGTTGTAAACATACATGCCTTATGATATAGCTAATTTTATCATGGGATGTCATGAAAATGAATTTTTTAAACCTATGGCCAAAACTTAGCCTTTGGAGTAATAATCTAACTATTCATCTAAAGTAAATTGAGGCTACTTCAAGCCCCTTAAACCTAATTGCATTACTATAAAATGTGATATGGGGGTTGATCAGATCCAATTTACCCCAATCACCATCATGATTATACATTATATACCCTAAAACATATACCCCAATCCCTAATGCTTAAAGTTCTTAATCCCTAAACTCTAAACCATAAATATAAACTCTTTAAATGTTGAACCAATAAATTTAACCCAAATTAACATCATTTAGACTAATAATTATCTTTATGATTGAGCTTTTTTACCCTAAACCTAAGCCCTAAACACTATACCCTAAATTGTAAACCAAAAACTTTCTTATTTACTAATCGATTTAGTCCCAATTAACATCCTTTGTAGTAAAAATTAGGTTCACACATGGCATAAAGTGTTTAGACCTTATATACACCCTTAAACCCAAACCCTATATGCCTTAATCCCTAATCCCTAAACCCTAAAACATAAATTTTAATCCCTAATCTATAAACCCTATGTACTAATTCCTTAATCCTTAATCCATAATCCCTTATCTATATTAAGTATAACATGATCACATTATTCTTAATATGGGAAAAACTCATTTCTCATTACTAATTAATAACCCTAAATCTTATTATAAAAATAGTGTGATCGTGTTATTACATAACATGATCATGTTATTACATAACATGTTATTGTTAATTTAAGATTATAAATGCATTGGGTGGAGTAGAACCTTATACAACACATAACATGATCACATTATATAACTTGATTGCATTATATAACATGATCATGTTATGATTATTTTAGACTTAGCTCACTTATCAATGGCTATTTTAACCTAAATCAAGAATTTTGTCCCCACAAACATTCTCTATATGCTTTTGTGAGATCTATTATACTTTTGTACTTGACCCCACCTTTGAGAAGTTATCAATTATTCTTCTAATGGATGATTGATCACATTTGAAGAGAAAGAGGAATATGTTTAAGAAGAAAACACTAGAGGAATTAGAATATTTGAGAGAGAAACAAAAGATACTAATGTAAAAACTTTATGGCAGACAAGGTACAAACCCTAATCCTAATGAATTAAATGTCATAGATAATGATCCAATTGACAATAATGAATTAAACAATGATGATATTTACCATAATCAATTCATTAATGTTTAAATTAACCATAATTAAATGAATAATAATGAATTAGTTAATTTTAGAAGTTTACATTCAAAGTTCCAAGTATTTTGTTTGTCGATGATGAGTCTTTCCAAGTTTTTGATTTTATTGATGATGAGTCTATGTATGATGCTTTAGCCCCAATGAATGAAGAAAATTTTATGGAAACAAATAATGATAAAATTGACCATCAATTAAATTTCATGGAAACATATAATGAATATATCAACAATGAATAAAATGGCATCCCACCTCTAAGAAATTAAGTTAAAAATGATTTTAGAACACCCACTCAAAAAATTCCACCATTACCAACACTTCCAAGAATTATGAATAGAAAATACAAGTAATTAAATTGAAGTCGATGAAAATATTTTAGAACCAATGCATAACAAAATGTCTCGTCACCATTCAAGAAGACTGGCTCATCAAATTTGGGATACTTTATTTCATAATTTAGAGTATGATATTATAAGATGTCAATTATTTGCTTAATTGATAAAATTGATTAAGATGAGACCTATAATATACACATTAAGACTAAGAACATCTAACATGGATGATGAAAATAATTAAATTGTTTAAAATCTACATGATTCATACTATAGGCCCTAGTTTAGCATCAATTTTTACCCTTGGAGAGGGTTCTTTAGGCTCTCTCTCTCTAATTGATCTACACTATGGGAACAACCCAAACCTATGGGTCACATATCATGGGGTTGAGCCTTTGGATAAGGTTGAATTCCTCCTTATGGATCACCTATACTAATGTTTTCATGGGGAAAAGGGTTAGAAAGGGGGAAAGGGTTCCTAAGAAACATAAAAAGGTGATGCACCAAATTAAATGAGAACTCACACAAGCATGAAATATCCACTAAAGAATCATAAGATGGTACTAGCTCACACGATCTCAAAATCTAGTTAATTGCATAAGTAATTCATAAATTAGGTTCAAAAAGCAATGAATGAATCCAGGAGGAATTCTAAGACTCACATCAATATTACATTAATGGTATAAATAATACCAATGTAGACCTGTAATCAACTAGGAAACACCCTAAAATAGTCAAGATAGGAGGACAATGGTCATGTAAGATTCTCCTTAAAAATGCCATCATGCACTAGATTAATAAACATAATTTAAAAGAAAGAGATAGGTAAATAAAGTCTTTATTATCTTCAAGAGGTATTTCATACAAGTTTTGACAAGGTCTAGCCTTATCAAATTAGAATCTCTACTCTTCTAGAATTAAGAGAGAAATTCTTATCAGAAGTGAGAGAGAGTCTTCTTCCAAAATTTGAGAGATCTTACAAACAAGAAATAAAAGAGATATAAGAGAAATGGGAGAGAGAGGGGAAGCACACCATTCTAGATTATAAAATGAGTTCTAACCATTTGTATGGGGTTCAAACCACTTTTGTTCTATTATCATTAATTATACCTCCCAACTAGCCATTCAATATTTCCAAATAACTTCAAGCCCCCCATTAGCTTTAGAAGACATACTTGAAGATACACACTTGTTGGAGGAGCTAAGCCATGATTTATGTTTATGAATAAAATAATGTAAAGGCTTTGTAAAAGACTTGAATGTTACACATATACTTCTCTAATTAATACTAATCCATCATCAACAAGTTAACCTGTATTTGGCTCTAATAATCTTTGAGCTTCTTTATTGGTTGGGAGATCCACTAGAAGGCAAGGTTTTGTTTTACATGATGAGTCATGATTGATTTTGTTAGATAAAAGATATTTATGGTTCTAAATAGAATCAACACTCCAATTTCTTCTCCAACCACCAGTGCTCCTTTTTTTAATCCTCCATACCATCTCCACTTGTTTCATTATGAGGCCAAGGTCCTTATACCCATAAATTTAAATAGGGCCATGCCATGTCTACTTTGAGTGATGGTAAGTACCTGATTTATCAAGGATATATCCATGTTTATAGATACTACAAGTCTTCACAATCACACATCTACCTCTACTTAATTATCTAAGCATAGATCTATAAAAAAATTGAAAACCAATCTAATTTATTGGTTTTCATATAGTTATATATCGATACCAATCCACACATTACATAGCTTAATTATGGATTATATTAGGTTCAAGAAAACCTCATTATGTCTCTAAAATTTAATGGTGATGGATCTTCACCATTAACAACTTTGACTATATAATTATATATGCTCAAAGGCATTCGACTTAGCTCTAATGGTGATGGGATGATCCTTACAAGACTTAATTTTGTTCTACCTAGGTCACAGTTATTTTTTGTGAAGTATTTGGATTTCAAATTTTAATTTTGATCATTGATCTACTTGCTTGTGTATCATTGGATCTACTTTCTTGACTTACAAGTACATGATTGATTTGATTTTATATGAATGGCTATGAAACATAGATCTTCTACTAGTTTAACATGGTTGAGACACTTGTAACCCATACATTTATTTTTGATATTTTATGACCTTTTAACCCATCTCTCACTATTAGATCTACCCTATATGATGGATCATCCATCATCAATCTGCTTAAACCCACTATATTTATCAATCACCGTGCATTGTTATATCTCTATACAGGCACCCAAGATCTTTTCACTTATATAATTCATGTTTATGATGACCTTTTGACTTGATGTTCATTTTAGATCTTGGGTTCATGATCAAATGTGTATTTTTATATCCTTGGGACCCACTAACACTATCAGATTCCCAATCATCATTAGATCTTCAGTATGATTAAACATTGACCATTTATATTGGAGTATTTCAATTCGAATGGATATTTTATGAGGTTTAAATTTGATGTTTGCATTCACATTTAAGGATTTTTAAATTCAAATAGTTAATTAACATAACTTTAACTTGACATCCCCATGCACATTTCATTTTACAAGTCTAACTTTGAAGATTTATACCTTGAGATAGTAAGCTCATCAAGACAAAAAAAATCATAAGATGATCTTGGAATGAATAACTTCATGTCTATGTGATATTTTAGATCTAAGAGGCTCCCTAGGTGCATTTATCAAAATTGTAATCATACTAATCTATCCATTTTTTCATGATGTATTTATGATGATCTGGTCCTTCTAGTCTTGTACATAAACTTTGAAGGCTTAAAATGAGTCTTTGTGACCTATGAATCCTTATTTATGTCCATGAATGTCATGATCACCATGAGAACCTACTTATCCTTTTCACCTTGTAATATTATACCTATTTCCAATCCTTCTAATCACTTAATCAAAAACTTTTCTCAATTGATCACTCCATACCAAGACCTTTAAAAATTGATCCATCTAGGTAAATTTCCATATGTAGTACAAAATTGGCCAACATTTATGGTCACATCCTAAGATTTCTACCTACTATACAAGTACTAATGGCATTAAACTGATCCATTGTGCATCAAGAATCATAATATTTTCTCTCAGCTATCATGAAATTGACTCAAGGCTAACCCCTCTCTAAAAAACCTCCTCTTGAACCAATAAGTACCAAAAATAAAACAAAACAACAATAAATGTGAAAAAATCACTTATTTAAATGGAAAAATAAATGTGCACAAGGTACTTAAAGGAAAGGATATAAAACTACTCTAATATGTTATAATATCATACACTAGTTGTAAATGTTTCTAATAACAAGGCTTTAAATGAATTCTATTGATTGGGATAGGTAATGCATCTCCATCTAGTTGGGCAAGCTAAAAATCATTATGATATTTGTATCTATGGATCAAGTAAGGAACACTCTACAAGCTATCAAACTTGGTATGGTTTCTTGGCTTAGCCTTACTGAGTCCCACCTAAGGACTACATCCCCTTCTTTGAAGTCCCTTCCTATATTTCTCTTATCAAAGGATTTCTTGACTTCAGCTTGATGTGACTCTAATGTCTTCATTGCAAGGTCCCTAGTTTATTCAAGCTCCATAATCTCTATCATCCTTACATTTTTAGACTCACTCTCCATCAACTCAAGATGATGGACTAACTCTAATGTAAACAATTCAAGGTAAATGGTCAATTTGGATTCCCTTCCATATACAAGGACATATGGATAATTTCCAATGGTAGCTTTGGGAGTCACTCTATTAGCCCATAAGGTTGTAATTAGCATTGTATGCCATGTTCTTTTATTTTCCTCCATAGTTTTCTTAATAATCCTTAGCAAGTTATTATTTGTGGATTCTACCAATACATTAACTTGGGGGTAGTAATTAGAGGATGTGCTAAGGTAGATGCCTAGATTAAGTACCCATTCAATTATCTTCATACCAACAAATTCTAAGGCATTATCTAAAATTATAGTAGTTGTGACCCCAAACCTAGTCACTATGTTATCATAGAAGTCTAACACTATTGATTCATTAGCTTATTTCAAGGCAATTGATTCTACCCACCTAGTGAAATAGTCAATTACAATGAGTACCCATTTATGTCCTATATTTGAAGGTTGATTGATCATCCCTATGAGGTCTAAACCCCATTGCATGAAGGGTTACTCCACCTAGATTGGGTTGAGTGTAAGAGATGTTAATCTTTATTTTCTTGAAAATAGAGCACACTTCTGACACTTCCTGACCCATGCATAGGCATCTTTGAAAGGGATAGGCTAGTAATAACTAGATCTCATTACCTTTGTTGTTTTTATTCTTAGAGAAAAATGGCATCTTATAGGTCCATCATGAAACTTCTCCAAAAGTTTTGTCACTTAACCATCATCTATGCACCTAAGTAGTACTCCATTGAGGTCCCTTATAAAAAATACCATCAACTAATGCATAAGGTATGGACTAAAGCTTGAAATACATTATTTTTTCTCTATCCAAAAATTTAGGTCATTCTCCTATTAAAAGGAAATGTGTCATGTCTTGGAGTGAGATTTTATGAAGTGGAGGTGTGTCTTCTTGTGAGTTATCTTATGTCACCAAAATAATTTATTTTTCCTCTTAAATATCATATACCATATGCTCACATACACATTTAAATCTTACCATCTTAGTGACTTTGATCTCCACATCATGCTCCATGACCTTGGTAATCTATCTAGATCTTTTCTCATTTAAATCATTGTTAAGGATAAAGTCCCTCACTCCAAGATGAGACACCATAAAATGAATCTTATTGTTGGAAATCATTGGTCTAAACTTTTTGAGGCTCCTTAATTCTGAAAGAACCTAATTTTATATGAAAGTGTACCTCATCTCATACCCCTCTAGTCCTTGAATAAAAATCATGATTGGCTACTCAAGTCCTTTACCATTCTTCTACATCATCATAGAAGATATGTTATTAATATTATAACAGGTGTATAATGTAAAATCCTTTGATAAATCAAGATTTATGAGCAAGGGTGCTTAGGCAATAGCTTACTTGATTGCCTCAAATGTTGTTTTACCTTCATTTGACCAATAACACACTTGGATCTTCTTCAACATGGTGGTGATGGGTTTGACTAGGTTTTCAAAACTAGGTATAAACCTTCTCACAAAGTTTATCTTCCGAAGGAAGCTGTAGATTCCTCTCTTATGTTTGGGTAGAGATAGTGTTAAGATAACACTTAGTCTATCAGGGTCAATAGATAGTCCTTCTTTTGAAAAAATGTGACCCAAAAGTTTACCTTAATAAATAGTAAACACACATTTATTGGGATTTAAAGAGATCTTATACTCTTTGTATCTTTCAAAGATCAACCTTAGATGGTCCATGTGCTCACTATCCTTCTTGGAGAAAACTATGATGTCATCTAAGTAAACTAGTGCCATTTGATTTAACAACCCTTGGAAAGCCATGTCAAAGGCTCTTCAAAATGTTTCCCTAATGTTTGATAACCCAAAATTCATCTTTTGGTAAGCATTTGTACCCCACTTTGTGGTGAAGGTAGTCTTATATTGATCTTCTTTTCTTATTAGCACCTAGTTGTAACCTGAATACCCATCCAAAAGAAAGAAGTGTTCTAAGCTATCAACTATCTGAAGTAGTTACTCCATGGATGTAAAGGAGTAATGGTCTTTCAAAAAGACCCTATTTATATCACTAAAATCAACACATAATCTGATCTCCCCCCTCTTCTTCCTCATAGGTACCAAATTGGATACCCATGAGGAGTGATTAATGAGAAAGATGATCTTGGATTCAATTAACTTGGTCAATTATTTCCTCATAATCTCTTTAATTTTGGGGTTTATAGGCCTCTACTTCTACTTAATAGGCTTGGAAGTAACCTATAGTTCTATAGTGTGTTGGGCTAATCTTGAGGAGTTTATCCTTAAAGATAAAGACTCTTTCATAGTTCTCTTCACTTGTTGAAATCACTACCTTGTCTGTTCTCATGTGATATCCCTCATTAAAAAACATTCAAGGGTGGCAAGCCCTTTAGGAAGCTTATTGGATCTCAATTAAACTATTTTCTTCTCATAATGATGTTGACACCTTTCCTAGTTCATTGAGGAGAACTCTACTTCCTACTACAAGAAACATGTAATTTATTTATCATTTTCAAAGACCTACCAATGGGATTCATTATTTGGCACTGATAGTCTTACCACTACTTTGACATGTGGTTTTAGCTTGGTCTCTTTTAACTCATTTGTGATATCAAATTGAACTCCCATAGATACCAACCTATCAGCATGTCCATTTTGGTTCCTCAGTACTACTTAGATATTAAAATCCTCAAAATCCTTAATTAGGTCCCACACTCTATGTTTTTAAAACTTCATCAAAGGATTCTTAGTGATATTATGGCCTCTAACTTGGTGTACTATTAGCTCACTATACCCATAAATATGTAATTATTTGACTCATCTCTTGTTATCCCATTGAAGGCCATGGATAAGGCCCTCATACTCTATTGCATTTCAAGAGAAATTGAATTGGAACCAGCAAGAAGTTTAATACTTATCATTTGAGAGGGATACCAACTGATTTAACTATTTTGGTAATACTATATTATTCATAATTTAGTTAAGGGTATGAGTTAATTAAATTAGTAAATAATATTGGAATAATTAAGCTACTAATTTGTATAATTTAATTATAATTTAAACCTTTTGAAAAATAGTAATAAGTGAGGAGAAATGTAACTTAGCTTAAACTAGAATAAGATGACTAAGATAGAGTCTAAAATCTATTGTGTAGGACTATGATAGTATCATGAATCAGGATCTGGCTTTCATTTTGTGAAAGGATAAGAACATTGAAATAAGACACCCTAGGGTCTAGTGATATAGTTCTCTTCTACCACTATTGTCCTAAAGGCCTAAGCTTTTTATGTTTTTATTTGTTGTCTCTATATGAGCCTACGTATAAAATTTTGGATGTTGGATGTCTGTATAACTCCTTGTAGAGATGGTTTAGTCTTCAAAACCTATACTTCATTATGCTTTGAAAAAATTTAAGAAAGAGGGAGGCGGTTAGTGTGTGTAAGATGCATTGAACGTATACCCACACTCCTCCTATGGGCGTGCTTCCTAGATATGAATACTCTAAAGAGGGATCAAGCCATATGTAGTTTTCCCACTTGATATGATTTGTGCAATAGTTTATATGAAGATGAAAAATGTTAAAATAGGTTTACTTGAGATGGCTAGGGATTGGTGTGAGGGTTTGAATAAGCTTGTGGCTATATTGGATTGTTATATGCAAAGAAAAGGGAAATATGTCTGAGTAGTCTTACTTGTATTCTTGCTTGCTTGGTGATATTTGCCAACCCCTTCTAAATGAACTTTGAATGGGATTTTATAGAGATATATTGGTCATGGGTTAGATGAATTTTAACTAGGATGACATAATGAAGAAGATTAATGAGGAGGAAACAATCACCTAGGCTCAAAATGTGATTGGATAGGAGTGTTGAAAACGGGATACCCTAGGGTCTAGGACTATAGTCCAAGCTGGGTGCTATTGTCCTATAGGTATGGGACCTAAGGGGATGGAATAATCATGGAAAATGGGGTCTTATTTAGCTAGAATTAAGTCTTGGAAGCCTCCAAATTATTTGGAATCATCAAAAAGATGCCTAGAAGGGTCAAGAGAGCATGTAAGAGGGACCTATGGGTTGGGTGTCACAAGCCACACTCAATCTACCAATTTTGACATTTTATATGACTACATTCACCCCCCCTTTAATTTTAGTGATGCAACAAAGTGAAATACTAGGATTAAGGAAAAATAAAACTTACCTAAACTTACATGTAAGGGTGAAGCCCATGAAGCTATGTGATGTTGGGTGTGCGTAGAGAGAGCACATCATGAAGTGTAAATCTGGAAGAGAAAACAAAGAGTAGATCATCTCTTAATAGATAAATTATATCTAAAATATGAATGTATAAAGCTGGGTAAGAGAGTGAGGAAGAGAAAGGAATGAATACACCTCATCAAGTATGCAAACCAATACAAAACCTGTTATGATGCTGAGTAATGTTGGGTATGTGTTATACAAAGAATAATATCATGAATGGATTGGAGTGCTCAATTCCTTGAGAGTGGATCAAGAATGGAATGTTTGGCCCTTTAGCTCCATCATCACTCACTGAGTAAGTTATGTGATCATGCATGTGTTAATCGATGTTTGTACCATGTGTCTAATCCCTGTAAGTAGGTGGCTCGAGAATGCAAAGGATAGCTAGTCCTTTGGTTCCATCTTTTCCCCATGAAGTGAAGCTATAAACTAATATCAATATGAAATTTTTGTCGTATGAGATGGATCTTAAATCCCCTGAATGTTTTATAATTTAACAATGTGGAATGGATAGTTGAATGTGTGATGAAAACTAGGCCACTCTTGACCACTCAAAAAAGGTGGAGATTAGACTTGTATGAAAACCACTCTAAAAATAGGCAATAGGCTTATGTGGAAGCCACTCAAAAATGACTCCAACCACCTATAGATGGAATAATTCATGAAACTATTGACAATACCTAGGTAATATACTAAACTTGGAAAAAAAAGAAGTTAAATGTGCCACACACATTGCCCCTAATCACTATTGTTTGAAACATGGATTCTGATCTAGGAGTTATACCAACTACGTAATCTAAAACTAGAAGTTAGAGCCATTATGTCATGTATGATGCCCCCTATATCTATATTTAGTGAAAAAATTATACTAAAACTATTGATTCTAAACTAAACTATTTTTGATAAAACTATATCTAAGTTTACCTTTCTGTCTATTTATAGAAAATCTAGTTTTTTACTATTTGGATAGAAGTGCCAAAATTAGACACCCTATTGTTTGGAATTGTATTAAAATCTTGGTACTCTTATCTTATGGTAAATCTGAGGACTATTTTATAATTATCAATATTTGTCTAGTCTATTATACCTAGTTTAAAGTTTGGATACTATTCAAGGTAATCTAAAAGCCAATTTTTCAACTTATAAGAGCTCTGATCTCTGTGATAAAGACCCATGTTTGTTTCCCCCTTTTGAGGGTAGGAATGAATACCCTATAATGATTTACCTTAGAATAAAGAGCCCTAAAAATGTGATATGATATAAAATACACAATATATCAATGATAATCAACAAGATATATCAATACATAGCATGGCTTGTAATGGAGATTATTAGATTAATAAGGGTATGCCTAGATAAATATAACAATGTAATAACATGTGAAATATAGTGAACTATAATTGGAATTCTGGTTAGTTCTTAGTTCTTAGTTCTTAGTTGTCAAGGATGGATGGAGCAGTCCATCATGGCATCCAAGAAAACAAGATAATGCATGTTATAGATCATGGCATTACAAATAATTGAAAAACAATCAAGAAAAAAACACACAAGGCAAGAAGAAAGAAACATAAAAGAGTGGCCAAGGTGCCAAGCAAGTAAGGTACATGGTCACATGTCACTCAAACTAGAAAACAAGCATACAAGGAATGTTTAAATGGCACATACACATATAAATGAAAATAAACAAGGTTGGCATGAGGGGCACAAGCATATATAAGAGTAAAAGTAAAGGACATTGGTAAATGTCTTAAGGAACACACAAGAATAGAAGCAAAGGACATTGGCAAATGTCTTAAGGCACATACAAGAAATAAAATTGAAATTGATAAATGCAATCACATCTATCTATGCAAAGTAAAAAAGGAAAGCATGTAAATACTGGAAATACTATTGCATTTAATTAATCAAAACAAGAAGTGAAAGTATGAAAGACATGTAGTACAAGACTAGGTATATGCTAAGAAATACACAAGTGTTATATACTATTGAGTGTCAATAAAGTAATATGTGTAAGCTAGTAAGTAATATACATCAACATGATAACTAGAGTGTGTGGTGTAGGAATGGAATAACCTAGACGGTGTATTCATGTATAAGATGTCCCTAGTGGGTAGATATATCTATCTATGTCTTGAATGTATGAAGTAGTATGCCCCCTCAATGGGTAGAGTGAAGCAATCAAGGATCTAGATGTCACTACACACACTTGAAGATCAAGTGAAGCATGGTAATGTAGATAAATTAACAAATAATAACATAGAATAGAAAAATGTAAGTCTATCATAATATTAGAAAAGTAAAGCATAAATGATGCATACAATTGAAATATTTTAATGTTTTTGTATTTGCAAATGTTATATTATTTGTTTTTATATTTTGAAATATTTAAATGTTTTTGGATTTTTGAGATAAGTTATGTACAAGTAATACTAAACAAATATGTACAAGTAAGCAAAAAGAAATTATGTACAAGTAATTTAAAATAAAAAATATGTACACAATGATGTAAAAGAATAAGCTAGAGGGTGTAAAGGGTCTGAAGATTTAGCTTGCTAGGGATAGAGATGGAGGAAGGGATCATGACCATCATAAAATGCCTCAATATCATCATCATAAGTATCATCATATGATGTAGATTATATATACATGGTGTCATCTTGCCATAGGTGAACTAAAGGTTGCTCTAGTGGTGAAGATGTTGATTCTCCTCTAGGATGTTTAGCTCTAGTAGTAGATGGCTTTGGTGGAAGTGGTGAAGCTAGTATTGATGGTGATGTAATTTGAATAGTACCATAAATGTATAGTTTATCCAATCTCTACTATAAATTTATACATGAGTTTGTATCATGGCATGTAATCCTATGAAAGAGACAAAATGGGTGACCATCTTGCCATGATAACTTGATAATATATCTATGTCATACTGTAGGTAGTGTGATTAATCCATAATCAAGTAACATCTATAGTATAATTTATGGTTGTTGATGTGTGTTGCTTGCCTAAATATATATGTTTGGCTCTATATCTATAGAGGTAACCATGTGGATTATATGTGCCATGTGATCTATCTATGGATATGAATGTGGATTATACAATAAGAGTGTAGTGCAAAATGCTATAGTGATGTAGGATGTGTAATGAGAGTTATAAATTCATATCGATACTCTCCTAGGCCAACTGGTGTAAAAATCAATCCACATAAATAGTCATTTGTGAGTGTGGGTGTCATATCATCATCTAAAGTAAACTATGAATATGTATCGACATCATGTATATATGGTAACTCAAAATTTACCACAAGGGGTAACTATGATATGAGAGTCTCATCAATAGTAGCAGTAGAAGATAGAGGTGCTATGAGAGTATCTATAACTATCAAAGTAACTATAACTATTGAAGGAGTTGTGTCTATAAAATCAATTGGCACTACTAGAACTATTTTTTATGATTGTATAATTGTAATAGGTGTAGGAATTTTGAATGATGGAGTAACAAGAATGACTAAAGCTACTATGACTACTTGAGTATCTAGAGCTGAGGACACAATTATAAGTGGAAGAGTGTGAGATGTGCTAGTCTCTCCTACATCATATGTATATATCTAATCAAGATAAATGTGATGATGTAAGCACTAAACTATGATATGAGGTGTCACATCTAGTGAAATAGTCAAAGATGACTCTAAAATTTGACAATATCTGAATGGTTGGTTATTTTTTAGGCATGTGTATATGTATCCTTCATGGAGAAACTTAACACATCAATGAAGATTAGAAGGAACTACCACCATAGCATGTATCCAAGGTTATCTAAGTAAAATATTATAATGAAGAGGATGTGGCATGACTTAGAACCATGTAGAAAGGGTTTTTAGCCTACCATGATATCCAAAGTAATGGTGGCCAATGTCTATTGTGGTATATCATCAAATTCTCTAATATTGTTATATTATTTTTGTGTGGATGACATATCTACACCCATGGTTTGTAACAATGTAATATTACATATATTAATTTTGGAACCACTATCAACTAGAACTCTCTTAATTGTGTTGGTTTTGACTTGTGCTTGTATGAATAGTGGTAAATTTTGATCAATAACTATCTAAGATGGCATGTCCTTGTGATCAAAAGAAATAAGATATTTTATATTTTTTGACATGTTGACCACTGATGTAAAATAAGAAGGCTCTAAATTGATAGGCATAGAAGTCTAAGTGAGTACTTGATAAAAATGTCCTTGAACACATTGGCTTTTTGAAGTAGTTCTAACATGGAAATCTTAGCTAGTGTGTTTCTCAAATGATCAACAATATCATATGCCTTATGTAGATTTGCCTATGTAGGTGGGTTAGGCCTATGATGGGAAGGAATAAGAGGGTGATGGGGCTCCTAACTAGGTAAGGGAGGCATGGTGGCACATCGAGTAATAGCTCTGACCAAATTATCTACTAGCTATATAGGAGTAGTAGTAGTTATAGGAGGAGAGAAAAAATAATTGATAGCTCGAGGTGGTAAAGGGATAAATGGTATCAACTGGGCTCTATAGCAATGGGTAGTGACCTAGATAAGGGTGAAATGGACCATGCAACATAACTCAACATGGGATAGAGGCTCCAAAGGAGGTGAGGTAAGAGGTATCTTAACATGTGTAATAATAACTTATTTAATATTATCCCATATTATGAAAAATAACCATGAAATGCAAAGAATGAAGCTTTATACTAACATATGGTGAAATTCATAATTCATGTACATGATAGGACTGAGTATGGTTTGCTTATTATATGTAAAAAAATGTAATAAATATGTGTAAATAAGTGAGATCCATTTTTTTTGTTATGTGAAATCTGATTTTAGATGTAAGGTGATACCTCAAACAAACAAAGGGACTTAGTATATGTAACTAGGGTTTTAAAATAAATTATTTTTTAAATTACTAAGGTAAATTTAAAAATTAAATGTTAGTTTTTAATTTAAAATATGGAAGAAAAGTCATAAAGTTATTGGAAAAATCATCAAGTAATTTACCTAATGGTTTTTATGTGCAAACAAAGTAAGTCAGGTTCACCAAATGATTTAACTATTTGGGGAATATTAAAGTCTTATTCCTAATTTAATTAAGGGTCAAATTTAATTAAATTAGTAAATAATATTGGAATAATTAAGATACTAATTTTTATGATTTAATTTTAATTTAAACCTTTCTTAAAATAGTAATAAGTGAGGAGAAATGTAACTTAGCTTAAATTGGACTAATAAGGCTAAGACAGGATCTAGAATTTGTTGTGCAAGACATTGACAATGTCATGAATCGGGATCAAGCTTTCATTTTTTGAAAGGATAAGAGCACTGAAATAGGACATCCTAAGGTCTATAGCTATAGTCCTCTTTTGTTGTTGTTGTCCTAGAGGCTTAAGATTTCTATGTTTTGTCCGTTATCTCTGTGTGAGCCTACCTTCAAAATTTTGGATGCTAGATATTTGTGAAACTCCTTGTAGAGCTGATTTAATCTTTAAACCCTAGACTCCATTATGCTTTAACAAACTTTGATAAAGAGGGATGTGTTTAGTGTGTGTAAGATGAATTGAATGTGTATCCAAACCCCTTGTGTGGGCACTCTACCTACATACCAATACTCTAAAGAGGGATCAAGCCATATGTAATTCTCCCACTTGATGTGCCTTATGCAATAGTGCATATGAAGATGAAAAATTCTTAATTGGGTGTGCTTGAGGTGGCTAGGGATTTGTGTGAGGGTTTGAATAAGCTTCTGTTTTTATTAGATAGATATATGTAGAGAATAGAGAAATATGCATGAGTAGTCTTGCTTGTATTCTTGATTTATTTGTGATATTTACCAACCCCTTCTAAATGAAATTTGAATGGGATTTTATAAAGATCTATTGGTCATGATTTAGATGATTTCATGCTAGGTTGACATAATGAAGAAGATTAATCAAGACGAAATATTCATCTAGGCTCAAAATGTGATTAGACAAGAGTGTTAGAAATGGGACAGCCTAGGGTCTAGAGTTATAGTCCAAGTCGGGAAATATTTTCCTACATGTATGGGACCTAGGGGGATGGATTAAGCATGGAAAATAGGGTCTAACTAAGCTATAATCAGTTCTTGGAAGTTTATAGATGACTAAGAATCAACAAAAGGGTCCCTAGAAGGGTTAAGAGAGCATATAAGAGGGACTTATGGGTTACGTATCACAAGCCACACTCAATCTACCAATTTTGACATTTTATATGAATACACCAACATTGCACCTATACTCACTACATGTTTTCTCCTTGAACCATCAAAGAATAATTTACATAATCCACTAGGATATTCTTGAGGTCCAATGAGGGATGGCATAGACTGATTCTCTTCATTTAATTACTAGACACCCATGTCCCTCTCTTCAACTCCTTCTAAGGGATCAACCAAATGATTGTCATGTCATAGTTCATCTAAGAGCATGTTTAGTATCTCCTTAGGGTGAGTGTTTAATTATTTACTAACCATATGTTCATCTTCATCAAGAATGGTGAAATTGAGGTTTATGATGTTTATCCCATAAGGATCTATGTGGAATTGTGTAATGGGATAAGCCTTAATAGATATCTTGGTTCTATATCTTATTCTGAATGCCATGTATGACCAATCTACTACAAGATAACCTCCAATATTTTTAGTGAATTCCCTAGATATGCATAGGGAAAAATGTGGAGGTACATCTAGGATCAACACATCTTAAACCATTGAGACACTAATACAAGCATGCAGGGTCAAGTTGAGGTCTTTGATAATACTAGATGGCTTGGTGGAAGAACTATCAAGCTATAATACTCCTTTAGATTAAGGCTCATATTGTAGACCAAGCTAACCAACTTAGCACTACTAAGGTGATATACCTATTGTCTACCAAGAAATAGTGCACTAAAGAGTTAACAATGATTATGAAAATGTAGAAGGGAGGAGGTTTGACCACCTTACCTAGTTTCCCTTCACTAGGTCCTTTGACTACATTGGTGAAAACCATATTTTATTTGCTTGGTTCCTTCTTAGGAACCTTCATTCTTAACAACCCTTATTTGAAGATGTCTACCTAACCAATAATGGAGATCATATACCACATTGGCATACTCACATTGGAACTTTTCATCATCTCCACAATGTTTATGGGTGAACCACCAACCTTTGGTTGTGATTTGGAATCCATAATTGCACCTTGAGTTTTTTAGTTTTGAGGGATAAAGACATCCCCCTAATTTTGATTCTTTATATCTATTGAAATATTTAGAACAACAAAAAGTTCAATTGGCTTTGATATTTAAGGATTAATGATAGGATGATCCTTGACTACTTCCTAGTTGCCATCCATGTTCCTTATTTTAAACCTTGTATTTACTAACACTAGAACATATGATTGTTTAGAACTAGCCTACTAATTGAGTGAATAACACTCTTATTGATCATAATTAACCATTGTAGCACCCAACTAACTTAGTCATTGATTAGGGATTTGACCTTGTTGAGGCTCTTTTGGTTTTGTCATAATGGGTACCTTTGTGTTCTGAGCCATAACAACTTGATTGTACCCATAATTTGCAGTGTTCTACCAATGATCACTAAAATCTTGAGTAAAATTAGTGTTTGGGAAAATAGATTTCCCAAAAGACTAATTATAGTTCATGGTCCCTTCATCTTCTTCAAAAAAATTATTTTGAATATGGACCAAGTATTTGGAATTGCTTACAACATTTGGATTATAGTTGTTTTGTCTATTATAGTTAGGCTACCCTTATCTGTGGCCTTGACCTTGGCCTTGGCCTTGGAAATTTCCTTTATAAGGTGGCCTATTTACTTGATAATATTTCTCTTGAGGTTTATATGATGCTTGATAAGGCCTATCAAAATATTTTTGCCTCTTAACATTCAATAGCTCATTTCCCAAGGATTGTAACATGCTCTAAAGCCCTTGAAAGTTCTTATGTTCATGGAAATCACTAGATTGACTAGTGGAAGCCTTTTATTATTTTGGTGAGGGTATAACAGAAATTGTAGGCACATGAGAAATGACATCGAGGGGAGGAATAGAAATAGGGGGTGGTCTAATCTCAGCGAACAAAGGTATTGGTGGTCTGGGTATAAGCTTACCAGCCTACACTAAATAATTTTTTTCTCTGATAGCTACCTCATATGTATTTGTAAATATGTTTCATCTCATGGACTTGATCATTACTAAAATGTCACTATTTAAGGCCTTCAAATAGTATATGAAGGTAAAGTTATTGGTAGTCCTAATAGAGACTAGGATTCTATCCCATGTTTTTTGGAACCTTGTATTAAAGTCTTGCATAACTTCATGAGTAGCTCTATTAATTGTGATTAATTGATCTACAAGTGACAAATGGTCACTTTTATCTTCAAATATTTTACACAATACATCTCTTAATTGATCCCATGTTTTAATAGAGTTAGCAGCAAGGCTTCTATACCAATCTAGGGCTTTACCTTTGAAATAGATGGCTAATAACCTAATTACTACATTTTCTTCATTGATATCATAAATATTTCAAAATTTGGATATATCAATGAGGTACTCAAAACGGGTTTTAGCATGGTCTCCATTAAAATAAGGGACACTCTTAAGAGTTCCTACTAAAATAGGATCATATTTATAGAGGTCTAAAGGACTTTGGTCATTAAAATCCATAAAGGGGAAAGCTCTAAGGGCTTCCATGGAAATAAAATGGTTTAACAAAGATCTTATTATATGGGTAGGTCTTAGAGTTGACTTAGAAACAAAATTGCCTTTATATGGGTGTGTATTGGTAAAAATTAATCTTTTTACTAAATTGATAGGTAGTTCAACAAATTCAAATGGAATACCTCTATAAGTTGATCTTGTAGTCACCTTTGGCATGAGATGTAGTCACTGTTCTATTATCAGAATGTTGAATCTTCTTTTAGAGTTATCAAATGTTGTTGTTTGGGAGCTATAACTATTGAAAATTGATCAAACTAACATCAAACTTTGACTAATATTCTTTGAATTGTAGTCCTACTGTGCATTCCAAAAACTATTGTAGCATCAATTTTCACCCTGGGAGAGGGTAATTTAAGATTTTTATAATTGAGCTACATAATGGGAACAAACCTAGGTTGTGGGTAACCTATGCTAGGGTTGAAACTTTAGATAAGGAGGGATTCCTCTTGATGGATCTGTTATGAACCTCACTCTTATATAATTGAAAATATTGAATATAGTATATTATATTCCTTTTATGGAAGGAATAACTCTGAATCATTTGCCACCATGAGGGGGATACCTCCTTAAGATAAATTCTCAATTACAAATAACTTATTTTATGCCTTGCAATATCATATGCCCCTTTATTTATACTAGTTCACATCTACCCAACTCCTCATTCTTTTACATGTGGTACTAAACCACTATTCATTACTCTACTAGCTATTCTACTATTACACCCCTCTCTAGGTACGTTACATTCCATCCCCCTTAAATATATTTCACCCTTGAAACATGATAATGAATATGATTAGTACCAAATAAAGGCTAGACTAAAAATAGGTTAAAGACCAAATAGAGTCATGTCTATGTGTCCTTTTCTTCATTGATTTCTTTTTTCTATGCTCAAATATGAACATGCACATCAACAAGGTAAACATGTGCACTATAACTAAAGGTTGAAGTGAAATTTCAACCATGATGGTAATATCCTCAAAGTGAGATCAAGGGTGCTAAAAATAGTCATCCTGATGAATGAATTGAGGATGCATGCCATCCCCCTTAGCATTTTTATCTAAGGGATTTGAAGACTCCATTCCCTAATTGGGATATGTGAGTATTGGCTTGAGATCATCAAGAGCTTGATTTAGCATGATGATTTCTTAAATGGGCTCATCTAGAACTTGCTAAGGTTCATCCAAAAGGAAATCAATGACCTCTATGGAGAGATATTTGATGGCTTGGAGAGGTGATATTGTGTTGGGACGTTGTAAGGAAGATGTCTTAGAGATTTCTCAATTGATACAATATTCAACAAGCTTAGATAAGCCTTATGATTCCATCATGGATTGATTTTTCCACATTTGAACATCTACTAGAATATTATCTTGAAGTCACTTAATGAAACAATGTTGAAATAATTCATCAAATAGGCTTACGGTCTGAGGCTTACCTCCTTTGAGCAAGGCTCACTTAAAAATAACTTCTTAGATGCCTTAAAATATCATATGCCCCTTTATTTATAATATTTCCCATCTACCCAGCTCCTCCTTCTTATGCATGTGGTACTAAACCACTATTTGTTATTCTATTATTATACCCCTCTCTAGATACATTACAAGATCACCTATAATAATGTTGTCCAAGGGAGAAGGGTTAAAAAGGTGGAAAGGGCTCCTAAGAAAGATATCAAGTTGATGAACCAAATTAAATGATAACTCACACAAGCATGAAAGATCCACTAAAGAAGCATAAGATAGTATTAGCTCACACACTCTCAAATTATAGATAATTGCATAAGTATTTCATACTTTAGGTTTAAGAAGAAATGAATGAAGCCAAGAGGAATTATAAGACTCATATTAAGCTTAAATTAATGGTAGATAGAATACCAATGTATACCTACAATCAACTAGGAAACACCATAAAATAGTCAATAAAGGAGGATAATGGGCATGGAAGATTCTCCTTCATAATGCCATCATGTAGAAGCTTACTAAAGATAGTTTAAAAGTATGAGATAGGTAAATAAAGTCTTTATGAGATTAAATAGGTATTTCATACAATTTTATATAGGTTATATCTTTATCAAATGATAATCTCTACTCTTATAGAATCAAGAGATAAATTCTTATTAGAAGTGACATTAAGTCTTCTTCCAAAATTTGAGAGGGCTAAAAATTGGGAAATAAAATAAATATAAGATAAATGAGAGAGGGGGCGGGAACATACCATCTAAGATCATAAATTGAGGTCCAATCACTTGGATGGGGTCCCAACCACATTTAATTATTATCATTAATTTTTCTTCCCAACTAGCCATTCATTAGCTCTAAATAACTTTAAGCCCCCCATTGGCTTTAAAAGACATACTAGAAGATAAAAACTTGTTAGAGGTGTTGAGCCATGATTTATGTTTATGATGAAAAAACATAAAAGGCTTTGTATAAGACTTGAATTTTCCACCTGTACTTCTCCAATTAAGATTAATCCATCATCAACAAGTTAACTTGTACTTGGTTCCAATAATCATTAAGCTTCCTCAGTGGCTAGGAGATCTACTAAAAGAAAAGGGTTTGTTTTGCATGATGATTCATGAATAAGTATATTGGAGAAAATATCTTTATAGTTATGAATAGAATCAATAATCTAACTACTTCTCCAACCACCATCTTTCCTTATTCTGATCCTCTGCACCATATCTACTTACTTCATTAAGAATTCAAGGTCCTTATACCCATGAATCCAAACAAAGCCATGCCATGTCTTCTTTTAGAAAAGGTAAGTACCTACTTTGTCAAGGATATAGCCTTGTTGATATACATAACACTTCTTCACAATCACACATCTACCCTTCAATATCTGAGCATAGGTTAATAAAATAAATTGAAAACTAATCTAGTTTATTGATTTTCATATAGTCATATATCAATATAGATCTATATGTTACACATCTTTGTTTTAGACTATATTATGTTCAAGAAAACCTCATTATACCTCTGAAATTTAATGGTGATGGAGATTCACCATTAACAATATTAACTGTATCACTATATCTACTCAAAAACATTTGATTGAGCTCTAATGTCAATGGGATGATCCTTGTAGGACTTTATTCTATTCAACCTAGGTTGTAATTATCATCTATAAAGTCCTTCACTTTCTACTTTTAATTTTTACCATTGATGTACTTCTTTGCACACCATTTGATATGCTTTCTTGACTTACACGTGTACCATTAATTTGTTTATGTACAAATGGATGCAAGCCATAGATCTTCTACCAGTTTAATGTGATTGAGACACTTGTCACCCTTATATTTATCTTTAATATTCATTGAAAATTTGACCCATCACTCATCATTAAATATGTATTATATGATGGATCATGAACCATTAATTTTCATGGGTCCACTAGCTTTAACAGTTGTTTCACATCATTAGATCTCCTTTTAGGTACCCAAATTCTTGCAACTTGTCCTCTTCATGCTTATGTTGACATTTTGAATTGATGTTCACTATGGATTTTGGGTGCATGATCAAATGTGCTCTATTAGATCTTTGGGACCCATTAACATTATCAGGTTCTCACTTGTCATTGGATCTTTGGTATGATTGAATGTTGACCATTGATTTTGGACTGTTTAAATTCAAATGGCTATTTTATGAGGCTCAAATTTGACATTTTCATGCATGTTTCAATATTTTAAAATCTAAATGGTTAATTGTTGTAGCTGTAACTTGATGTCCCTACACATATTTAATTTTACAAGTCTAACTTTAAATCTTTATACCTTGAGATAGTTATTTCATCCAGAC
Source organism: Torreya grandis (assembly GCA_037957365.1). Taxonomy (NCBI): domain Eukaryota; kingdom Viridiplantae; phylum Streptophyta; class Pinopsida; order Cupressales; family Taxaceae; genus Torreya; species Torreya grandis. The sequence continues at coordinate 104,352 of JARHVA010007719.1, read as the reverse complement.
ACCAAATTTATAGAGGATGATCTTGGCATGAAAAAATTCATGTTTATGTAATTTTTTGGCTCTAATAGGATCTGTAAGTGTATTTATTAAATGTGCAACTATACTTATCTATCCATTTCTTCATTATGTACTTATGATGGTTTGGTCCTTCTAACCTTGTGCTTGAACTTTCAAGGCTTAAAATGAGTCTTTGAGACTTGTGAATCCTTCCTTATGTCCATGAAGGTCATGATCACCATGAGAAACTAATGATCCTTTTCATCTTGAAATCATATACATGTTTGTAAGCCTTTTGATCACTTTCTCAATCAATAACTCTGTTTAGTTAATCACTCCATACCAAGACATTTAGAAACCAATCCATCTAAGAAAATTTCCATATGTAGGCCAAAATTGGCCAACATTTATATAAACATCTTGGGGTTTCATGCCTACTATGCAAAGACTAATGGCTTTAAAATGATCCATTGGGCATCTAGAGTCATAGTCTTTTCTCCCAGCTATCATGAAACTGACTCAAGGCTGACCCCTCTCTATAAAACTTCCTCTTGAACCGATAAGGACCAAAAATAAAATAAAATAATAACAAATGTTCTGAAGGCACTTATTTAAATGGAAAAACACAACTAAAAACATGTGCACAAGGCAATTAGAAGAAAGCATAGAAACTACTATGATATGTTACAATATCATATAATAGCTGCAAAAATTTCTAATAATAAGGATTTAAATGAATTCCATTGATTTGGATGGGTAATACCTCTCCATCTAACTGGTCAAGCTGAAAATAGTTATGTTGTTTGCATCCATTTGATAAAGTAAGGACCATTTCATAATCTGTCAAACTTGGTATGGTTTCCTGGCTTGGCCTTATTTGAGTCCTCCCTATGGACTAGGTCCTTTTCCTTGAGGTCCATTTCTATGGATCTCTTATCAAAGGCTTTATTGACTTGAGATTTATGTGACTCTAATGTATTCATTATAAGCTCCCTAGTTTTTTCAAGCTCCATGAGCTCTATCATCCTTATGTTCATAAGCTCACTCTCCATTAAATTTAGTTGATGAGCTAACTCCAATGTAGGTCGTTCAAGAGAAATGGGAATTTTTTATTTCCTTCCATATACAAGGACATATGGATAAATTTAAATGGTATATTTAGGAGTCACTCAATCATCCCATAAGTTTGTCCTTATCTTTGTATGCCATGCTCTCTAATTTTCCTCCATAGTTCTCTTGATAATCCTTAGCAAGTTATTGTTTGTGGACTCTGCTAGTCTATTACCTTGGGGGTAGTAATTGGAGGATGTGTTGAGGTAGATGCCTATATTAAGTGTTCATTCACTTGTCTTCATTCTAATAAATTCTAAGGCATTATCTAAAATTATAGTAGATGGGAACCCAAACCTGGTCATTATGTTGTCATAAAATTTCAACACTATTGTTTCATTGGCTTCTTTCAAGGCAATTACTTCCACCCACCTGGTGAAATAGTCAGTTGTAGTGAGCACCCATTTATTCCCTACACCTGAAGTTGGATTGACCATCCTTGTGAATTCTAACCCATATTTCATCAAAGATTGTAATGTTATATGGTGTATACTTACAACTTATGCAATAAGTGATAAAATAGGGAAAAATAATTGGTTTAAAAAATAAGTTAAATACTTAATATAAATAGAAAAATAATAATGAAATCAAATGAAAGACATGAAAGAATTAATTAACCTAATACCAATGAGCTTTGTGAATTCTCTAGTAGACTTCCATGAAAGGACACAACTATGGCTAATACTCTCAAAGGGTTACTTGATCAATTTTGGAAAGACAATACAAGACTTTCACCCAATGAAAGAGATGTGAAAAGAGGATTTGGTTCTTGTAACTATGAACCACATCTTTAAAAAATATTGGATATGACTCAAAAAAAAATTTACTCTAAATTTTTGGAAAAACATCCACAAATTTCAATTTGTCAAAGATATTTTGAGATGGCAAAACCTTTTTATGTTAAAATAAATCACACATGCACCACTTATTGTTGTAGACAACATGTTGAATTTTGAATGCACTATGATGTTTTTCACCATATTCATTTTTCTCTTCATAATAACAACATTTCATAGGAGTGGGGCATTAAATTGCAACTAAAATCAGCTTACAAATTTATTCCAACTATCTTTTACAAAAGACTGGATGGGCAATTATTTTACACCAAATCATGTTTAAATGAAAATTACAGCATTTGTGGTGGATTACCAAAATTAAAAATAATGTATCCATGAGGAGATTACAAGTGCAATTGGACATGAATTAGTTGGTTTAAGCAAATATAAATGAGTGACTTATCAAGTAAAAGATGGCAAATAATCTAAAAGGTGTGAGCTTGTTAGAAGAAAGATATTTGTTTCCAATTTTTTTGTCAAATTTAGGGAGAAGATTGTTTATGAGTATGCAAAGTACACACATAGGGCTAGATGATTGGATGAACATTTAAAGATAATCAAGGATACATTCCTACTTGGTTTAATTGTTATAGTAGTTGATTTTGCTAAAAATTATACATTTAAACCCCAAATGGAAGTTCAATCATAGTATTAAAACTCATCACAAGTTGCCATATTCATGCATATAACATTCATTCATGCACCTAATAATATAGAGAAATAATGGAAAATATTAAGGGATTACCATTTATATATTAGTGATGACAAATCACATTGTTCATAGTATGTGCAAGGTTATTTTCAAAATTTCTATGAACATTTGAGTCAGAGGAACATTACCTTCAATCAACACTACATTTGGTTAGATAATTTGACTTTAAAATTTAAAAATACATGGATGTTTTATTAATTAAGCAGGATGCATGTTACAACTGGTATAGAACACATTTCAATTTTTACCAAGGATAGGCATGGAAAAGGGGAGCATGGTGGTGTTGTAACATGTGTAAAAATACATATTTCAAGGGAGGAGTTAAAATTTTAAAATCTTATTCATTTGACATATGCAAAAAATTTGGTTTAATGGTGTAATGAGAACATGTGTTATGGTGCTCAACCAAATTCTACTATTCATAAGAATTTTTGGTTAATGGAGGAGAAACACTTGGTAAAGTATGAGGATTGTATGACTCTAACAAGTTTAAGTGACCTCCACTTATTTCATATCTCAAATTCAAGTTCTTAGACTATTTATATGAGACACTTCACATGTTTCCATTCTACATGTATGGACTCTATCTAGAATGAGTGTGAGTCACAAGAGTGGTTGGATGATTGGAGTTCCAAATACCTAATACTAATCAATACATATAAAGTCCCAACAACATTGTAACTTAAAAATATGACATCATCAAATGACTTTGACCATGTATTTGATTTAATGCAGCTAGGTAGAATATTTTTCAGTATGTATAATTTATTCTCATTAAATATATCTTCATATTATCATGAAAAATTATTTTTTGGGATATAGGTCATGTTTTTAAAATTATTACTGATGAAGATAATGAATAAGGAACTAATTACTACTTGTGTCAATGTGTAAAGAGAGAAAAAAATTGAATTCCCCAATTATAGATGGAGAAAACATTGACTATCCCATTGGGTCAGTGGTAGTCAATAGAACTCGATTTTGATGATATCCTGTAAAATATTTAGATCAATGGTTATTTGAAGAGTTTAAAAAGCATACAAAGATACTACACTATTCAAACTTGATTCTTGCAAAGAATATTTAATTACAAAATATCATGGGAGGCCATTAAAAAAGAAACTATGAAAAGTTTGGGAGTTAGACCATGAAGCTATTCTTGATAATATCAAGGTTAGAGCAAATTTTAGTGGTTCATTGGATTGAAATACAGAGGTATGTTAACGTTTAAAATGTATATTTAATCAATTTTACCAAATGCTTTTTATTTTCTAGGTAGTACATATATATTTCATTTTTAATTACTTACTAATAATTTTTTTTAGGTTAGTAGTGCCGGATAAGCTTCCACCTTCATGTGGTTAGCACTGTTAGTAAAAAATTATATATTCTTGAAGCTAAGATAATATTAGGTTATATGTGATCAAATCTCAATTTGGACATGATCAAAGCTTAGGGAATGACTTACTAGTTTCATTTTATGGGTATTTAAACTTAGGCTAAAAATGTATTTCTCTTGTATTAAGAAGGGTGTTCTTAAGGCTAAAATGGGTGGTGGGTTTTTTAATAAAGTCTGATAGGAAGCCAAGAACCTAATACTAAATGTTAGATACCCCTATATGTGTTGGTAGTTTTATTTTTCACTAAGGAAGCATCGGAACTAGAGTTCTACAACAAAAACCTAAACTTTAACAACATTTATTATCAATGTTTTCACTCTCAAAAATGGTAGTGATTATGCACTTCCAAGTGGATTTGAATGTCATGTCAGTGTGATAACATGTAATTTACCTATCTATATTTTATCAAATCAATATATTTGTAGGTGGAGGTCCTGGAGGTATAAATGCCAATTGGAGCTCAAGAAGTTATTTATTCACTACCAAAAGTTACATTTTTGGACCCGTCACTACAACTTTTCTAAAACATTGATATCAAAGCTTCCACCTAAGTGACATAGGGTGATATTATAGGGAATAAATAGGTATGAGAGGTATTTTATGGTTCACAAAAATGACTTACATTTTTTTATGCATTTTTAAACATAGGCTAAAAAAATCCATTTTTATTGTATTGGGAAGGGTGTCATAAGGCTAGAATGGGTGGTGGGTTTATCGATTGATCCCAGTGGGAGGCTAAGAACTTGGTATTAGATGTTATATTTCCCCCCAAGATGTGTTTTTTGTGTCATTTTTCACTTTGGAATCATCAAAATTATAGTTCTACAACCACAACTTAAACTTTGACAATATGTGTTGTTAGTGTTTCACTCTTTAGAATGGTAGTGAAAATGCACTTCTAGGTGGATTTAAACATCATGGTGATGTGATAACATGTAATTTTTATATTTTATACATATTCAAAGTGATATATTTTTAGGTGGAGGTCCCAAAGGTAGAAAAGTTAGTTAGAGCTCAAGAAGTTACTTGTTCACTACCAAAAGGTTGTATTTTTAGACATGTCATTGTAACTTGTCTAATGGATTGATCTCAAAGCTTCCACCTAAGTGATCTAGGGTGAGATTAAAATTATTAAATAGGTAAAATAAGGATTTAATGGTTCATGTAAATGAATTATGTTTTTTTTTTTTTTTTTTAAATGTGTATTTGAACTAAGGCTACAAAATTGCAATTTGCTTGCATTAGGAAGGGTGTTCTTGAGGCCAAAATGGGTGGTGGATTTATCGATCAGGCCTGATGGGAAACCAATAAAATTATCTAAAAAATTATCCACCCCATTTTTTTGGTGTCATTTTTCACTTAGGAAGAATCATAACTAGGGTTTTGTAACCACAACTTAAACTTTGACAACATTTATTGTCAGTGTTTTCGCTCTCCAAAACTATAGTGGAAGTGCACGTCCTAGTGAATTTAAACATCATGGAAATATGATAGCATGTAATTTTCCTATATATTTGTGATCAAAGTGATATATTCATGGGTGGAGGTCTTGTAGGTATAAATTCTAGTTGGAGCTCAATAAGTTGCTTGTTCACTACCAAAAAGTTGCATTTTTGGACCCATCACTGTAACTTATCTAGCAAATTGATCTTGAAGCTTCCACCTAAGTGATCTGGGGTATGATTAAAGGGATTAAATATGTATGGGATTGATCTGATGGTTAAATTAAAATATTTATAGTTTTTTTATGCATGTTTGAACTTAGGATAAAAAATTGCATTTTTATTGTATTGGAAAGGGTGTTCTTGAGACCGAAATGGGTGGTGGGTTTGTTGGTTGGGCCTAATGGGAGGGCAATAAAATAGTCCTATATGTTATCCACCCCATATATGTGTTTTTGGTTTCATTTTTCACTAAATAAGAATCATAACTAGAGTTATACAACCACAACTTAAACTTTGACAACTTTGATAACTTAAACTAGAGACTTAGAAACCTAATGAGTAATTGACCTATTGACAACTTTGAAAACTTTGAAATTTTATAGAACTTTTATAACATAAAATAGAGAACTATAAAATTAGTGAGTAATTTACATATTGAATTATTAAGTGGTGGTAGAAACTTTATTTACCTGTTGACCTATTAGGTGGTAATTTACCTATGGACCTGTTGACCTAGAAAGTGACTTTTTGTGGATTATTAATTTAGTGTATGTGATTGAATTAGTTTCATGTTATCCTTGAAGTTCCTTTAGGCCATGAATATGTTATCACTTATGTAAGGTTATCCATGGATTAATGATTGTAGGTGGTAACCAAGAAGTGACTATATGCCACATCACCAAGTTGGTAAGTTTTGAGTCATAATGATATTAGTTTTGAATGTGTTGAACCTATAGACCTAAATATATATTAATAAGACATATATACATAGATAACTCAAAAAAAATGGTTACCTTTACCCATATACCCTATTTAGCCTATGACGGTCCAATATGAAATTAAATAGTTATTTCTCACAAATGGAGTATAAATTTTGTGTGTGTGTGTGTGTGTGTGTGTGTGTGTGTGTGTATGTGTGTGTGTGTGTGTGTGTGTGTGTGTGTGTGTGTGTGTGTGTGTGTGTGTGTTTAGATTTATCATTAAGGTGTAAATTTAATTTTTTATATATAAAATATAATGTTAAATAATTAACATATATTCCTTTAGAACAAATAAACCCTTTCTATACCATGTTTTGGGTTAACAGTCACATTAGAAAGGGAAGTAAATGTTATTCTTAATCTTGTCAAGTATGCCATTATATCTATGGAATTTTAATATGTTCCCATCAGAAAATGATGTTTTTAGTATCTTAAATTATGAATTATATATTTTAAATTTAACTAATACTCCATGTTGTTGTCATAGGCCTGTAGGGTGCCTTATTCTGCATAGTCAAGATAGAGAGGATAGACTTTTCTTATATAAATGTGAATGATAATGGATATAATGGTTTGTATGGCTGGTGATATGTTTAAATGAGGTATTGATAATTGGAAAATACCTTAATAGAGTCCTTAACACTCACTGATACACAAACCCTATTGTCAAATTCCTAAATGGGACTCAAAAACCTATGTTTTGATGGTTACAAGAGAGAATAAAGAGAAATGAGATGTATCACCTATTTTATAATGTGTGTGGGGTGAAAATATGCCTATATGTGGAATTTTTTTCTTTTTAAACTTTTTATATCTTAAGATATTTAATTATAGAACCCCTTAGACTATGTAGAAGCCTAACTAGGGTTTCAAGAACAAAAACTCCATAAAAAGAGTTGTAAACCTTATAAATTAATGAAAATTCATAATATAACATTATTTTATGTATTTAAAAGTAATAAATGCGTTTTTTTGTGGTTCAAGTTTGTACAATATGGATTTGGTGACTACGGATTTAAGATAGGGCTAATTAGGCCTAATTGAAGGGTGGTTTACAAAGGTAGTGTGGTCTAGGAGTGGATTTAGGTCATGAAATTTTACACAAACATACAAGAATATAGAGGGTGGATATAAAATGCTTTAAATACACATAATATTTTATATATTTATCAAACCAAGAGAATTTTCACAATAAGGCTACAAGCCTATGGAGACCATTGTGAGCCCTATATGTGGAATTGATTGTTACAGTGTGTTTGAGAGTTTTTAATAGGTTAAATCAGGTTTTATGTTACCATATAATAACATATATGATATAATACTAAATCCTTGAGACCTATATCAAGTTTTTGTACTTGAAACCTAAGAGGATTGCCAAGTGAGAAGATAGTGAATGAGTGAGAGGACATTTGTGAATGGAATGTATGAAATAAGTTAGAGAATGAATGTGAGAGGTTTGTAAGAGTTTTAATGACACTAATAAGTGTCTTTAAGTTTAAAAAAATCATGTACAAAGAGAATAAGGCCATTAAGCCTAAGTTATAAGAGTGTCATTAGTCATTTTCACTACACATAATGAAACAAAAACTTTAATTTAAAAAAATATGGGACGTCCAAGATTTATAGCATTGAAAAGAATAATTTGTAAATACTCATTTGTGTACAACGTTAAATATGAGATCCGATAGATAATATTTTGGAAGATCAAAACAACACTATACAATAAAACACAATGAAATAAAAACTAAATATAAATTAGATAGATCTTTCCATGATATGCATACAATATAGGCACATGTGTCCAATGTTAATAATACATAGATTTCCATGATAATCATATAAAAAATGACATCTACCAACATAGTATCTAATGTTTTTTGAATGTCATATGCACATATGCAATGCCGAAAATTCATAAATTGCCATATAGGCCTACAAAAAAGTACATCTCATGTACATAAGACATCCTATTCATAAAATAGCCTTCCTCTCCTTGACTTCCTTGAATAAGACTCTCCCTCAGATGCCTTGTTAGTAGATGGAGACCCCTATAATGTCTTGGATTTCTCTAAGGTCTGACTATGGGTCCTATGCTCATAGCTAGCTTATAGCTGATCCTATTCAGATACAAGAATAATGATGAAATTGACATAAAATACATTAAAATAATTGTTAAGAAATTAATTTTAAACTATAATAAAAAATCATTTAAACATGCACTTACTACAAGATCATGATCTCGCTCAATCTTTTTTCACACTCAAATAAGTCAATGGTAGGCTCAACTATATGAATAGGTGTCTCAAATATGGGAGATATATGATAAGTTACCCTAATCATCATCTGACTAGGACTATCAAATGTCATATGAAAAACTTGCCTACACAATACATTTACATAATTTATATTTTACCTAAGTATATGTACTAATATTATTAAAATAATTCCATTTTTACAATTAAAAATTAAAATAAATAATATATACCTCTATCAACACCTGTGCAGATGATATTATAGTAGCAATGCCTATGTTTGTCTCATCTTGTAGAGATGGAGGAGTGTCTACTCTAGCCATCAACTATTCATGTAAAAAAGTTCTCACTTAATTTTATATAAAGTATTAAATATTGTATATGGAAACCATGCATATCAAGAAAAGACAATATAAACCAAGAATCATGGAAGTGTATCTGTCATACACTATTCATATCATGAAAAGACATTGTAAACCAAGAAACATAGAGTACATAACTGCCATACAACATGGATATCATGAAATGACAATGTCAACTAATAATATTATAACTTAGACAAGGAAAATTTAGGGAGAGAAAATGAATAAGAGACATATCAAGAACTATTTCTTTAATTGTAAATCTTCATTGGATAGAGTAAAATGCCATTATATATTTACTAGGGAAAGGTTGAGATACACATATATGGCCATCATCCTTCTATTTTATGTGTGATATTAATCATATGTATCTCTATATATAATACATGGATTGATATTACATTCATTTATAATAGATATATGATAAGTGATTTATAAGAAATCACCCAACCAATAGAAATGAGAATGAGTCATGGTGAATCCACCTCTTGATGAAGGTGTGTGAAAATAACATTATATCAATAGGTTGAGGAAGGGATGTCTTTGTCCAATATATCAATTTTTATCCATTTAAATATTTATTTTCTTGATTTGGATCAAGAAAACAAAATTGGCAAATAGTTTGATTGTTGAATTAGAAGAAACTGCAAGGTGTAATAATTAAGGCTAGCACATATTTGGTGATATCCACTCTTAAAATCAATCTTGGTAAAATTTTCACTCCAGTTAAAAAAATCCATCAAGTCATTTATACATGAAAAAATGGAAATTTTTACCTCATAGTTATATTTTTAATGTCTCTTTATTATATTCATATTCATTATTCATCTCCTTTATTTGGTGCTATTACTATTGGTACTACATATAGGCTTAAGCTTTCTCTGATCAACCCTTTATCTAACAATTCATATAAATGCCTTTATACCTCTTAATTCTCCTTAAGTTTTAATATATATTTTACCTTAGATTTTAAACTCAATCTATGCATCATAGCTATGTGATGATTGATATTATGCATGGGTAAAAACCTATCGGGTATATCACTCAAGATGATCTCCATGAACTCATTAAACAAATCCATCACTTATTGTAAAATTGATTCTTCATTTACTTATATCCATATGTTTTGCACAATATTTTATATGATATCATAACATTTTTCCTCCTATAATTTCTTTAGGATATCCTTTCTTGAGACTAACAATAAATGTGTGAAAATATTGTAGCACACTCCTTCTCCCTTCTCTTTTAAGGGCTTCAACATAAAATTATTACCATCCTTCTCTAGGTAGTAGGTATTTTTTCTACAATTATGTATAATATTTATATAAAATATCCAAGTCCTTACTAAAATTACATGATACACATCTATTGGCATAATTTCACACCATAACTCATCTTTATATGTGTTGATCTAGAAGTTTACTAGGCATTTCTCATTAACCAAGATTTGATGGACCTTTTATAGCTAGGAAACTTTGTATGGGTTAAGGTGAAATACCTTATTCAACTTAAATTTATTGGCCATATCAAATGAAAGTATATCATAAGTGCTACCTATGTATATAGTCACCTTAAAATTCTTTCCCATTGATTTGAAATTTATCTAAAATAGGTTCTTCCTTTATGCTACTTCAATATCCTTCTTTATTTGATTTAGTAACACCCTCTTCATCATGATAGTTCCTATTTGATCTAAATACTTATAATTATTTGGATATTTTATTGATTCCTCATCTCTATGTATGACATGTGCATCAAAAGAAATTATTATTTTACTTTTATTTTGTGCCTAAGGGTACTCATATGCTCTATACCTAAGCTATCCACATCTAAAACTTGTTTCAGGGAATACTCTTTCCCTTCCTCAACCGAACATTCCACACCTTTTAGATGGATAATAAATATTTCCATACACATGACTGTTATCACCTTAATATTCATGTTTATACTCCTACGTGTGTGTTTGGTTTTTCACATCAATAATTTTTCCATTGATTTATAAATTTCCTCTAGCACCACACTATCCTCCTTCATTCACAAATCTCCCTCTACCTCACATGACACTGTTTTGTTTATGGGAAAACTTATCCTATGCATTCAGTGTAATTTTTAAATCTTCTTCCATAGTTTGAAGCCTTTCTATGCTCATCTCTTATTAAATATTGAACCTCGATCCATTTAGATATCTTTCCACTAAAACCTAATCCATTTCACCATGGCCAAATTTGATGGTGATTTTATAAAAATCCTTGCTATTGTCATTGATTATAAAGTATCTCTACCTCAAAATTTTCAACTTATTTAATAACTCCATATGGTAATCTATAAATAGGAATTTACCTTTCATCTTGGCAAACATTATATCCCATTTGTATATTTCCCTTCCCTCTTCTTCTTCTTTTCATCTAAACTTCCTTCCATCAAAGAGTTTCATAAACCTTCGATACATCCAATGATATTTTTTACAATGAATCCACATCTACCAATTAATATTCTCGAATGCATATTGACCTTTTGGACACTAAAAACCTATTACTAAAATATTATCATAGATTGTAATCCTACATAGGTAGCCTCTCCACACTCTCTGTATGAAGACTAACCTTGATCTACTACCAATTGGTGTAGTCATTATGGGATGGGGTTTCTAGTTATGGGAATACCTAATCCTATAGATAAATAGTTACACATGAACACATAGGTCCAAAGAATAATTAACTTCATATATTAATTTAAATAAAAAATAATTACAATAGTTTATATTTATTGAGTTACATGTCATACCTGGATACTAGTTGTGAATGTAAGCTTCTCCTAGATACACTAGAGTCTAGTTATACCTCATTTCATCACTTTTATTCTACTCTTTTATAGACTATTGGATAAATAAGATACCTTTATTATCTAGTTATTCATATCACTCTTCCAACAACTCACCCATGCTTATATATTTCCTAACACATCTCTTTATATGTTTTCTAAAGTGATATGTTCACTTTAGATTCATGGAAACCCTTTCCAGTCACCACATGTTCCTACAGAGGTTTCATTAACAAATAGGATATAATACATGTTTATTTTTATTTTCAATCTCTAAATATATTAGCCAACTCAATGGTTAAATTCTAATTTTATGCTCTAATATCTCCACTTGCTTATCAATTCTATTTTAGCCTCTATGTATCAAGTATTCTATATGAGAATTTGAGTCTACCTTTACTTTATCTTTCATTTGACTTAATTTCTTCCTTATGCATGTCTCATTCACCATGATTCTAGTTCAATTCAACCTACGTACATTAGAAAATTCCTTCTCTATGCATCCTTCAAATGATGATTTTTGGCACCATTTATCTAAGTAAATCCTTTATGTAAAACTTATTTTAGATTCAAAATATCACTAAACTTCCATGGTAACCTTGACATCCTATGTAATCCTCAAACTAAAAATATTGCATGATCCATGCACTACAATCACCATGTTATAACTGTTTTGAAAATATAGACTTATATCTTTTTGGTGATAGAATATAGGCTTATAATAAGGATGCTCTAGAATCATTATAATGATAATAAAATTGAAAATTATTTTTAAATAACAAATGTTTAATGTGATAATAAATAAATTGTCTTAAATTAATTATCACTAATATTTACACATTGTGTTTGCATGAAGACATCAAGAAACCATAATTATCCATATAAGAAACCATTACAACATTTTTACTTTCCACACATAGGGATGAGGAAGAATACAATATAAAAATAAATTTAGATGTGATTTTGTGTACAAAACATGATTTAAATATGTTAAAATTTAATTTAATTTAGTGTTTTGAATCTCAAAACTATTACATGGTTTGAAGTGCATTATAAAATAATGGTTATAATTCAAATCCCATCATATGTTTTGTTAGCATAATAGCAATTGAATTTCTTGAGGATGGCATGAAATTTTGTTTTTTAATTATAAAATAATGTTCTGATTTTCCTTCTTTGGTTATCAATAATTATATCACCAAGGAAGCATGGTCCAACATAAGACCATTCATGACTTTTATGTTTTGAGTTGTGTTATTTTTACATTAATTCTTGAGAAGAGAAGTAAATTAGATGCAAAGATCAAAACATATATGTTTGATGTGTTATTTATATTGTTAATGATGTGCATTTCTTCTCTTTTACCTTAAAATCCCTTTCTATTATCACTCATTTTCAAGGGTAACATGTGGATTTATGTATAATAGTAATGGTGACATAAGTCAATATGATAATATGACTATATTGAGCTTAGAAACTTCATTTTCAAGAAAGTGTTACCTAGAAGGACCCCTATATAAGTTTTCTTCATTTTATATGTGTCCTTATGGAATGTGAACTATCCTTATCTAATCTTGAATGATATTATTCATGGAATCTTTGTGGGATTTTCCAAAAGTAGTTATATAAATACCTTTGAGCCCATTCTCATAGCTTGTAACCATTGTAAAGAATAGAGCAAGGATAAAGAGAGAGAACATCAAAATAGAGAAAGATAAATTTAAGTTAAACATAAAAGGTAAATATACATATATCATAATATTAACTCAAAATTTTACCTTTATATAGGTAAATGGTGTCATCCTAATAGAGATAGATGTATTAGTGGATGGCCCAGTAGCTAGGTCTAAATATGTAAATAATGACCGTGATAAATCAAATGATGTAAATGTTGATTGTGATGATGAAGGAACCATCACCTCCTATGACATAAAAAGTGACATATATATTATATTCAATTTCTATGTAAATTAATTGTTAGATAAATTAAATTTTCAAATATAGCTTAGATTTAACATGACATTTATATAAAATATACCTATATCTATGTGGTGGTTGATGTCTACACACGAAATGTGCATGCCAAAAACTCATCACTCATAATAATATTATGTAATCCATCTAAACCACTAATGCCATCATCATCAGAAGGTCCTATGCACTCCACATGAACTACAAAGGCAGGGTCAGGGTTAAGTAGGTGGCATATCTATAGCGTCAACTTTGTTAAAGGATACTCATATGTTAAACAAGTATATTGATGAGTGAACTAAGAGCATGGAGGTTTTTTATCTCCACAAGATACTAAACTATAGAGGGGATCTTAGGCTTGAGAGTATTTTGGATATATATCCATGTAGGCCTATTAGGTGCATGATGTACACCTAGTCAATCATATGCAGATATTTTTCATTAGCCTTGAAACTTAATATAATCAAAATAATAGGGAATCTCATTGAGGATAAACTCATAGTAGAGTTTACTCAAAAAATATAACAAGACCTCATGGTTGTTACATGGTGGATAGTTAAAGACCATCTACCATTGATCCCAAAAAATGTCTATGATTAAGTTATGTAAATATAAATGGATAGGAAAATATTTAATGGCTACAAGGAATGGGGAATTGGTGGTTGGGTTGATGAATAGGGTGTAAATTAAGGATTTTGAAATTTCTTTGTTATTGACTTGAAGGGATGTCAACTTGTCAACATAATATGCCCTATAAGTATCCTTATATTAGGCCTATATATTAATTTGACTTGGTATAGATTTAATTTAACCTAATAAGGTCTCTAGGGAATCAGCTAGCTAGGTATGATGTGAGTTGGTCAAAGTGGGATCCCTCATTTTGCTAATTAACTCTTCAATTTCAAGTTTATTTGCCACAATGTTGTCAATCAAAATCTCTTGACTGCTATGAGGTTCTATGGAAATATAGGAGGATTAGGTGGAGTGATAAGAGGAACAAGAGGGTTTTATGAAGGGTTAGGAGGAGGAGCAACAAGAGGGTTCTGTGGAGGGTTAGTAGGACAAACTGTTAAGAAAAAATAAATTACAATTAAAAACTAGTGTTAAATATTCAAAATAATGAAAAAATAGGATTAAATAGAGAATATTTATATCACTTACCTCTCCTACATGGTGGCATCACCGATCAATAGGTTCATGGGATGAATTTGGTCGCTTATTATCACTCTCTAGTGTAATCTATGTAAAACATGATTGTGGATGCTAGATTAGAGGAAGGAAACTCAAATGTAAAATAAGGATTTTGCATTCAAGTTTTACTTTTTATTTTTTTCAACATACAAGTAACATGATAATGTTATTAAGAATGAAAATAACATTATTGTGTTAATAACATGATCAAGTTATTGTTTAATATAAGGTGATCACATTATATAACAACACGATCACTTTATATAATAACTCAATCACATTATGGATTGGTAATTATTGATCCATATTTCAAATAACACAATCATGTTAATTAAATAGTGTGATTGCATTATTAATGAATGTGATTGTGGTACATGTAGTGTCCATAGAATTATCCCCTAACTTCATGCACTTACCCTGAGTCAGCATTTTACCTTTCTTACAAAACACCTAGAAAACCCTTTGGACACATTTCCATCTTAGGGCTTAAACTAAATCATTTCATCTTCATCCCATCTTTCACAATCTAAAGTATTAAATTTGTCTTGAAACTAAAGTATAATGGTCACCCATCCCTTTTTATACCTATTGAAAATATCTTATATATTACTTCATCCATAATAAGATATATTAGTTTGATTACATATTAGTAAAGTCTATAAGTCTATTGGGTTTCATCTAGTACACAATCATCTTATCATCCCTCCTATTCATAACTAGCATATATCCAATCATTGACCCACTAGTGTGTATAAATGCATTTAGTATTCTCATCATTTAGTTTACTTGCTAGGTTAAACCTTAATACGGTTGTCACATTGGTAATACTTGATCATCATAGTCCTTAATCTAAAAATTTAAATCTTATCACATCCATTCCAAACATCTTGACCATTCTAGTCTAAACCTCAAGACAATTTTATTTTTCAAAGTTACATGTATTTCTATCTCATATTAAATCCACATCTAATCATATACATATTACCTTACATTACCCATCATACCAATCAAGACCCATGCTCAAGTCTTAATGTTGTGGCAAGGATCAAACTGGGAGGAAGATGTCCTAAGGACACTAGGTGAACAAAGTATGGATAATGGAGAAAATCAAAGTGACATGCATACTCCTGGAGGAGATGAAATACTTACTAATTAATTATTCAATAGTGATGATGTTAGATCCCAATTCAACTTGTGTGTGTGTGTGTGTGTGTGTGTGTGTGTGTGTGTGTGTGTGTGTGTGTGTGTGTGTGTGTGAAAATCAAAACCAAATCCTCACCTATGCTATTAGAATGGGGCAAATTACCACTATTTTTAACCCTAATCTCTTGAAACATCTCATTCAACCATCATCTAGACCCAAAACTCCTTGCATCACACACATTAGACTAACAAAAAATAGGGGAACCACAAACTTGTATATAATGAACAAGAGATAGAAGAAGAAGAAGAATCCCATTAAAATAATCACATTGAGGATGATATAAGGAAATTCACCTTGGAGGATTTCCTAGACTATCTAACCCAATAAATCAATTACATTACATCCCAAATACATTCTGAAACCCAAAGACCTTCATCACCTATAAGAACCACTAGAAACACTAATATTGAACTGTTAAAATCAAAATAAATCTAAACTCATTATTCCAATCCCTTAGTAGACCCCTCCTTTTCCCAACAGTGGAAGATGATGGAAGAAACTATTCAGCAAATAGACCCTCGCACTTGGGTAAAGAAATATAGATATGAAGACTTTTGCACATCCCCATTATACATGAGTATTCTACATATGCCCTTCCTAACACATTTTGAAGTTTCAAAATTTGATAAATATAAGGGGAGAGGATACCCTCATGACCATGTTTAATAATTCTATGTAGCATGCCATGAGGTCACATACAATGATCCTTACCTACTCCAACTCTTTCCTAAAACTCTCATAGGACTTACTCTTGAATGGTTCATGTATTTACCTAAGGGGTCCATTTCTACTTTTGAGGAAATAACAAAAAAAATTATGTGACACTTCTATTTTAATATATATCCTGACATTTCTATAACCGATCTCTATAACACCAAACAAAGGAATACATAGAGTCTAACATCATTATTAGAACAATGGAGGACTCTAGTTAGTCACTTCTGATGTACTATCCCCAAAAAAGAGTTGGCTAAGATCTTCATTGATAATTCAAATTTAGAATTGAAATTACAACATGCCAGATCATTTGATGAGATTATAAAAATGGTATCAAGATAGAAAAGGCACTTATTGAATAGGGAACAATAAAGTTATATACCTAAAATGAACAAAGTCAAAATCAAGATAATGCCTTCTCAGGTAAACCAAAAGTCTTTAATAAGAACAAGAATATAGTTGGGGATGGTGTTACTAATTCAAAACATGTAAAAATGGTACACAAATATTCCCCCACTACCAATAGTCAAAATATATTCATTATTATTGTGCCAAAAGGAAACCTAAGGCCTAGATCAAGGAAACATCATTTATTAGTCTTAATGTATCTATTGAAACAGTCTTAAAAATTTTAATTACTGATAATATGATAAGTCTACCAAAAATTATACCATTGGATGAAAATAAGCCATGCACGATTGGTAATGTAAATATGATTTTTTTCATTAGCATCGACTCAAAGGGAATGATACCGAAAACAACATGTAAGGGGGAGATAGAAGTTGAAGGTGAAAGTCAAACAAGTCAATCTAAGAATTAGCAATGGGGGATATATCTAGACCCTCTACCAAAGCATGACCAAAAATGAAATAGAGCACTAAGGGATCAGGGTCAATCCTCCAACTCCAACAAAATTGATTATCATTCCATCCCATACTACTACATTAACACCATCAAAATCAAATTCCCTCAAGATCCCATAAATTCCCCATCCCCTATCCTTAAAATTAATAGGTCCACTATTGATTATGTAGTTACTACAATAAATGGAAAAATAATAGTTCCTAGAACACCGCCAAAATATCTACCCACTTATTCATCTCAAATAATTACCATCCCTAAAAAATATTCAAATTATCTTGATAAGACATGATATTATTTAACAACTTGAGAAGACCCCAAGACAAATCTCCCTTATGAATCTTTTCAAAACTTATACTATATATCAAGAGATATTAAATCAAGTCTTTTATGAATTAAAATTTCATAGGGATATTGATATGAATAAATTTAAATCCTTGGTGGGTCATTTATCTCCATCACAATAGATCACATTCAGTGCCTCTTACATGCCCCCAGTAGGCACTTATCACTATTATCGTTTATTCATTGAAATATCCATTAAAAATCATAAAACATTATGGGTTATTATAGACAAAGGATCTATGCAAATTTTTGTTAATATTGAGTTTATTAAGAAGTTTGGAAATTCAAAATATTCACTAGGACCTACATTGATAATGATAAAGTCTTTTGATGATAATGAGAGGCCATCCACTAGAAAAACTAATCGATGTAGTGGATGTATATATTCCTTATAATATGTTTTTGGGACACCTTTGGATCTATAAGATGAGAGTGGTACCCTCCACCCTTCATAGATGTCTCAAATTCACACATTTAGGCATGGAGGTCATCATTTCAAGGGAAATCAAACATTTTTGTAGCTTTCAAATGGAAAAATTGAATCATGATATTTATTATCCAAGTATCCAAAGCTCACCTTATAATCCAAAAGCAATGAAATATGTACACCATGATCTAAGTCACCAAAGATCACTCACCTAAAAATTATCTCTGAGGGATGTGAGGAGTATGAGTATAAAAATATATGCGTAAGAGACCTTCCACTATCCCCACATAGTTATGAGTCCCTAGCTATGAGAAAAGATAAACCTATTGTATATAAATTTGGGATGACTACATTCACTAGAATAGGAATGTTATCAAAATAATGTTTCAAGGATATTGATGACTATTGTATTATTCATGAAGATGCAACCTAGATTTTCAAAAGGAAAAATATCCCTAACTACAACAAATGATTCAAAAATATGAATTATAAGGGTAGAGGACTAGGTCGAGAGGAACAAGGAAGGATAGAACATATTGGCATTTAAAAACATCTAATATGACTTATATTAGGGTAAAAACAATTAATCATTGAAATCGACTCTATCACCATGGATAATTATTTGATTCCCAAAGAGTCTACTTCTCATGCAAAAGTCGAGATAGATTCCATTTATATCCTCTATGAATAATTGGCTGCCATGAACATATTATTTAAAACTACCATTTCTTATATCAATATTTCCCTCCACTAACCTAAACTAATATACTTATATCATTGTAAATAACCATCCTTTGATATGTTTTAAAGTGATGACGATATTATTGAGTACATTGGAGATCAAATTTTTATGCTGTCACGGGATCCCAAAAGTGGATTCACTATTAGTTTGAATGAGTCTCCCTATTTTAGAGATAAAAATGAGTCATTAAATGAAGTGGAAGAGGAAAAAATATGATTAATCTAATCCCTATCTAGATACAAAAGAAATATAGCCAAATCGTGATGAACAAGAGCTTTACCAAGAGTTAGATGCAGAGCTCTTAGATGAGTTTACTTCAGGAGAAGAGATACCATCACCACTAGCATATAGTTAATATCAGTCACCTTACCTAATTGAGGAGGTTATAAAAGTAATTATTATAACTAATGAGAATACTAAAATCATCAAACTGTGGGTAATTATCAAATCTCAAGAAAATTAAATTATTATATAACTTCGCAAAGACTTTATGGACATATTTGTGTGGAGCTACTTTGACATGCCTAAATTATATCTTACTTTGGTGGTGCATTACTTATTAGTACATCCAAATTCTAAACCAATTAAACATAAGATATGAAAGATTCACCCCAAAGTCACATTATTAGTCAAGAAAGAGTTACAAAATTTCTTGGAAGTAGGATTCATTAAGCCAATAGATTATTATGAATGGATCTCTAATATTATCCCTATTACAAAACCATAAGGATGGATATGTATTTGTACTAACTTTCAAGATATAAAAGATGGTTGTACAAAAGATGATTTTCATTTACCATATATCGATATTAAATATGGCATGTCCAAAAGATGATTTTCCTTTATGAAATATTGATATAATCATGGACTCCATAGTAGGATATGAAATTCTCTCCCTCATGGATTAATTTTTCATGTATAATCAAATCAAAATCGATCTATAAGATAAGCATAAAATTGCATTCATTACTCAACGGGGGACTTTATACTATCAAGTGATGCCCTTTGGACTAAAAAACACTAGAGTAACCTACCAAAGGGCCATGACTATCCTTCTCCATGACCTGATGCATGATATTGTGGAAGATTACATGGATGAAATCTTAGGAAATTCCAAGATAAGATAATAACTTCTAATGGTCCTTAGATGAATCTTTGAGAGGCTCAGAGAATATAAAGTCTGACTAAATCCTAATAAATGTGTGTTTGGGGTCACTTTAGGTAAACTTTTGGGGTTTATAGTATCTCGATGAGGCATTGAGGTAGATCCCACTAAGGTAAAAATTATTATTGAAATTTCTCCACTAAAAAACCTAAAGCAACTATGGAACCTTCAAGGAAAATTACAAGCCATTCATCGATTCATTTGTCAGTTAGAAAATAAGTTCCATCTATTTACTCATCTATTAGATAATGGAGATCATTCTTATTGGAGTCTAGAATGTCAAAAGGCATTTAACAACTTAAATAAGTACCTATTGAATCCTATAATACTCTCACCACCAATATTGCTAAGGCCATTTATTTTATATATATCTATTATACCATGTACTATAGGGGCTCTCTTATCTCAACATAACAATGAAGGAAAGGAATGAGCTATATATTATCTAAGTATAAAACTTATCTCATACCACCTCAATTAAAACCCTATAGATAAAACATGCTTGGTTGTGGTCTATGCTTCACAAAAAAATTAGACATTATATGTTAAATAACCAAGTTAAGGTAATCTCAAAAGTTGATCCACTTAAATACATGACCTTGAATTTATAAGTCTATTTATAATAGTTGATTTATGTTTTTTGAAGTAATGTATGTTGAGGTTCAGCAATTCTTAATGGTCATAAAATTAGTTATAATAAAAAATAACATGGTTCTAACCTTACCATATTGAGGTTCAAGATCAGAGCTAGTTTAGGTATTTTAGTTTGTGTATTATGGGTTCAAGAATGCTTAATAATCTTATCAATATTTCTTATTCATGATTATTGGGGAATTTATCTTCACAATCCAAGGGATTTCATAGCTACATAAAATTGTGCACATACACCCCAATTCTCCATTTGATTCAACAAATAATCATATTTATCTAATGCTTCAACAAGGAAGCATCATCTCTAAAAATTTCTAGGGCAACACAGTTTCACCCACATATGGGTGATTCTTTCCCTACTCTTAAGTTTCATTTTTTCAATTATATATAATATTTTATATTTTAATGTAGGTTTACTTGGGAAATATTCACATTTATATCCATCTTCTAAAGAAAAAGTGTTGTACTTATTATATCCTTTCATTGTAGTATTTTTATTATACTTCAATACTAGAATAAAAGTAGCGCATTTATAGGTATTAAAATCTAGTATTAGACGCTTTAAAATTTCACTTTTGGCATACATTCACTATACATACTTGTGCATAGATGTATTCCTTGTATTCACCATCGTCTCACATCCACATGCTTATTATGAATCTATCCCTCCTATTTTACTGTCATTCATCTAAAATAAACTCTATATATCTATTAAAATAGTTAAATATATTACTCATACATATATAGATCATTATATATGCACTACTATCTCATGAACACTAACATCAGGTTCAAATAGTTCCATGGATAAAATTTTCTTAAGGGTGACATTATTGTCCCTCGCCTATTGATGGTTTTTTTCAAATATAAAGCATTATTATGAATCAATCCATTTCCCTAGCATGTCAATGGCATGGAAAATTACCAAAATGGACTCATATAAATATAAATCACACCCATACATGGTACTCACTTGGTAGTTATCTATTAAACATGTATACACTAATGGACATTCATAAAAACTTCCTTATCCTTCCCAAATCAAAAAATAACAAGGAGTAGTCATCATCCAATTTTGAATCACACCAAGTCAAGTCAAGATAAAATAATTTTAAGTATTAAAAGAAAAATTATAGGAACATTCATATAGAAAAGAATAAAAATTTCACATTCACACTAAGGGGAAGAACTAAGTATGGTTTGACTTTCGTCTTCAAAGTATTGGATACATAGGTAGTGGTTAATCATCAACAAGGGTGGTTGGGATCATATTAGCCCATTACAATTCCAAATTTTTTTACATGTTTATCCCTTCACAAGTGGACCTAGGGTTTTGAGGAGGAGATTAATATCTTATTTTATGAACACAATGGGGCAATTAGTATTGAGCACACATATGTATTGAAACTAAGTGTATCTAAATATATGGTCATAGACATTCAAAATAGCCTGAGACAAAAATTTCAGCTATAATTAGTAACATCAATGGAATTTCTTCAGTCTAATCTTAGTGAAACTATGTATATAAAGATGATGCAGGCGCATCTGCAATGAATTTCCAATTATTGTATTTTCCCTCCAAATGAGGAGTAATTGTAAATAAAATAAATGTAAAAAAAAAAAAAGAGTAAAAAGTAAAAGTAAGAAGGTAAATGTGGAGCTGTTGAGGAAATGAGGGGAATGGTTGAAAGATTTTCAACCGTAAGATAAATCTTCTCATATTAGAATATGTTGGTAAATTAAAAAAAAAACTGTTTGCTGTTTTACCTGAGCCCAAGTTGAGCGTAGAAGTTAGAAAGGAGTCAAAATATAGCCAAAAAAAATGACAAATCCAATTAAAGTGAGAATTAATTAAAGAGGAGGACAGGAGAGGTACATAGGAGAAGAAGGTAGAAATGAAGAAGAGAAAGGAGAGAGGAAGCATAGAGAAATCAATGAAGAAAGAAGAAAGGATGAGAGAGAGAGCAAAAGAGATGTAGAAGA
Organism: Torreya grandis; assembly: GCA_037957365.1. Classification (NCBI taxonomy): domain Eukaryota; kingdom Viridiplantae; phylum Streptophyta; class Pinopsida; order Cupressales; family Taxaceae; genus Torreya; species Torreya grandis. The sequence goes on along the minus strand of JARHVA010007719.1, from coordinate 81,178 downwards.
GAAGGAGGAGGATCTCCAAGAAGAGGAGGAGAAAGTATGCAGCGAAGGTGATTGGTAAGTTCCTGTTTAATTCACAGACTTGCAATTAAGTGCTTGTAATCCTTGTGAATGATAGAATAGTTTCCTATTGGTAAAGGACGCCAGGCCATGGTAAAACGGGCATAATATTAAAAGTGTATTGTCTACGGATCGGTGTTGGAGGTGTTTCCCATTGGTTCTATTCTGTGTAATTCTAGCTATTGAATTTTCATATGGGGATGTTGTCAAGTGATGATGGTATCTTTTTATTTACAGAGATAATCTTTGATTGAGAAAATTTTTGTTAATCATCCTACTCTTATATTATTGTGGAATGCATTTTCTTTTTGAAGATAATAATTGCATAGTAATACAACTAGCCACATTTGCTTGATAAGCTTATAAAACCAAATGTAGCGACTAGAAACTTTGCACCTTCCTTTCTCAAAGTGTTCAGAATTCCTCAGCCGAAGCACAGTGTTTCCAATACATGGTCTGCCATTCAAGACACATAAGCCTCCACCACGAATATATATTTGAAAGACAAATGTTTGAATAAGGAATAGAAAACCGCATGGGTCTGCATAAAAGAACACGAGCCCTGTTTGACCAAGGTTGAAAACAGAGTCCATTTGTTGTACATGGCAGCACTGGTATAGGAAGAACTGGTGTGTTTCGTACCATAAGTCATACTACTCACAGAATTCTAGAGGGAGATTTATCTACTCTTGATTTAGGTGAAATGATTCTTCAATTTAGATACAGTCCTGAGGAAATAAGAGGAAGTATGTTTCTTTGTAGAAAAGATTGAGTTTATAAGCAATGCATGTGGTCCCTGAAAAGAGTGATCTAAGCCTATTTTTAGAGGCTATTATAGCCTTGGGTGGAGGATAAAATATAATGGCTTCATAGCCACGTAGTTTAGTTTGAGAGTATAGACTCTCCTTATGTTGTCTCTAGGTTCATCGACTGATCTTGGTGATTTGGTATGCGAACCACCAAGAAAATGGTCCTACAATATGGGAATTTGACATTCCTGATAGAGATGCAATAGAATTCTATATTCCAAATCTGACACCAAAATATGTCAATAAACTATATCTATAGACTGAAAAGTACCACCAATATGGACTTTGGGAAAGATATGCAAATCTGTATCCTGACAGTGATCTAATATATATATATATACTGTGGGGTGAAACGATTCAACAAATTAATGTCAAAGTCGAAATTGGCATAAGTAGAGCAGAAAAATCTAAATCATAAAATAGTAGTGAGGTAAATGTTAGCCATTCAAAACATAGAAGTTTCAGGCTTCTCAAGTTTCATTAACATCGGATATTGCTATTCTAAGATCACTGCATTAAGAAAGTGAGAACATTCCATTAGGTACCTCGGAGAGTGTTGGCTGTAGTGATGTGTTTTTGAATGAGTATTGGTATATCATCTGACAATATAGGTGTTTTCCATTCAATTGGTATCAGAGCTTGAAAGCTCTTGGGACTAGGAATTGATCATAAGTTGTTGCAAAATTTGGAATGGTTGCAATTGTGACAAGGATTTGGGCAAAGAGATCAACAGGAGACAGCACTAGAAGACTCTGCTGGAGGAAAGGTATGAGTAACTTTGCTTTTGATTTAAGTTTATTTTGTTAAAAGAAGCAATAGGTGAAAAAGGAAGGTTTAAAGCCATTAAGGCTTAAGAGGAGAAGAAGCCAAGGAAGGCTTATTGAAGATCCAAGAAGAAGCTTGGATAGTTTGCCAAAAGACTAAGGTGAAACAGACTTAGGTGAGGTAAAGGATGAAGTTTTGAGAAGAGTGATAGAGGGACTGCCTAGAAGAAAAACATCCAAAGCAAGGTAAGCTTGGATTTGTAATTTGTGTTTGTTAAAGAGTTGTCTAAAGAATTGCTACAGGATTGAGAGAAAAGGATCAAAAGACTAGGATGCAAAAGGCCTAGGTGAGATCAAAGGTGGATTGTCAAAAGACCAGTCAAGGAAAAAGGCTTGGGTGAGATAAGGGATCAAGAGACCCAGGTGGAAAAGACTTGGGTGAAGATTTCAGAGATGGAAGCATTGTTGAAGGCACTGGAGAGCAGCAAGGCACATGAGGGCAGCAAGAGGAAAGCAAGCATCAAAGGTATGACTAATGTTGAGTTTAATAAAGAAATTGCAAGTTTGAAGAAAGAATTAGCTAAGATTAAGGATGAGTATGAGTCTTGGATGCAGCTAAATAGGAAAGCATGGGTATGGCCAATAGATCTCCTAGTGAAAAGGATAAGAAGGCAAAATAAGATTGCCATGAAGAGAGAAGCCCAAAGAGGTAAGAAGATAATAAGGTTTCCAAGTGAGCAGCAAGAAGAAGAAGTTGAGAAGAAGGTGAGGAGAAAAGAAAGAAAAGAGGAAGTGCCAGGAAGAGCACTTGGAAAGATGAGAATGTCCATTAAGAGGATACTCATGGAGACATTATGGTCTCTTGTTTTTGTATTTAATGCTGTTTTTGAGTGGGTAAATGCAGGTATAAGCAGCCTTATGAAGGTCAAGAGAAGGGCCTTGGAGAGTGAAGAGATTGGTGCAGGAGGAGACACCAAATGCACAAGTGAATGTGCAGGAGAGAGAAGAGAGTTTGCTGCTGTTGATAAGATGCATTGGTTAATGCATGAGAGAGAAGAGGTAGAAGATGAAGCTGAATTCTATGATGCCATTGAAGGCTAGGAAGAAGAAAGAGGACAACCAAGCACAAAGGAAGAGAAAAATTGCTCCGTGGAACAAACTATCAAAGAGGTAAATGAAGTGTTAAGTGCTGATTTTAATTGTTTTTGTGAGCATGAAGATGTTAATACATAGGTTAGAAGAGGCAAGAGGAAGATGAAATCCTCACACAAAGTAGTCAATCATGGATATGTGATGCCTAAGTGGATGGGGAAGCACACAAGCAAGCAACAAGTAAGCAAGCAGGCAAGTTTATCTTATAAGATTGATTTGTCTCATATTCCTAATATGAATGTAAGTGTGCAAGAAAATAAGGGGATAAAAAAATTTGGTTGTTCCATATTGTCAAAAGAGCATGGTTATAAGATGTCTAAATGGCTTGTGAAGTCAATTGATAAGAAGAAGAAACAAATGTGGGTGCCTAAGAAGGCTAAGAGTGAAGCAGATGTGAGTGTTGAGACATCAACACCAAGAAATCAATGGAGAAAGGTGAAGGATGACACAAGTACATGGAAAGGTAAGACAATTGCTTGAAATGAATGGGATAATGATTGTTTTGAATCATTTAATGATATTTTCATGGAAAATGAGGAATGGAAAGTGGCTATAAGGACTAATATGCAGCAAGGAGAGACTTCCAAAGGGATGGATGATGAGGAAAGGAAAGAATATGCAGCAGAACAAACAAGATGGATTCAAGCAGAGATTGAAGAAAGCAAGAAGACAGAAGGTATGAATACTGCAATTTTTTTTGATGAATATAATAATGTTGATGAAGAAGCTGATTTGTATGAAGAAACTATAAAATGGATGAATGTAATTATAGAGGATGAAAGACAATCTGGTCCTAAGTTTGATATAGGACATGAAGATTTGAATGAGTTTGTGTTGAGTGATGAGATGAAGAGTAAGGCTAGTAAGGAACAAGCAATCCTTCAGGTTGATAAGCCCAAGTTTGATGAAGATTGTGAGATAGATGAGATCTCACTAAAGGTAGAGTTGAAGAGGATAGAGGAGCTATTTGGTAATTCAAGAGAGATGAAGGAAGGTACAAGCCGTGGTGAAGGCAACATTGTGAAGAGTGGAACAAGACAAGAGCAAAGCAATGAGATTAAGATAGTTTTGGTCAAGAAATAGGAGCAGAAATGTGAAGGCAGCTAAGAGGCTTCATGGCCTCAATGTTTTTATACTAAGGTGGCTTTTGATGTTTTGAATGCAGGTATAGAAGATGAAAACTTTGAAGACATGTATGAAGATGAAGAAGCATGGAGATTGAACCTGGCAGCTGAGAAAGAAATGAGAAGAAAAACATACTAGAAGAGAAAGAACAACAAGATGAGGGATAGAGACTATCAAAGACAAGCATTGGCATTGACAAGAAGACCATGGGATCCAAGCATACAGTAAAGGCTAAAGCATGGAGCAACATTTCATTTGAACTAAGGTTCAAATTGTTTCTAGAGGGAGAGTATGATGTAGGAGCATCTGCAATGAATTTCCAATTATTGTATTTTCCCTCCAAATGAGGAGTAATTGTAAATAAAATATATGTAAAAAAAAAAGTAAAAAGTAAAAGTAAGAAGGTAAATGTGGAGCTGTTGAGGAAATGAGGGGAATGGTTGAAAGATGTTCAACCATAAGATAAATCTTCTCATATTAGAATATGTTGGTAAATTAAAAAAAAATTGTTTGTTGTTTTACCTGAGCCCAAGTTGGGCGTAGAAGTTAGAAAGGAGTCAAAATATAGCCAAAAAATTTGACAAATCCAATTAAAGTGAGAATTAATTAAAGAGGAGGACAAGAGAGGTACGTAGGAGAAGAAGGTAGAAATGAAGAAGAGAAAGGAGAGAGGAAGCATAGAGAAACCAATGAAGAAAGAAGAAAGGATGAGAGAGAGAGCAGAAGAGATGTAGAAGAGAAGGAGGAGGATCACCAAGAAGAGGAGGAGAAAGTATGCAACGAAGGTGATTGGTAAGTTCCTGTTTAATTCACAGACCTGCAATTAAGTTCTTTTAATCCTTGTGAATTATAGAATAGTTGTCTATTGGTAAAGGACACCAGGCCATGGCAAAACGGGCATAATATTAAAAGTGTATTGTCTACGGATTGGTGTTGGAGGTGTTTGTCATTGGTTCTGTTCTGTGTAATTCTGGCTATTAAATTTTCATCTGGGGATGTTGTCAAGTGATGAAGGTATCTTTTTATTTACAGAGATAATCTTTGATTGAGAAAAGTTTTTTTAATCATCCTACTCTTATATTATTGTGGAATGCATTTTCTTTTTGAAGATAATAATTGCATAGTAATACAACTAGCCGCATTTGCTTGATAAGCTTATAAAACCAAATGTAGCGACTAGAAACTTTGTGCCTTCCTTTCTCAAAGTGTTCAAAATTGCTCAGCCGAAGCACAGTGTTTCCAATACATGGTCTGCAGTTCAAGACACATAAGCCTCCACCACGAATATATATTTGAAAGACAAATGTTTGAATAAGGAATAGAAAACCGCATGGGTCTGCATAAAAGAACACGAGCCATATTTGACCAAGGTTGAAAACAGAGTCCATTTGTTGTACATGGTAGCGCTGGTATAAGAAGAACTGGTGCGTTTCCTACAATAAGTCATACTATTCACAGAATTCTAGAGGGAGATTTTTCTGCTCTTGATTTAGGTGAAATGATTCTTCAATTTAGATACAGTCTTAAGGAAATAAGAGGAAGTATGTTTCTTTGTAGAAAAGATTGATTTTATAAGAAATGCATGTGGTCCCCAAAAAGAGTGATCTAAGCCTATTTGTAAAGGCTATTATAGCCTTGGGTGGAGGATAAAATATAATGGCTTCGTAGCCACGTAGTTCAGTTTGAGAGTATAGACTCTCCTTAAGCTGTCTCAAGGTTCATTGACTGATCTTGGTGATTTGGTATGTGAACCACCAAGAAAACGGTCCTACAATATGGGAATTTGACATTCCTAATAGAACTGCAATAGAATTCTATATTCCAAATCCGACACCAAAATATGTCAATAAACTGTATCTACAGACTGAAAAGTACTGCCAATATGGACTTTGGGAAAGATATGCAGATCTGTATCCTGACAGTGATCTAATATATATTGTTGAACCATTTCACCCCACTATATATATATATATATATATATATATATATATATATATATTGTGGGGTGAAACGGTTCAACAAATTAATGTCAAAGTCAAAATTGGCATAAGTAGAGCAGAAAACTCTAAATCAGAAAATAGTAGTGAGGTAAATGTCAGCCATTCAAAACATAGAAGTTTCAGGCTTCTCAAGTTTCATTAACATCGGATATTGCTATTCCAAGATCACTGCATTAAGAAAGTGAGAACATTCCATTAGGTCCTCGGAGAGCGTTGGCTGTAGCGATGTGTTTTTGAATGAGTACTGGTATATCATCTGACAATATAGGTGTTTCCCATCAAAAGAGCCACTTCTAATTCTAAGAAAACATCAATCCTAATTGCAACCCCTTTCCATGGGTCAAAAGTCAATCATAATTATTCAGTGAACTAGAAAATATAGTTATCTTGATTTCTTTATTACTTTCTATATTTAGCACATGCCACTTGTCAAATCAATTTAAAGATTTTACATTCAGATTCATGATTAAATACCATAATTTATATTCTAAATGAAATTCAAATTTTTATGTTAATTATGGTTTTACAATCTAAATTATGATAAAATAATCCATAATTACATCCATGAGGCTACAATTGGCCCAAATTGAATCATAAATTAAAGCAAATGGATAATTATTTGAATTAATGATGAAAGGGGCCACTTTAGCTCTAAATCACATTGTGTCATTAATAACACCTTATATGATGCTCAAATATGTTTGAATACTACTTAAACTATCAAATAATTTAATTAGTCTATTATATGATCTTATTTTATAAATAATGGCATTTAATTAAAAAATGATGAATGGTGCTCAAATACTACCAATTCTCTCTAAATAAACCTTCATTTATTCAGTGAAACCCAATAAAGGTTTAAGCCCACAAAAATAGTGCATATAACATATAATCACTATAAAATGAAAATTGATTAAATTCAATCTATTAATGATCTATCAAAATGAAATAATGATAAATGAATGTCATTTATGCTTACTTCTTACCAAATTAACTGTCTTACCAATCACACACTAAATTAGGGGCTATATCAATAAAAATTTATCTAATCTCATATTATGAAAATAATAATAATAATAATAATAAACTCCATCACATACTATGCATGACAAATGCTCCATTATAAAACTTTAGTAAAAATCCAGTCTAGTGAACCATACCCATATATGTGCACCAAGTCAATACAAACATATAGAGCTTATGCACAATATTATGTACACATTATTTCATGTAAACACTTTCACTCTACTTAATTTTAAGAACATGCGTCTAAGCTCAAAAATGTCTTGGACTCATGAGACTAAGGCCTATACTTTCACACACAACTGTATCCATGTTTTAAACTAAAAATGAAAAAATCCAACTTCATCCATGAAAAACACTATGAAATTCATCGATATATTTCATGAAAATATGAATATGACATCAAGCACACTCTCCTCTTTATAAATACATATTTATTTAATATTTTTATTATGTTAATGTTTCTATTTCTATTGATTACTAAGTATGTCTCTATATCCTTATATATGTCACAAGTATACATGTCTATCATTTTTTATGTATCTTTCTCTTCATTCATCCAAATTTGAAATAAACTATAGGGTCACAAACTAATCCTAATTATATATACATTTTTTGAAAACCATTTTTTTATTTTTTATATAGTTAATGGTGCACATTTGGTTATCCATTATTTATTATTTTCAAAGTTTACTTACTTTTAACTGATATATATATATATATATATATATATATATATATATATATATATATATATATATATTAAAAAAATTAAAAAATATAGGTCACAAATTGGGCTATATATTAAAAACCTATTTTTTTAATTTTTTAAGGTAGTTAGGGGGTGCATGGTCAACTATCTACTATGTTTTCAATAGAAAAGGAGTGCCTCTTTGAATTCTAGTTGTTTGACCTACTTGTACTTCACCATTTTAAAATAAGTAGTACTTTATAAATATAATCAAAATGTTACAATTCATATTTTTATATCATCTTCAAGTTTTGAGTGTAGGCATCTCAAATAATTCATGAAAATTCATGTTTCTCATTTTTGAATTAAAACATATCCACTTAATACTACCATTTGGCCCCCCATTTTAATACACTTACCCACTCTTCCTCTTTCCTTTCTATATTTTTAGTTTTGTTTATCTCATATCACCTTACCTTAAGCTGTGAAGCACATGATATTGTTTTTTTATGATTTACCTCATTTTAAAGGATTTTGAAGGACTTAATACTTGTAGACACTAAAAATTAATCATTACTTACTTGATAAAGTTTAATCTTGACATCATTACCCTTATTTGTTTTATTTTTCATTGTATTAACTTACAATCTCTACAAGAGCATTCACTATTATATTCATTATCTTAAAATTTCTTATAAAATCATTTAGGCATCACTATTTTAATTATAAACTCTTGCTAGCTCAATTTCAACAATCTATGTCTTTTTATATCAAGCCCACACTAGGCAAATAGGGCTACACTGTAGCCTTGTGCCCTTCATTATAATAGGAACTTTTTAAAATTGAGATGTTCTATTTTACCCCTCCTACACTTTTATCATGGTTAGTTATAAAAATATTTCAATTATTCCTTGATATAATCACATCAAGGTCATTCATAATACACATATCAATCACTTATAAATTCTACTCCATATTAAGTAAAAGAACACTATTCATTCAAATTTTAATTATGGTGCATTATAATAGTAATAGGAAAATTTTGAAGTCATTTTATTGTAGGTAAAGGGCACTCATTATCCAGCATTCAAGTCAATATATATAGTTACATTCATATATCAAGATTCACACACTCACCCTAGGAAGGATAAATATATCAGCCTAAGGCCCTTTTGGGTTATGTACGAAGTGTTGACAATTTTGACCTCAGGTAAAATTGTCACCCCTAACACTTGAAACTTTTCTTGTCAATACATGGTGTACTTTTTTAGACTTGAAAAGATACAATGGATACATTTTTAAATATTTTAAATAGGCTTCTCAAGTGATTATAGTATTTTTAGTGACAAAAAGGCTTGTTTTGAGGCCATTCATACAATTCTCAATGAGAAATTGAGCTTCAATTATCTATAGGACCTTATTTGTCCATGAAAAGTTTAAATAAGTGAATTTGAAGAGGTTTCATGTCTTAAAATGAAGTAAACCAATTTATCTCTCATATTGATCTCCTTGGTAGCTCTAGAAGCCTAGTTTTCAAGTGATCATTATAGATAGAGGAGAGAGAGGTAGGAGATGAAACTTCATACATTGTTAGGGGTTATAGTAAGCTTGAAATGAGAACCTATTGTTTGAACAGACTCGTAGGTAAACTAAAGGTGCATATATGAGAGGAGTAGAAGCATTTGACGGGTGTTATAGACCTAATTATAGAACTCCAACCAATTCAAGAGAATGATGGAGATGATAAGTCTAGTATATGAGGTCATAAACTCACTACACATAATCAATGACCCTAAGGACATACCTATATCCATCCTTGTTAGGTTTGGGGTAAAATGAATATAAAGAGAAGTGGTAGAGGTTTTTTAAGGGTGTTTGACACATAACTTAATAATTAAATCAAGTTCAAAGCATTAGAAAGATTTGAATGTTAGTGGAGAAGGTTTAAACCCAAAGGATAGTGTCTAACCCTAAAAGGACCTACAGGTTATAAAAACTTAGTCTAGGCTAGTATTAAGCCCAAAAAATTGGAGATAGAGGTGTTTGAAAGTAATTTGAACTTAATCAAGACTTTAGACATGTTCATAGACAATTAAAGTGTACTATTTAAGTGGTTTGAATTTCCATGAAGGAGAAACTGAAACTTAAAGAGCAAGATAAGGTAGTCATGATCTCTAAAGAGACCTATAGGCTATAATGAGAAGCTGACTAGTCTTGAGCCTAGGAAGAAATAAAGTGCATGAAAAGATACTATGTTCTACCTTATTTTGGTCAAAAATTCATAAATTTAATTTGAAACATATGAGGAAATGTGTGGAAGATTGAATAATTAAGTTTAATCTCCACACATAGTCAGTCAACAAGCTACAACTCTGTCTCAAATGAGGGATTTTGATTGGATTAAATGAGAGTATGGATTGGTAATGTATTTACAAGGGGGAAAGGCAATTTGAACATGGTTCCAAATGTCATGAGTATCCCATAAAACCATCAAAATATATGATATAGGCATGAAATGTTGATGAAGTCATGTTCTAAGGTGTACATAGTCATACACAAGCCTATAGTTTAGTTATGAAAGGAATTGACATTTGGATACCTCTATAACCATGATAAAAATATAAAATTTGGTATATAAATGTTCATGAGTGGTTTAATACATTCATGGCCAATACAAAGTCACACAAATAGTAGATATACATGTTTTCTTGTCTCAGACTTGGCCCACACATTTGGCAAGGGGTAGTCATGAGACTAAGGTGTCTTTTGGTTTGAAAGAGAAAAATAAGCATTTTTTAAATTCATGAAGATTAATGGGGAATTAAATAGTGATATTAAATGTATCAACACACCTCAATGTGGCATTCACACTAATTTTTCAATCCAAGTGACCTTGAGGGCTAGCAAGAAGGAGATAAGGTTAAAACCCCAATACATCTAACTAGAATACTAAATGAATATATTAGGGTAATGAGCACTAAAAATAAATGTATAATCATGGATAGTATTTTATTGGAGGTTTATGAACCTATAAAATTAGTAAGAATGAGTCTTGAGATCCAAAACTCAAAGTATACCTCTCTTGAGCCTTAATAATGCCAAATAAACCTCCCAAGAGGAAACTTTAGATGGTGATACCATATCTCACACTTTTAATGGGGATATGATCCATTTGGGATAGCTAATCAGGTAAGTAAATAAGTTTATCAAAGTGGATGGAGGTTAATTGGATGTGTATTATTTATGAAAAAAATTTAAGACCCCAGATAGGTCTTAAACCCTTCTAAAACCCTAACTATGACCAATCAAGGGAAATGGCCTTAAAATTAACCTCAAATTACACATATTGATATTGAAACCTATTGGATGTTTCTCAAGAATCCAAGGAGGTTATCCACATGTATTTTTATGCTAACATGACTTGTATAGATTACTCCAAAAATACTATTTTTGCATTTCAGGTGTTATAAGAAGGGGATAAATTCATAATCATAGGATGAGGTCACTCAAGAGTCATAATAATTTTTAAATTCCAAAAAATTTCATGTGATATTCTAGAGGTGATAAAACTAGGCCTAGTTTCTAAGGCAGTCCTAAATAGGCTCAAAATAAGACTAGGGAGCAAAGTGATTTCATGGTTTGCATACTTCCATAGGGTTTAAGGACTCCAAAAATTATATGGATGTTTTTTAAAAAGTGTTTTAAAAGTTAATAAAACACTTTTATATATATTCAAATGTGTAGGAGCTCCCAATAGCAATATTTCTACTTTCTAAGCCTATGAGGGCTAATTAAACCTAATTTGGGAAAGAGAATGAGCTTTAAGGTATACTTACACTCATAATATGATCATGAAATATTTTTTGGAGATCTAATGGGATAGAGGGTACTCAAAACTATTCTCATTTTTCCATAATAATCTCCATAGTCTTCTAAACAAGAATCTTTACTTGTTTAGAGGGTTATAAGGATTTGAGAAGAAATTCAAGGTTTTGGTGAAAAATTAAGTATTTTTTAGTGATTAATGTCTTAAAATTCCTTTTTAAAATTATGGTATGCTATTTTGAGACCATCCATGGAATAAATTTTCAATCTTGAGGAAAAACATAACTTTTTCATTCTACTCCATGTTGAAGATGAGCTTTCCAAGGGGTCAAAACACTAAATTGATGAATAAGATATATTCAATAAGGTTTTTAAAGTTAATTATATACTTACACAACACTATAAAACTATAAAAAGTTAATTTAAGTATTAAATAAGGTTTAAAATATGGAAAAGATCTCAAAGACTCCAAAAAAGACTTCCTTTCTTCCAACACCTAAGCTTGTTAAAGTAATCAAACTTGCACTCAAATACCTCTAACCTCCAAAGGAAGATATAAATTAAGAATTTAACAACTCATTATGACCTAATATTAAGGATAAAGGCCTATTTTCAAGGAAATGACTTATTGATCAAATATATAAGAGTATGCAAGCAAAAATCTAAGAGGTTGTGATGTTCAAAGACCAGAAATAAATTCTCAAGACTGCTTAAACCTTAAATATATGTATCAACATGAATTTATATGCCATTTTCCAAATTTTTATGAGATATTAATAAATATATACTACATAACAATTTGAGGAATATTTAGTGAAGGTTTCATTTCCTAGATTTTGGTGTTGACTTCTCTCTTTCTCTCTCCTCTCTCTTATTCTCTATATGTAAACCAGATTTTAGAATTTTAAATAATCATTAAAATAATTTTATAATTTTAAATAATCTTCTTATACGTAACCATTTTAATGAATATGATTGAATTCATGCCTCCTCAAATCTTGTTTTTAGTGTATTTTCATGGTTAGTTGATGAATGATAGTGATAGTATAGACTTCCTTTCATTTTTTACTTTCCTAATTACTTATTTATAGGTGTTAGGTTATACTTATAGGTTTCATAGTGTTCTCTAATAATTTTTGGTGTATGTCAAGTGTGATCTTTCTTTTGTCTTTGACATAGCTATTAACTAGTTGCCTTAGATCACGCATCAAGATTGAGCCTTTGTGTGAAACATTGATGTATGGAGACCTCCATTTTGACAAGTGAAATCAGGTTTATGTTATTATTCATCCTTAATAGTGCATATTACACAAGTTATGGTCATATTATGGTATATCACCCCAGTTAGATAGGTTTTCCTTTCAGTTTAACTTCTCTTTTCCCTTGCATGTTGGTAGTGTAGAATAGAGATCCTAATTAATACATCTAGGGGAATTAGACCTTAAAATATAGAGATTAAATCCATTAATTATGCCACCCATAGCATATGATTTTAACCATGTTAATTTATACTTTGAATGCCTAAAACTACCTTCACAAGGGTATAAGTCTAGTAGTCAACAGTTTTTAGCATGCCCAATGGGATAAATTGGAGTTGGTCTTGGTGAAATTATACTTATATCAATGTTAATCATTAATTATTTGGTGACTCTAAGCTTAATAATCTTCTTATAATATTCCAATCATATTTTTCAATTAAGTCTATTTTCATTGCATTATCTTGATGTTGTTTTCGAGGTTATATATGAGTAAAATTCATATGGTATACTTCCTTATCAACCTTGTAATGAGTTATAATAGCCTAGTTATTATCCATATGAGCCTTATAATAATCCATATGAACCTTATAATGATCCCAATTTTCCTTACCAAGAGTATTATTAGCTCTATGATAAGTTTTCACAAGAATATGATGATTCATATCATCTTTATAATGACCCTTATCACCCTCACTATGACCCTAAATATATGCCTCAACATCCTTATCATGACTTGTATCATTCATACTCACCTCCTCCTACTCTATATCCAACTTAGAATCGTCCTTCCCCTAAAATATCCTTGTTTTAATTCAATCTAAATATATTAATGTTTGAAGGGGTGATGAGAATGTGGGATAAAGAGTTGGATGTGATACATTCTCGCCTCATAGAGAAGATGAGGAAAATAGTGTAGATGTTGACAAGTAGGTGGGAAATATTTGAATAAGAAAACCTGTATGTCATGACTTATGAGATATGTGAGATGAGAACTATGATCTAATGTTGGGTAGATAAGTAAGTGATATGGAATAATCAATATCTCCAACCCAAACAATCTCATCCATCTCTTTCTACCCCTAGCTAAAATTCTTGTGTTCATAATTGTATTCCATCTACACCTACCCCTCCTCAATAAAACAATATTATTCCATTTTTTAGGCCTTCTTGGGATATGACACCCTATTGTGCCATGCCAAGTCTTGTGGATGAATCCCATCCTATCACTCTTCAAGAGCCTCTTATTTACCATATCAACCCTCTTATGCTCCTTGTCCTCATAAAATCATTGAATATTATTAGATAGAGATTCCAAGAGAGTCATTTCAAACTCCAAGTGAACATACTACTTTCAAAGTCTTACCTTAGAACTAGGTAGTTGAGTCTTGGGAGAATCAGGAGGAGTTGAGTTTTATTGAGTTTGATCCAAAGAAGACCCTACGCCTATAGTCGTTCCCTCATGGATGTGAATTCAAGAAAACATCCATAGGAAGGAAGAAGTGATTGTTAAAGAGCTCAAAATTTATCTTACATCTAACATTGATGAAGTGAATCATGATGGTGAGGAAGGAAATGGTAAAGCATAAAACCAAGCACTCATAGGAGAACTCAACTTACTCTCTCTCCAAGCACTTCTACAAGAATCTTCCATTCTTAAGGCCTCAAATTGAAAAACTACTCCCTTTATCCCAAAGCAAACTCATGAGCTTATTAATTTCCCTCCCACCATATCCTTTCTATAAGAGGATCCTATTATATGGAGGATAAATGAAGAAGTCACAGCTATAAGTGATTTTCAAGGTGAGTGTGGTGAAGATGAGGTAAGTGTGCAAGAAGAAGAGATCATTATTGGTACTCCCCTTGGTAAGAACAAAGTCATTTTATCTTTCAAACAAGATGAAGAGGTTGTAATAGAAGATGAAGATGTTGAATTTTTTTAAGATATTCCTTTTGATGTGATTGAGCATGATGAAGAGAAGGTAAATCCTTGTTTTGATCTCTATATTATTAGTCAAGAGCACAATGAATATTTTTTTAAAGATTTAGAATCAGGTTATTCACTTCTTCCAAGTGATTATGAGTTGAGAAAGGTCATAGGAAGTAGTTTTGGTAACCTAAAAAAAAATCTAGAGAGTGATAGTATTGTAAATTTTAATTTTCAAGAGGCAGCCTCACTATATGATGATTGTTTTGAAAATCTTAGCATGGGTTATAATCCTCTCACCTCATTTATAAACCTTGATGTACTCTTAAAAGATAGTGTGGATCACTTTTGGCCATAATTTCTCAAAGATCAACAAAATTATCTTGTGGAGACAATTATGGGAAAGTTAGAAGTCATCAAAGGGATACTAAAGACCAAGTTTATTATTTCAAATAGTCACATAATGTTCATCATGCATCTGATCTTACTAACCAATATATGGTCATCTTAGAGACCATTTCCAAATAAGAACAACTAAAGAAGGTAGGATTTGAAACGCAAGACCAGTATATGTTCAATGGAGATATATTTGATGATTTAGACCTATTAAAAGACATTTCAAATGTTTTGTCAATCAAGAAGAAGGCTCACCTAAATAAGAGATCATTCAAATGTGATTTCACACACCATTGAATACCTCATGAAGTAAGTGATCCAAATAACTTTAGTTTAGATCCTAGAGGAGGATTATTTGAAGGTTAGTTTTAGTTAGTTTTTTTCCTCTAAGTGATGTTAATCACATTAGTTTTCTTATGTTTTGTTTTAATAAGTGATTTTATAGCATATATGTTTAATTAGTCTAGCTTTCTTATTTTATTGTCTTTTCTTTCTTGTCTTTGAGGGGCAAGTTGTTTTATCTTGAGTAAAGAGTTGTGGTCATTGGTAAAATTATAATCATGATTTTTTTTAGAGTGTAAGACTGATCTTATGATATTTAAATAGATGTCAATGGTTTAGTTCTCAAGTACAGTAGGCATGCTTCCTAGCTAAGTCACCAAAATATTGATAATTTTGACATCATAAGTCAAATTCTCAGCCGACCACTTGAAAAAATTCTTCTCAATACATGTACTTTTTCAATCCTAAAAAAGATACAATGGATACATTTTTCCCATTTTCAACATGCTTCACAAGTGATTTTAGCAGTTTTAGTGTCAAAAATGCCTATTTTGAGGCCATTCATATAATTCTCAAGGTGAAATTTAACTTCAAGAATATTTACAGCATTATTTGCCCATGAAAAGTTAAAAAAAGTGATTTGGAAGAGGTTTTGGTTCTTAAAACAAATATCCCTGATTTACCTCTCATATTGATCTCCTTGATAGCTCTAGAAGGGTAGTTTTGAAGTGATCATTATGGATATAGGAGAGAGAGTTAGGAGATGCAATTTGGAAATTATTATGGTTCCTGTAATATTGAAATAAGTGGAATTATTTTTCATATTTATGGATTTTTCTATATTAAAAAATTGCTAAGAGTGATAGCTAATCACTATGGCCTATTCATCCGAGAGAGGTTTGTTCTTGTACCTATTTATCCACTTCAAAAATTGATGGAGATGAATGGTTTTAAGTGTGGTTTCATCATCCAAAACATCTCATTGAACTACCTCCACTTGGAAGAATAATGTATTAGTGTATAATTTGTTCTAGTAGATTATGCTGAAAGTTCTTGTTTCCTTTTCATGGTGGTATTTATCAGGGGTTTATAGTGATTTGTCACTCATGGGAGATCACTCAGTTTCATGTAATTCATTTTTATTATTTGATATGTTTTTTTTTATAACTACCTCAAATTCTTTCTCTATAGAGGCATGGTTAAGATTTGCATAATCTAATAGAGATTTGAGATGATATTGAATCATTGGAAGTGAATAAAACTAAATATAAGAGATCAAATGCACATTTTTAATGAATATCAAAGTGTTTCCTCCATGTGCTAGTTGTACAGACTATGGAATGTCTGAAATATCCTCAAAGACATGAAGAGATTATTGGTATGGTTTATGACAGTGGTCAAGAATGATATCGTAGGAGTGTTATAAATGAGGTTTAATATATTTTAGTTATATTATGACTAATTTCCATGTCCATGGAAGTGTCTTATTAGAGAATGAACTCAGTCATAAGTATTTTTTGTACCCAATCACCTATAACAAAGTGACGTAAAATAATACTAAAGGTAGTCAAAGCCATGAATGACACTATGGACCTTAAGATTGAAATAGGGTCAAATACAAATGGAGGAATTTAAGGTCTACCTAAAAACACTAATATTTTAGTATGAAACCAAAAGAATCAAAAGAGAGTTAGTGTTTTTAAGGTAAATTGACCCTTGATCACCTGTAGTAGTCAATCCATAAAGTTGAGTTAAATATCTTGAAGATGATATGAGGTTTTTTACAAGGCTTATAATCCATTTGAGGGGTGACACTTGAGTGAGACAAGTTTAAAAATGTTAATATGTTTTAAAATTCCTAAACCCATCAAGATCTAATAGTAACTTAAAAGTATTAAAAGGTAAAAGAGATCTACAGGCCCTAGGCCTATAGATCATCATTATAGAATTAGGTCCTTTGTCTTATACATATTAAATAGCAAGCTACATGAAGAGTATAATAACTATGTATATTAAACTAGATATTTTAACATGGAAGACATAATCCTAATGAGCATTCAATAAAATAAGTTGAGTCATAAGACAAATGTGTACCTACATGTGTGTATAGTATTGTGTATAACAGAGTCACAATGGAAGCAATTTGAAGATATTATAAATGTGTTGGAAGATATTATATATGATTAAATTAACCTTTCTAAATATTTTAAATCCTTCAAAAATCATAAAAATCCAAAATAGTTTAGTTACCAAGCCTAGACACAATCATAACTCCTAATGAGCACCTACAGTCCATAAAGACCAGTAGGTTAGCTAAAAGTGCATATATGAGAGGAGTAGAGCTATTTTAATGGTGTTATAGACATAATTTTGTAACTATAAATATTTTATTATCATGAAGGAGATCATAATGCCAGTACATGAGGTCCTAAACTCACTACACACAATCAATGACACTAAGGAGGTGCCTACATCCATCCTTGTTAGGTTTAAGGTAAAATCCATATAAAGAGAAGTGGCATAGGTGTGTGAAGGTTTTTTGAAACCTAACTTAAGGATTGATAAATTTTAAATAATTATAGATGTCTCAATGTTATTGGATAGGGTTTAAACCCAAATAATATTGTCAAACCCTAAAAAGACCTACAAGTTATAAGAAATTAGTCTACATTAGTGATAAGCGTAAAAAAATGGAGACATAGGTGTTTGAAAGTAATTTTAAATTAATAAATACTATACATGTTAATATACTATTTAATTTTTTGTAATTTCCATAAATGAGAAACTAAAACCTAAAGAGCAAGAGAAGGTAATCATGATCTCTAAAGAGACCTACAAGCTATAATGAGAGACAGGCTAGTCTTAACCCTAAGAAGAAGAAATAAAGTGCATGAAAGGAAATTTAGGTATACATAATTATTATTAAAAATTAATAAATTTAATTTGAAACACAAGAGGAAACATTTGGAATATTTAACAATTCAGTTTAATCTCCATACACAGTCAGTCAATAAGCTACAACTTTATTTTAAGTGAGGGATTTTTCTTGGATTGAAGGAGAGTATGGATTTTTAATTCATCTAAAATGGATAAATACTATTTAAAATAGTTTAAAATAGAATTATTATCCCATGTAACCCTTATACTATATGACAAAGTCATGAAACATTGATGAAGTCCTATTCTAAGGTACACACAATCATACACAATCCTAAAGTTTAGTTATGAAAGGAATTGACATTTTGAGGCCTATAAAAGCATGATTAAACTATAAAATTTGGTTAAAAAAATATTAGTGAGTATTTTAATACATTAATGGCCAATCTTAAGTCCCAAAAATAGTGGATATACCAATTTTTTAATCTCAGACTTGGCCCACTCATTTGGCAAGGTGTAGTTGTGAGACTATGGTGTCTTTTCATCTCAAAGAGAAAAATACGAATTTATAGACTTTATGAATAGTTATAATGGAATTAAATAGTGATATAAAATTTCTCACGACACCTCCAATTGGTGTTTAAACTAATTTTTAATTCCAATTTCCCTTGAGGGATAACATGGAGACAAGCTTAAAAACCCAAGACCCCTGACTAGTATACCAAATGCATCCAATGGGGTAATGAGCACAAAAAATAAATTTATAATAATTAATATTTTTTTTTTTGAGATGTATAAACCTATACAATCATTAATAATGAGTCTTGAGACCCAAAACTCAAAGTAGACCTCTCTTGAGCCTCAAGAATGCTAAGCAAGTCTCTTGAGGGGCAACTTCAAATGCTCGTACTATCTTTCACACTTAGCATGGGGAGATGATATATTTATGATAGATGAGGAGGTAATTAAATAAGGTTTTATAAGTGGAATGAGGTTAGTTAGATGTCTATTATTTATGAACAATCATTAAACCCCCAAACATGTCTTAAACCCTTCTACAACCCTGATTATAATCAATCAAAAGAAATGGACATAAAATTCACCTATAATACCACATATTGATCTTTAAAAATATTTTATGTTGTTTATGACTTCAATTAGGTTCTCTAAATTTATTTTTATGCTAATGTCACTTGTATAGATTGCTCTAAATAACCTATTTTTGCATATTTTTGGTGTTATTTCGGTATTATAAGAAAGGGATAACTTCCCAATAATGTTATGATTTAATTTGGGTGTTTTAATAAATTTTAAATTCTAAAATTATCCATGGGATAATTTTTAGGTGATAAAACTATACTTGGTTTCCAAGGTACTCCCAAATAATCTCAAAATAAGACTAGAGAGTAAGGTGATTATGCAATTACTTTCATACATAATAGGCTCAAATAGGCTCAAAATTGTTTGCATACTTTCACAGGGTCTTAGGACCCTAAAATTGACATGGAGTTTTATTATTATGTGATAAAATTTAATCAACCACTTTTAGAGAGTTTCACACATGTGGGAGATCTTAGTATCAATATTTCTACTTTATAGGCCTGGGAGGGCTAATTAGAGGCCTAAATTAGGAAAGAGAATGAGATATAAAGTACACTTACACTCATAATATGATCACAAAATTTTGTGTGTAGATGTAAGGAGCTGCATTTTACTCAAAACTATGATCAATTTTCCATAATTGTCTCCAAATTATTCCAAACAAGGAGATTTGCTTGTTTGGAGGGTTATAAGGATTTGAGAAGGAATTCAAGGTTTTCGTGTAAAATCAAGTCTTTTTGAGTGATTAATGTCTTAAAATTACTTGTTACAATTTTGGAATGTTTTTTGGATACCATCCATAAAATAAAGTTTTATTCTCGAGGAAAACCTTAACTTTTCCCTTGTATGCCATGTTGAAGATGAGCTTTCTAAGGGGGCAAAACACTAAATTGATGCATAAAAACTATTAAATAAGCTTTATAAAGTTCCTTATAAAATTTAATGACACTCTAAATTTTAAATAAGTAAATTCAATTATGAAATAAGGTTAAAATTTTGAAAAGGTTTCAAAGACTCCAAAAAAGCCTTCCTTCCTTCCAACGCCTAAGCTTGTTGAAGGAGTCAAACTTGCACTCAAAGAGATCTAACAACCCAAGGAAGATGGGAATCACTAATTAATGGTATATATAAGGTTTTAAATAAATACTTGAACATTTCATGATGACCTACTCTCAAGGATCAAGACCTATTTTTAAGAAATGACTTCTTGATTAAGGATATAAGAGTATGTAAGTAAAAATCTAGGAGGTCGTGTTGTTCAAAGACCAGAAATGAATGTTCATGAATCCTTAAAAATTAAAAATATTTTTCAACATGAACCTCTACACAATTTTAAAAAGGTTTAGGAGAGATTAATAAATATACACTACATAGCAATTTGAGGAAGATTAAGTGAAGGTTTCATTTCCTAGATTTTGGGGCTAACTTGTCTCTTTCTCTCTCCTCTCTCCTATTATCTATATGTAATTGAAGTTTTGTCATTTGAAATAATACTTAACCTAAGTTTTTTAAATTCCATTCTCATAAAAACACTTTTACTTGTTTATTTTAATGAATAAAACTTAATTTATGCCTCCTTAAAGATTGTTTTTAGTGTATTGTCACACTTAGTTGATGAATGACAGTGATAGTATAGACTTCCTTTAATTTTGTCCTTTCATACTTACCTATTTTTATGTTTTATCTTATCCTTATAGTTTTAATAGTGTTATCTAATCATCTTGTATGTATGTCAGGTGTGATTCATCCTTAGTGTCTTTGATAGACCTATTAACTAGTTAACTAGATCATGCATCAAGCTTGAGCCTCTGTGTGAAACATTGATATATATATAGACCTATTTTTGATAAGTTAAATCAGGTTTATGTTATTCTTAAACATTTATAGTGAATATTACATAAGTGGAGGTCATATTTTAGTGTATCACCCTAGTTAGTCAGGTTTTCCTTTCAGTTTACTTTCTTTTTTCCCTCACAAGTTGGTAGTGTAGAATAGAGATCCTAACTAATAAATCAAGGGAGGATAGCCATTAAAATATAGATATTCAATCCATTCACTAGGACACTCAAATCATAGGATTTTCTCCATATTACTTTAGACTATGAAGGCCTAAAACTACATTCACAAGGGTGCAAGTCTACTAGTCAATAGGAAGTGCTTGGATTACAGGAGGTTTTATGAGGATAGTTTGACTATTCCCCTTTCATGATTCCCCAATTTTTATTTTATATTTATTTTTTTTATTGTGAAATATATAATATTTTGTTTTTTTATGTCTTCCACATGGTAAATCAACATGCACTCAATCAGAAATCCCTCACAAATAGAAATAGGTACCTAGATCAAAAAATTAGTCATAAAATTAATTAGGATGCGACCATAGTCAATAGATAAGGATATAATATGGACCTATTGTCATAGTTAATCCTTGTATGAACATGGTTTTAAATTAGTTTTAAGTTGTGACATATTTCGTAAGTATTTTAAGTTAGTTTCCATCAATAATCAACTTGCATAGATAAAATAAAATCAATTTGGGATAGGTTTGCATATTTGTTTATCAATTTACTATTTTTACCTCATTTCAAATTTTGTAAATTACTATATTTCACTTTTATAACACACTCAATTATGAAAACTTAGTAGATATCCATAGGTACCTAGATCAAAAAATCAATTTCAAAATCAAGTAGGATGCAACCACAGTCAATAAACAAGGCCTCAATGTATCCCTATCTTCCTAGTGCATCCTTATCCAAACACAATTTGAAATTATATTTTTATTTTCAACATAGTTTACAATTATTCTAATTCATTTTCCATCGATATTCAACCTACATAGACAACATAAATTTAATGTGGGTTAGGTTTTCATATTTGTTTATCAATTTACTATTTTTATCTCATTTCAAATTCTATAAATTACTATATTTCAATTTCCAATATGTATATTATTTATATCTAACTTAGTTTTCAATAGTTTATTTATTATTGACATTTCATTGTTAAATAAAAAATAACATTAAATATTTTGGTGAACCCTTGTTTTATTTAGAATATTGCTTGTTATTTTCTTGATTTTTGTCATAGGATTTCATACAATTTTTTGTAAATTCCTAAAATTGAAAGAAAACAACATTCAACTTTGCATATACATATAAAATCATAATTCAATCTTCTTAGACATTGGATTTTATTTGGCATTGAGTAAATTATCTTATCACCTTAGATAAAATATAATATTGAAGGTTTTTCTTTCAACCTCATGTTGAAATTCGTTAATCTCTATACACAAAAATATTTTTATTTTATTTTATCTTTTTTCTATTCTCTTATGTTTACTTTTAGAAATTGTGTTGTGATACAATTAAAACTACTGAGTGACTATCATTTCAGGGTAAGTGGTGATCTATTTTATGGAAACTATGGTGTGATGGGTACTATCCCAATACTTAAATAATTTTATAACACTGAACACAAAGTTTAGTCTCCCCATATCTCATGATATACTGGAAATGCTTACAGTCCCTTGTTTATATTATATAAAGAATCTTTTAGCCATTTAATTTGTGGTGTCACTGAGAGGAGAGTATTACCCATGGAATTTACTCTCATTGTACCCTAATAGATGGGATAGTGAGTTATACTCATAGTTTAGCCTCTTAGTTAATGCTCTAAAATATTGGACTATCACTACTCTATGAATGAGAAACTATATCCAAGATCCCACATAATCATTCAAACCCTTGCCTAGATCACCCTTATAGCTTGCCTTTTACTTATATTATACTCATAATGGGATATTTATTTGATATGTTACATATGATCATGAAATTTGTTGTTACATCTGGTATTAATTTTCATCATGTTATTCATTATATTTTTCATGGATTGAATTTCAGGTTAATCAAGAATCTATACTAAACAATGTTCAATATCATGACCTTATTGCAAATATTTGAACTATTATATCATGTCATTATTCATCTCCAATAATTTGTTTCTAAAGTTTGGAATGACTTAGGAATAAGAGGAACATTATGTTATATATTGTATCAAATCTTTAGCTTCAAAATGTGCTTTTTTCACGCTTCACACCCTCTTTAAGGGCACATTATGGATCTTATTTTAGAACCCAATACTCAGGAAACATTTGTTGAAATTGATAAAGCAAACTTTATGAAATATATTTGTAAAAATTAATAAAATATTTTCTCCATTGTATATGTTTATAGAGATTAACAAAATAAATGTTCCCAAAGTCTCTCTTCTAATATTGACATTTCCAATACTTCACCCATTCTTAGTTCTACAATTCCAATTAATTCAATAGAAGCATCCCTTGGTTTGGGAACATCACTTGATTTAGAACACATACCCATGCCTATACTTACTCATGTTACTTATACTCCTCCAATATCCTATAAAAATACTATTATTGAGCATAAAAATATTTCATTATAAGATATTCTATCTCAAATTGAGAAAACCATTTATCATGCTAACCATTACATGGACACATATTCCTTGTTAAACAATCATTTTGAACTTGAAAGTACATCTTATCCATTATCAGTTGTCTTTATGGATCCTAAGCTTCTTTTATATGAAGGCATAAGTGGTCCTAAACAACATTTATGTGCCTTCTATGTAGCTTGTCTAGATTATGCAGATAATGAAAAATTATTGACAAAACCCTTTCCAAGAAATCTCAAATAATATGCTCTTAGATTATTCTATTATCTTCCTCTTCAATCACTGAATCCTTTCATTCCTTTGGCAAACTAATTTTTGTCACACTTTTTAAACAACATTAGTGAAAAGCTATCATATGCTTAAATTTCAAAGCTCAAACAAAGGTCTAATAAAATAATCAGTGAATATGTTATAAGATATAAGACCATGATAGAAAAAATGAGTAATCAAATGGTTGATAATGAGATCCAGGATATTTTCACTCAAAATTTGGTATATCCACTTCAAGAGTCAATTGTGTTTGATAAGTTCTAATATTTTGATGAACTATGCCATAATTCAAAGACCATGAGGTCAAATTACTTAATTTTAACAAGGTTAAATAAACTTAAAATATTCCTCATACTTCAAATGTTAAGTTTAAAAATAATCCAAATTAAGAGAAAACCTAATGAAAATAATATTATATTAATGTTATATCACAAACAACACAAAATATTCAATTACAAGTTCCACCAAGGATTTAATTCTCAAGGTTACCATCCCATCCTCATGTATTATTACAAAATATACTTGAATCCAATCTCATTAGTTCTCCTCCACCAATGGAAGTAGACATGTGTAGACCACAATCTTAAAATTTATATGGAAATGCATATTGTGACTATGATTTATGTATTGGGAATTTTAGAAATACATGTTTCAAACTTAAACACAAGATTTATGATCTCATTGATGGGAATATTATTGATATTGGCATCACTAATGAAGAGGTTTTCCCATAAATAAATTACTTTTCAAGGCTCAAAATTTACAAATATCCTTTTCCAAACCATGAAACAATAAATAACAAGGATAATTCTGAAGTACATTATGGATATAATGCTCATCTTACTCCTTATACATATGGGAATCCATTTGATAGAATCATTAGTATAGTTAAAAGTAATCAAAAATCACATCTTACTATTTCATTTGATGATAATGAAGTTATTTATGGTGATTCAAATAGACATGCACTCTTTACTCAAGTATATGCAGAAAAATAATCCATATACAATTTTATGATATATAATGGATCAATTGAATTCCATGGACATTGACACACATATATTATCTTGGTTATATAACTCAATATTTAAAGGATACTTCTAGAGTTATAAAATCATTTGATGGTCATACACATGATATTATTGGGCATATAATCTTACCTTTACAAATAGGACCTATCATCATGCCCACTCCATTCTTAGTACTACCCAACACATGGTATTTTATATGTTATTAGGACACCCTTGGATACAAAAAAATAGATAAGTACCTTCTATAGTACATAAATGTCTCAAATTTATTCATGATATTCAAGGGGTAAAAATTTTAGGAATCCAATATGAATATATTTTGGAACCAATGATGTTTTTTCCTCCTACAAAATAGTTTGTTGTGTTGGAAATACGATTGTCATTGATGTCAAAAGGGATATATAAACATGTCATTAATACTCAAGGATGAATATGGTGATCATGGTTATCCTATAATAGGTCAAGGATGATTTGAATTCTTATGTGCATGAATGGAATTCATCTAGTTCTTCATATTGTTCATCCAAACATTTTGGGTCTATAATAGAAAAGATTAGAAGGCATTTTGTTTATGTCACTATTACCAACGTGTGAATGAGTATGGGGGAGATGGTCACATAGTTATGATCACATTAGTCCTTAGTAGTTATGTGATATATTTAAAGCCATAAGATGAAGTTTAGTTGAAGATATGGTGATGCAAAGTTGGATACTAAGAGAAAAATCACTAAGTTTCTATACTTAGCCAAATTTGCAAAAATAGCTAAATAGAGCCAAGTAAGCATATTGATAAGGTTATCACTTGCACACATGGAGGTGTTAGGATAAATTGATCACATGGGTTTATTTATTTTTTTATCCTAGTTTATAAATGCTAAATCTTAAGTTATGCGATGTAACATGACAAAATATATGATTGAGCAAAGTAGGGCTCTAGGACATTTTGACAATGTTTCCCAACACTTAGTCAAATTTTTACTTTACAAAAAAAAACATCAAAGACATTTTTATGATGTCATATCTTGCACATATGAAGGCTTCAAGAGAAAATGGATATATGGATGGAATCCCCTATGTGAGAAGATCATATGTTCTAATTTATAGTTCATCTGACTAAGTGCGACAAGAGTTATGCAAGTGAACAGTTAGCCTTCTATGCATATTAAATTGGTCTCCATACTCAGAAAAAATCTACACAAGGTTATGCAAAGTTACCATGATTTTGTTAATCTCATCTATGGACATTTTCAAAAGAAACAGATGGTATATATGTTATGGGTTTTTCATGAGCATCTTAAATATATGAACTATAGGTTTAATTGAAAAAGAATGAGCTCAAAATTAAATTATCTTTGCTCTTGGACTGGATATGGTTTCTCAATAAAACCCTAAGGATTTAATTCATGGCATCAATAGTCACTTTTTATTTTAATGTTGACTTGGTATAGCCAAGAATTGGTAACTTAAGTTACAACTTAAGTCCATGTTATCATTATGAAATTGACCCCTAAACCTATAAATTATTAGCTCCAAGTAATGATCAAAGGAATTTATATTTTCCTAAGTAAGACTTAATATATGTCCTATCTTGATAAAAATACTACACTTCATCATACATAGATGATCCAATAGAGAGAATCAAATTAAAATCATCAAAATCTTCTTTGAGTGAATGTACAAGTGATAAATGTCACATTCATGAAGCTTGTCAGATAAAGACCTAATGATCATAAGCTTGTCAAAGTTAATGAATGAGCTAGTTGGAAGATCTAATGGTTCTCACTTAATCAGACATTGGAGATCCAATGGAGCATGATGAATTCAATGTGACAAAGCTTCCTCAGAGTGAATGTGTTAATTCTATGTGTCACAAGCACATGAGTCTATCAAAAAGAGGACCAATGAGAGTGAGCCTATCAAAGATAAATATCAAGCTTTTTAGAAGATCTGATAGTGTGTGGATGATCATGTAAAGGAGATCCAATGGATCAAATGGATACAAATGATATAAAGTGATCAAGGTTTATCAACACAATGATAAGTTAAAGACCATACAAGTCTAATAAGATAGATGAAGTGAAAGTGACCCAAAGATATAGGATACTGAGAGATGAGATCAAAGTATCAAATTTTAACAACCAAGTCAAGGTAAATTTTATGCATATTTAGAGATCCAATGGCACATATAACGTTGGATCAAGAACATTGAATGGACACATTTTAAAGTTGAGCTATTTAAATATGGACCATCAGATTATGCTTCCAAAGGCAAGATCAACAATTGACATTTAAAGTCATTTCCAAACAAATTATTAGTTGTAGGAACATGTAAGAAGTTGCATATAATCTCTATATCTTGACATAGAAAATAAGATTGATCAATCTAACTGATCAAATCTACATTAAAAATCCTATGCATCAAAACTTGAGTCTAAAAAATGCCATAGATAGTAAAGAGACCTATAATTATGACATGATGCATGGAATCTGTTACAATGATAACTAATGGGATAATATAATTAAGATGTGGGAATTTACAGTTTAATTTATAATGAACTAAATTTAAAAATTGGTGTGATGTGATTATAGTCTAAGTATGAACATAGATAAGAAGAAAAACCTAGATCAATTATTTATATAGTATCTAAGACAAATAAAATGTATCTAGAACAATTACATTTGCTATTGAGCCAAATTAAATATAGTACAAAGTGGTTGGTGAAGAAAATGAAGTGTGTCAAATATAAAATCATAAAGACACATAACTAGAGGGGGAAGAGAAGAGAAGAGAGGAAAAGAGGCACAAATAAAATGTGAAAAGTATGATCAATTACAAATTAGACCTGTAACAAAGAACATAGATCTGGATTCATGAATGAATATAATTTGTAAATTGGAGTTATATCTCCATAGAAAATTCTAATAGGTTGGTTTCATCTAGAATAAGTTGAGTGGGTACTTTCTTAGAGTTGGTGCTCTTCAATAATGGGATTGGTCCTTAGGATAAGTGTCCTTAAACATTATAACTAGTGAGGTTTGCTACTGAGGATTTAACTGTGAGGCTAGATTAGAATAGTAGATTATAGTAGTTATTATCACCATGGGTTTTCCCTTTTGGTTTTCCATGTGTATATCTAGTGTCATGTGTATTTGTGTGATCTCTACATTTATCTTTTAATCTGCACTAAAAGTATTTAAAGAGCTAGTTTTAAATGATATATGTATTCATCCCCCCTCTCAATATCTAGTTGTTTTCCAATAATTGGTATCAAATCTAAGGGTTCCTTGATATAAGATTAATTAACTTAGTTAGATCTCAAAATAGTGAACATAATGGCTAGTCAAGAAGGATCTTCATCAAATAAAGCACCTCTCTTTTATGGATCAAATTATGCATTCTAGAGCATATCTATCCTCATTAGGTTTTTATCTTTGGATGTCTATGGTAAATAGATAAATAACCCCTGCTACAACTCCTACTAATTAGGCTACCAAGAATTCATATGAGATTATGGTAAGGCAAAGAATTATATTCTTTGTGGACTATCAAACTCAAAAAATTTCAATGTGATGCAATCTCAAAATGCTCAAGATATCTGGAACAAACTAAAGATCATCTATGAAGGAGATGATAAGGTAAAGCAGGCCAAGCCACAAACTTACAAAGGCAAGTTTGAGAGTTTTAAGATGAATGAAGAGGAAAATATTTCATACTACCTCCTCAAGGTATATGAAATAGTCAATGCAATTAGAGGCCTTGGAGAATAAATGAAAGATTCAATCATTGTCAAAAAGGTTTTAAGATCTTTACCATCAAGATACGATTCTAGAATCTCTATAATAGAGGAAGTAAGACAAATACCTTCAAGAGAGAAGATACATTCAAAGTAGTCAAGAAAGCAAAGGGAGATACATCAACATCTAAATCTAAGGAGACTAATGAAGAAGAAGGTAACTTTGTCAGAAGATTAAAGAGAGGATCTAAAAAGTATAGAGGTAAATTAACCTTCAAATGCTTTAACTATGGTAAATTAGGGCATTTTTTTACTAAATGTCCTCATAATAAAAAGGATAACTCTAAGCAAGTAGAGAGTATAAAAAAGGTAAAACCCTACTATCCCAAGAAGAAAAACTTTAAGAATAAGAAATGTCTTTAAATAAAAGAAGACAATGACTCAATGGATGACAATGATAGTTCCGATGATGATCATAAATATGATTTTGTGGTTAAGGAAAAGGAAGTATTATTCATGATAATATAATTAACTTCCTTGGATCAAGAAGAAGACTTAGATGAAGAATAATAAGGAGAAGTGGATCTAAAATGTGAGATCATTTGTGCTCTAGATGAGATTGACAAGATGAGAAAAGAGAACTCAAAACAAAAGTAGTTTGGAAAAAATGAAATTGAGAAAATGTCAGAAATTCTTGAGAAATATAATCAGATGCTAGTTAGCCTAAAGACATGAATTGAAGAGGCGAAAACAATAAAATATGTAGTCAAAATAGAACTATAATCTACATCTAATGAATGTGTGAAACTTGAGATAGAAATAGTGGCTTTGAGAAAAGAACTTGAAAAAGCCAAAGGTCAACTAAATAAAATTCTAAATTTGATTAGAGGATAAAACATTCTTGATGAATTTATCAACTCTCAAAAGCCCTCAAAAGAGAGATCAGGTCTTGGTTATGAGAAGGGAACAATTTCCTCAACTAGTACATCTGCTAACCTATATAGAAACTTTAAAGCAGAAGAAGGATTAGGAAAAAATAAAGAGAAACATTGCATGGATACAAAGATAAACTCAAACACAACTGATGTGAAGAAATCTTAACCCAATAATAAGCTTGAAGAGAAAAAGAAGACAAAGGTAGATGATGTTGATGGATACACCGAGGTGAGAAACTTGAATAAGCCACAACTTAGAAGAATTCCTCATGTTGTACTAAGAAATGATATGACCAAGTATTCCTCATCTTATTATGGTTATTTTTATATATATAATAATTTTGGTCACAAGGATAGTAATTATAGAGTTTTAACTACAAGGGGAATCAATTTTGTAAGTAAAAATTCATTTCCACCCTTGCTAAATACAAATGTAAAGTGTTATAATTGCAATAACTTTGGTCACATAGCTAAACACTATAGAAATACCTTTGTAAGATAAAAATTACATAATGTAAATAAATACATGCCTTTAATGTGAACAAAGGTTCATAATTTTCTGAAAAGAATCTAAATAATAAACCCAAGGATGTGTGGAGAGTGAAAAATCAATCCATGATTGCTCAAATTGTACTCCATGCCAAGGAGTAGAATTTGTGGGTGATATATAGTGGTTACTAAAATCATATGATTGGTGACAAGATCAAGTACACCAAATTAGGCAAATGTAAGGAAGGATCTGTCAGCTTGGGAGATAACATAGTAGTAAAGATCAAACATAAAGGAACCTTGAACATAAATGGTAAAATACCTACCAATGATGTCCTTTATGTTAAAAGATTGAAGCATAATCTTCTAAGTGTTATCCAAATGTGTGAAAATGGATATAACGTCACATTTGATGTAGAAGGATGCAAGATAAAGAGATCTATCAAAATAGTTACAGATGGGAAAAGGACTGAGAGCAATATCTATAATCTTGTTGAAGTGAATGGTAATAGTTGATTAAAAGGAAATATTAATGAGATTTGGTTATGGCATAGGAGAATGGGTTATGTTAAATTTGATAATATGTTCAAATTGATCTCAAATAAGTGTGTAAGACACATGCCTAAGTTAACCAAACTTGTAGATACTACTTTCAAGGAATTTTAACTAGACAAGCAGATAAGGGTTAGATTTCAAACAAAGGAGTATGCAGCTACAAACCCTCTACAATCAGTTCATAATATTATTTATGGTCCTACCAAGACAAGGGGATCTAAAGGAGATAAATAGTTCATGTTATTCGTATATAACTACTCAATAATGACATGGGTAACCTTTTTGAAGGACAAATCTCAAGCTTTCGAGAGATTCAATATCTTTAGAGCCATGGTTAGAAATGAGATTGGAAGAAAAATTAAATGCTTAAGATCTGATAAAGGTGTAGAATTCACCTCAAATGAATTTATAGAGTATTTTGATAAGCATGGGATCATAAGGCAATACTCTATAGCAAGAAATCCATAAGAAAATAAAGTTATTGAGAAAAAGAATAAAACAATCAAGGAAATGGCTAGAATAATGTTAAAGGAGGCCAAGTTACCTGATGGATATTTGAGATAAGAAATCCAAACAAAATTATACATCTTAGATAGATTTTAACTGAGGGTAAATAGAAACAAAAATCCCTATGAGCTATGGGTATGGAAAGCCTACCTCTATTAAGTACTTCAAATTGTTTGGAAGCAATTGCTACATCAAAAGAAAGGAGGACAAATTGGGAAGCTTTGAATCAAGATGTGATGAAGGAATATTTATTGGTTATTCCACTCAAATCAAATCCTATGTATGTTACAATAAGAGGCTACACAAAATGGTGGAGAGCATAAATTTCAAGGTTAAAAAAGGTATAAAACATTTTGAACCTGAAAGAGGCGGATCTTGAAGAAGAAGGAAATAGTGAAGATGATAAGAAAAAGAATTAAAAATCACCTCTAATATTTGTTCAAAAAGATCATCCTAATTAGATAATTTTCAATAAGAATGAACGAGTTTAGACAAGGAGAAGAGTTGCAATGAACAAGTAAGTTTTGCTCTAATGTCTAAAATTAAGACTAGGAGATATGTTGAAGCTAAGAAGGATGAGAACAGGATAAAATCCATGGAATAATATTTGAGCCAAATAGAAAAGAAAAAAACTTGGAAATTAGTTCTAAGACCCTCAAACAAGATTATGATAGGAAAAAAATGGGTCTATAGAAATAAGCTTAATGAGGATGGAGTTGTTATAAGAAATAAAGCGAGATTGGTGTGCAAGGGATATGCACAAGTAGAATGCATAGACTTTGAATAAACATTTTATCTAATTGCTAGATTGAAAGCTTTAATAATGATTCTATCATTATTTGTTTACAAGAAGTTCAAATTCTATCAAATATAAAAAGTCTACTTTCTTGAATGGGAACCTAGATGAGTAAGTCTATATTGAACAATCAGAAGGTTTTCAGTTGAAGGATGAAGAGGATTATGTGTGCAGACTGAAGAAATAACTATATGGTCTAAAACAAACACCTATAGCATGGTATTAAATATTGGGCCAATACCTAAAACAACAAGGTTTCAACAAAGGATGTGTAGACAGTAATCTATACTTAAAATTAGAAGGTGAGCATATGTTAAATATTATTTTTTATGAATATGGCATCATCTTTGGTGGTTGAAATAAAAAATGTACAAAGAATTTTCTACATAAATTCAAAGTGAATTTGAGATGTCTATGCTAGGATAACTTTCCTTCTTCTTTGGTCTACAAATATAAAAATCTAATGAAGGGATATTCATATCCCAAACCAAGTATGTAAAGGAGATGCTCAAGAAATTTGGAATAGAAGATATAAAACTAGTTATTAATACCATGATAACTAGATGGAAGTTGAGCAAAGAGGATGACTCCCTTGACACAAATTAAACATTATATATATATATATATATATATATATATATATATATATATATATATATATATGTATATGTATATATATATATATATGTATATATATATATGTATATATATATATATATATATATATATATATATATATATATATATATGTATATATATATGTGTGTGTGTGTGTGTGTGTGTGTATATATATATATGTATATATATATATATGTATATATATATATATATGTATATATATATATATGTATATATATATATATATGTATATATATATATATATATATGTATATATATATATATATGTATATGTATATATATATATATATATATATATATGTATATATATATGTATATATATATATCAATGATAGGCAAATTTTTATACCTAACTACATCAAGACTACATATCATGTAAGTAGTGTGCATAGTTTCTAGATTTTAGGCTGCTCCTAAAGAGTCACATGCCAATGTAGTAAAAATAATCTTTAGATGCATCAAGAGCACAATTGACTATGGCCTATGGTACGTTATAATTGAATATTTCACTTTGACAACATATATAGATACTGATTGGGTAAGAAGTGTGGATGATAGAATAATCACTAGTGGTGGTGCATTTTTCCTTGGAAACAAACTTGTTTCATGGATAAGCAAAAAGTAAGAGATAGTTACTCTTTCTATAGTAGAAGTAGAGTATGTAGAAGTAGTGGCATGTTGCACTCAAGTCCTACGGATGAATCAAATACTCAAGGACATCAAGGTTGAGTATAATTCACCTAGTTATATTCTTTGTGATAATTCAAGTGCAATGAATATATCAAAGAATCATGTGACACATTATAGAACCAAGATCATATCAATCAAGTATCACTTATAAAAAGAGAGGGTTGTATATCAAGAGGTCACAATGGAATATGTGCCAACTAAGGACTAGATTGTAGACATATTCACCAAACCTTTTCCCAAGGAATAATTTGAATATTTGAGATAGAATTTCAAAGTAGTGGCTCTTACACCACATCACTAAATCACTAGTGATAAGGCATGAGTCCAAGGGGAGTCTCATGGAAGATTTATTAATCCTTGGAAGAAGAGAAAATATCAACTCAAGTATGTATACTTCTAAAAATTATTAATGAGTTAAAAGTTATAGATTCTTGGACAAACTCCTTTATCTAATAAAGGGGGATAAATATTTAGACAAATAGTCAGCTAGAGTCCCTTTGTCATTGATATCAAAGGGGGATAAAAGGTGTAAATTCTCTCTATAAGAGAAAGGGAAAAGTGTTCTATGTAAATGTGCAAATGTCAAAGAAGAAGAGAAAGTATCAAAGTTGAGTATTAGGAAAATGTGACATTTCCTAAGGAGGAGCAATTTTTGTATGAACAACTTCGGTTCATACTTGTTAGAAGCCAATCCAAGAAATTATAGAGAAGGAGCTAAATAGTAGAATATCAGAGCATTTAGTTTGCCATCAATGATAAAGAGGAAAATTGTTGGAAATATGATTGTCATTGATGTCAAAAAAGACATTATGAGCATGTCATTAATACTCATGGATGAATATGGTGATCATGGTGATCCTATTAGAGGTCAATAATGATTGAAATGCAAGTGTGCATGAATGGAATTCATCTAGTTCTTGATATTTTTCATCTAGACATTTTGTGCCTATGATAGAAAAGATGAGAAGGTATTTTTCTAACATCACCATTGCCACATGTGAATGAGTATGGGGGAATTGGTCACATAGTTGTGATAAAATTAGTCCCTAGTAGTTATGCACCAGATTTAAAGCCATGAAATGAAGTACAATTATAGATATGGGGATGCAAAGTTGGCTACTAAGACAAAAATCACTATGTTTTTATACTTAACCAATTTTGAAAAAAGGGTGAAACAAAGCCAAGTAAGCATATTAATGATGTAAAAATTTGCACACATGGAGGTGGTAGGATAAAATCATTACATGGGTCTATTCATTTTTGTGCCTAGTTTATTTTCACTAAATATTAGGTCATGTGACATAGCACGACAAAAGATATTCTTGAGCAAAGTAGGGATCTAAGACATTTTGACAAGGTTTTTCCACACAATCAAATTTTCAAATTTCAATAAAAATCTCAAAGACATTTTTATGATGTCATATATTGCATGTATGAAAGCTTTAGGAGCAAATAGATATATGGATGGAATCCCATATGTGAGAGGATCATATTTGATAATTTATAGGTCATCTAACTAAGTGCAACAAGAGTTATGTAGGTGAAAAATTAGCCTTCCAAGCATATTGAAATGGTCTCCATTCTTAGACAAAATATGCAAAAGTTCATGCAAATTTGGCATGCTTTTACAAAACTCGTCTATGAACATTTTCAAAAGAAATAGATGGTAGATTAGGTATGGGGTTTTTAGGAGCATATTGAATATATGGACTATAGGTTTAATTGAGAAGAAATGAGCTCAAAATTGAATTATCTTTACTCTCAGATTGGATAGGTCTTTTTAGTAAAACCCTAAGGGGTTAAGTAATGGCATAAATAGGCACTTTATATTTTAATGTTGACTTGGTATAGCTAGGAACTAGTAACATAAGTTACAACTTATGTCCATATCATCATTTTGAAACTGATCCCTTGACCTAGCAATTACTGGATCTGAGCAATGATTAAAGGACTTTATATTTTGTAAGTATAAGACTTAATATATGTCCTATCTTGATTAATGTCCCACACTTCATCGTATGTAGAGGATCCAATAGAGTGAAGCAAAGTTAAATTGTCAAAATCTTCTCTGAGTGAACACGTAATTGACAAGTGTCACATTCATGGATCTTTTCAAATAGAGACCCAATGAGCATAAGCTTGTTTGAGTTAATAAATGAGCTTGTTGGAAGATCTAATGGTTTATGCTTAATTATAAATTAGATATCTAATGAAGCACAATGAATTTAAAGTGTCAAAGGTCCCTTAAAGTGAACATGCTAATTCCAAGTGTCATAAACATGTGTATTTTAGATAGAGGATAAATGAGAGTGAGCCTATCACAGATAAATATCGATCTTGTCATAATATATGGCAATGCATAAATGATCATGAAAGGAGATCCAATATAATGAATGGACTCAAATGCTATAAAGTGCTTGAGGTTTATTAACATAGTGATGAGTTAAATACTAAGCAAGTCTGAGAAGATTGACAAATTGAAAGTGACCCAAAGACATGGGAAGTTGAGAGATGACTTCAAAGTGTCAAAGTTTAATGACCAAGTCAAGGTAAAGTCCATGCATCTTTATAGATCTAATAGCATGTATAAGATTAGATCAGGAAGATCGAATGGATGAATTTTAAAGTTGAGCTATTTGAATATGGGCCATTAGATCATGGTACTAAAGGCAGGATCAATGATCGATATTTAAATCCATGTCTAGACAAATGGTTAGTTGTAGGAACATGTAATAATTTATGTATAAGACATATATCTCAACACAAACAATGATATTGATCGATCCGACTGATCAAATCTACATTAAAGATCTTGTACATCAAAACTTAAGTATAAAAAATGCTATAGATATTAAAGTGACCTAAATTTATGGTGTGATGCATAGAATGAGTTGTAACAACAATTGATGGGCCAACAAAATTGAGACATGGGAACTTACAGTTCAACTCATAATGAACTAAAGTCCAAAATTGGTGTGATGTGCTTATAGTCTAAGTGTGAATGTAGAGAATAAATAAACCCTAGATCAATTGTTTATATAATATATATGACAAATAAAATGTAGTTAGAATTATTACATTTGCTATTGAGCCAAATTAAATATAGTGCAAAGTGGTTGGTGAAGGAAATGAAGTGTGTCAAATAGAAAATCATAAAGACATAAACGTAGAGGGGGGAGAGAAGAGAAGAGAAGAAAAGAGGTACAAAGAGAATGTGTAGAGTATGATCAGTTACATATTATACTTGTAACAAAGAACATAAATCTAGATTCATGTATGAATCTAATTTATATATTAGAGTTGTAGCTCCATAGCAAAGTCTGATAGGTTTGTTCCATCAGATATGCTAAGTGGGTGCTCAGATTAGGGATTGGGTGATTCCATAGAGTTGGTGCTCTTAAATCAGGTTATTGGTGTCTGCTTAGGATTGATGTCATTAAACATTATAACCAATGAGATTTTCCAATGAGGCTTTGACTATGAGGCTTGATTAGAACAATAAATTCTAGCAGCTTTTCTCACCATGGTTTTTCCCTTTGGGTTTTCCATGTAAATATATGGTGTCATGTGTATTTGTGTGTGTATGATTTATACATTTATATTTTAATCTACATTGAAAGTATTTAAATAACTAGTTTTAATTGATATACTAATTCACCCCCCTCTTAGTATCTAGTTGTGTTCCAACAGGTTGGCACATACATTAATCAACATGGTAATTAAATAGTCTACATAACTATTCAAAATCATGACTTATATATATATATATATATATATATATATATATATATATTCTAAGTCATATTAAAAACTTAATTTCTCCATATATTATTGAGCATGAGTATCTTAAAAATTTAAATTTTCCATCTATTAATGAGCATGAGTGTATTACATAATTAGTTTCCCCATATATTTATGAGCATTCTAAAATTACACGAGTATAATCAATTAGATTTAAAGAGCATGGTAAATTATCCTCAAAAAATATTAGTAAAAAAAAATAGGCCTTCATATTCTAAGGCATCACAAGTTATTCATAAAGATTCACCACATGTATAGGTAGTTACATTTCATCCCATTACATCTGAGGACACAAGTTCACATAAGTATATGAGAAGTGATTTACATGGTTATATTGTAACATATAATTCATGTTAAGATTAGAGGCATCTATAGTTGGCACTTCCTCTTCATATGAATTCATTCCTTCATATAACGACATGGAATATGCATACATGCCCATCATAGATATAATTGGTTAGCTACTTGAATTTTACATAATTTATTTGATTTTATCCCATTTCTACTTCTTATATCCCTTATCCAAGAATGATTTTAGCCCTTAGATTTTTTTTCACTTTGGCTACTTACCTTCTTTATTTTCAAACCAATTTGAACAATCCACAATAACTAACTTACAATGCTTTCAGTGTCATTATGAATGGCAATCCACTTGGTTACTATTACATGTTTATAATTCAATGTTTTCCCTTGAACTTACATGATCCCATATATTTGCATACATTCTCTAGGAGTACATATAGTTTCATTCCCATTGGGTAAATTTTCATATTTATCTATATAAATCATGGGTTCTACATACTTATGATTCTTTTACACGTGTATTGGGGGAAATTTGGTTTCCTTTATTTCTTTCCACACTATATTTTATCCCCTTGTTAAGGATTTTATGAATCCTTTACATTTACTCTATATTTTAAACCTTTTTAATTAGAAAATTTTAAATGTTTAATTTCAAATATTTAAAAAAATTTAAAACATTCAAATATTGTCAAAAGTACAAAAAAATATATATTTCAAAAATAAAAAAATTGGATTTAAAAAACATTTTAAAATGTTTCTAGCTTACTTGTTTACATATTTATTTTTATTTCATATTAATTATATAAAATATTTAAATTTTATATACACATTATTTTTCACATGGTATTTGAGTGTGCATAGAAGACATACTATTACATGGTTCTTTGATGTTGGGATCCCCTTTTTACCCAACAACCTTGATAAATTTGGGGCATCTTTTTGTTTTCCATGAACACTTCATAATATTGTATCTATACACAACCTCTCTACCATATTGCATTATATATCATACAAATAATTTTTTAATCACTCATACTTTACATATTGTTATGTGAATATGCTATTTTATAACAATGATATTGATACATATGATCAATCTAGACTAATCTCATTTTTTCTATGCTTAATTATTACTTCACTACATAATAATGTAGGGATTGCTTACTTATTATGTGTGGACCTTGGCCTTGCATGTACAACACATACATGTTATTGCTTATATGGAATCATTATGTCATTTGATTCTATCTCTTAACCTTGTGTGTTTATGAGACATTCAAATGTCCCTTGTGTGTGGCCTTTGAGACTTATGTGTCACATTATATGAAAATTGTGTGATATTTTATTACATTACGTATATATTCAGTTTTTATTAATATAGTTCCATGATTCATATAATTCATTACTTATATTTTATACTTTGATCATGTGCCATTATACATAATGTGCACATCATGTTACATATTAATAGTTAGAAACAATATTATTGAATAGGTATTTACTAAGAGGTAAATATAAAATAGGTTAGTTTTAATTAGTGTGTTAAATATATTGTTAACAACAATATATTCATATTATAATGGTTTTTTGGGAATTAGTTATATGATATTTTTGAGGAGATTTGAGCTCCCCAAATATAGGAAATAGTATTCTTATATAATTTGTAATATTTGGTATGGTTTGATACAGAAGCAGTAGAAATAATATAATAATATATTATTATTGAGTTTGAAATCCTTTCTATGTATTCAGCTTCTTTTCTATATTTTTCCTATGTTGATCTAAACTAGCCCTATCATCTGGTATCATAGCTGAAATCCACAATGGAGTGCAATATGGTGCGTTGAGGTTTGAAGGGGCAACTTCAAAGTCATGGTTACCTTTGGTAATGTGAGAGATTAGTTTTTTTCAATGTAAATATTATAATATTAATAATATTTTTTTCAATTGTAAAGCTACGTTATGCACCTCATCAATAATATTCACACTTGTATGTGTTGGTTCCCAATGTCTTCTATCATAGTGCATTCAGATCTCTGTTGCATTTAATTTTTGATGTGACTACAAAATTTAGATGATCTCCATTGCCAACACTTCAATCAAGATTCTTATATCATGGAGATAAAAAACCTATTTGTTACCACTCTATGCATTGTCTCATGGAAATTCCATTATGTATAGATCCATTTAGTATCATATTTCTTGTTTAGTGAAATTGTACCTATACGGAGATGCTTCTTGGTGAAAACATATGGATATAATCCATATGCATACACCATCAAAGATTTTTGATAAAATTTTGTGTTGTCCATTCATACTCAAATTAAAAAGGGGGGGATTATAGCATTACGATTGAGCTTTGCCATATCAAATCTGAGAATGCCCTAATAAATTTATTATGTAACGTAACCTCTGATATATATAGGAATTCATCACATATGCTAATAAATTAATTTTAGAGTTTTTATGTTATATTTATAACGCATCTACTAACATGTTGTATTTGATCTACAATATATAAGAATTGATTGAAGTTAAGATTAGAGTTACGTGGTGAGTCCAGTCACAACATGGGTATTATGCTACTACTTCCAATATTGAGCTTATCTATCTACAAAAACTCATCTTGTACCTAGTGCTCCATTCTTCCATCCATTCCACCATTCCATGCCTCATCCAAACAAAGTAAAAAAAGGTTAGTATTTAGGTTATGTTATTTGTCACTCAATTTACATAGTCCTTTGTTTTAGAATTATTTTTTTTAATTTGCTTATATTTATTAAATTTTTTATGTCATTTAGTTCTCAGTTGTATATATTGGTCCACATCATAATTCATTTAAAAAAAATAACTTCATTTTTATTTTGGTCTTAGTCTAGTTGTGAGTTTATACACTTTATCTATGGATTTTGTAAAAAGTTATATTATAGTCATAGTTTTTAAAAGTTTAGAAAGTATCAAGTTTTATTTTTATTTTTTGTATTTGATCAAAAATCCAAAGTTTCTATTTTGTGGGTTTATTTTCTAAATAAAAATGAATCAAGAGTTAAAAGTTGAGTCATTATGTCAAAAGATTTAAGAGTTTGAGTTTTTTTGGTATAAAATAGAGTCATCATTGTCAAAAGGTATTTACATCGGTGTTGTGTCTTTGTCAAGATTTAAAAGTCTCAAAAAACATTATAAAAATAAAAAAATTACCTTTTAGACGCATTTTTGGGTGACCCCAATGTCCTGAGACAAATGTCAAAAGTATCAATCTTGTGGGAGGGGTCTCTCCTCAATTGAGCTTCATTGATACGTCAGGATAAGTAAGCATTAGATATTAGAGGATGGAGTCATAGGAGGATGGAGGCCATTCAATCCTCTCACAAGCCACTAGAAAAGAGGTCACTTCTAATTTAGTGGTGCTTTTTTACAGTTGTGTGGATTTCAATGTGGTGTGATAGTTTCTATTTTTGCATGTGTGCTTGAATAAGAAGAAAAGTGTGATTCCTATTCAAGTAATCCCTCTAAGTTAGAAAATTATGAGAATTAAATATGTACTTGTATACATGACATGGTTTGTGGTAAGCCAACAAAACCACTTGGTTGGTGGTTAGCCATGGGATAAACCATCATTGATTGTTGTTAAGCCATAGGAAAAACCATCATTGGTTTCTAGTTAGCCATGAAAAAACCATTTTTTAGGTTTGTGATCCTTGGAAAAATTACACAGTCATATTCAGATGTAGTACAAGATGATATTTTTCCCATGATCAAATTAAGGGGGTGTGACTAGGGATAATAATGTTAAGGGGGTGAATGTTATGGATTAATAGTTAGTAACATTATTATTGAATAGATATTTACTGAGAGGTAAATATAAAATAGGCTAGTTTTGATTAGTGTGTTGAATATATTGTTAACAATGATATATTCATATTATAGTGGTTTGTTGAGAATTGGTTATATGAGCTTTCTAAGGAGATTTGAACTCCTCAAATATAGGAAATAATATTCATATATAATTTCTAATATTCTATATGGTTTGATATAAAAACACCTGAAATAATATAGCAATATATTATTATTGAGTTTGAAATCCTCACTATGTATTTGGCTTCTTTTCCATATTTTTCCTATGTTGATTTGAACCAGCCCCATCACATCATTCTTATGTGTTTCAATGTTATATCTATTTAGCACATGCTTCATATACAATTCAATTTTATAGTCAATGATTTGGTACAATTCAATTCAAATACTCATATTAAACTATATGATTACATTATTTAAAATTCTCTTTTTAGATTAGTGACTTTCAAGATACGTCTTTCATTTCAAAAGAAGAGCATCATAGTGTGCTTATCTTGATATTCAAGTCCTTATGAGTAAAAAAAATCATAATATGATAGAATTAAATATTAGTTCAATTTTTTTTAGATTACACAGTCATGTGACATGAATGTGTAATCATTCCTATAGTTACTTCAATATAGATTTACATACACTTGATGCATATGTATGGCAATGTACAAAAAAAATTGTAGGTTTCAAATTTAAAAAGGTACAAGTTCAAATGGCACTCAATATCAATTCTGTATAGATATAAAGGTTATGATATTCATCCATGTTCATGTTTCTACATGGGAGTTAAAAATATACTCAATTTTTAAAAAAATCAAAGGTATAAAGTTTTAAATAGAATATAGATCAATATGCAATTGTGTGATTCATTTCATTTTTCAAGTGGTCCATGTTAGAGTTTAGTGGCACTCAACATCTATGTTTGCACTTTTTCTACAGTAATAAGCCACATCTGGTTGTTCCAATACTTAAATTATTTTATAAATGACTCTACATATTCATATGAGAGTTTGAGCATACAATATTTCCAACTCAAGGGTTTTCATTGGTTTTTCAAATTGAAACTTGATCATTCTGAATTCACCATAGGTTCAACATTTCCTCAAATGCCTCAACGAATGGGAAATCACTTCTTCACTTTCAAGTTATAGGGAATTTATATTTCATATTATTTCAAGAATATATTTTCCTTTATATCTTTTAAAATTTCAAATTCTAAGTTTTACATTTTCAATTTTTAAATATGGACAATAACTACTTTCAGTGGCATCATTGTAAATTTGACATTGAGGCATCTTACATAGTTAAATTTTACATCAACAGACACACACTTTGGTTTACATATCATTTAATATAGTAATTTCACTTCATTACATCCCTATAATAATGTGAATGAAAATGTAGATGCTTAAAACTAGTTATTAAGGGATTGACAATGTTTAATCTTGACATACTTACCCTTAGTCTATTCACCATTTTATTTACTTAAAATCTCTATTAAAGTATTCACTATTATTTTTGATATCATAAAATTACTCAAAAAATAATTTATACATAGATATTATAATTATAGACTCATGACATCTTATTTCCAATATCCTTTATCCTTCTAGTATAGGACTGCACTAGGCAAACATAGCCACATTGTGGCCTTATCCACTAGTGTGACCTTGTCACACATTTTCCAAATATAAATTTAATAAATTTTATTTTACCCTTATTTCTATTTTATTAATGTAATTTGATGAAAACATTTCAAATATTCCTTTATATAAGCATTGTTTTCGCCAAAAATAGACTTCTCATATT
This sequence comes from Torreya grandis, assembly GCA_037957365.1. NCBI lineage: Eukaryota > Viridiplantae > Streptophyta > Pinopsida > Cupressales > Taxaceae > Torreya > Torreya grandis. Next base: position 38,012 of record JARHVA010007719.1, on the reverse strand, counting down.
TTGGGACAACATGTGAACTATTTTGGTTCCTCAGACCAAAATAATCTCTTCCCTTCTCAAAATTTGTTGTAATAATTCAAATTCCTCATTTTTCAAGCTTCTCAAAAATCTATAGACTCTGCAGGCTTAATTCTATGGACTCTGTAGGCTTGAATCTATGGACTCTGCAGGCTTAAATCTATGGACTCTACAAAAAGAAAATCTATGGACTCTGTAGGCCAAGTTCAATGGACTTCACAGGTTGACTTCTATGGACTCTACAAGAAAGAAGCAAGCTCTCAACACTTATGCGATTTCAAAGTTGGTTCAATGACAAGGCTCAACCAAAAGAGTTCATTTGCAAGCTTCTAAGCAAGGATTGAATCATTGAACTATTGAACCTTGAACCATTTTGGTTCAACAGGTTCAATGGGTTTAAGGTTCAACATCAGCAGCAAGAGTTAAGCACATTTTTCAAGGTTCAAAGTTTAATTGCTTCAAGGTTTAATGGCTTCAAAAAACTTATCAAATAGAATGAATTGACTTAACCGTTGAACCTTGAACCAAATGGTTCAATGGGTTCATAGGTTCAAAGGTTCAAATCAGTACAATGAAGATAAAAGAGCTTAGAAAGAATAAAGAAGTGACGGACTAATGGTTTAACAGGTTTAAAGGCTTCTATAGGTAGGTTCAATTAAAAGAACAAGTTTTCATTGCTTGAATAATTGAACCGTTGAACCATTGAACCACTTTGGTTCAAAGGTTCAATAGGTTCAATGACCAAATGTCCAAAGGTTCAACACAGGTTTGGTTCAAAAAGATCAAAGGACTTAGCCAAACAAATGGAATGAACTGATTGAACCATTGAACCATTAAACCAAAGTTGGTTCAATTGGTTGGTTCAATTGGTAGGTTCAAGGGGCTACCCCAAAGCCAAAGGATTAAATAACCCTTGTACAGGCCAATGAATGAAGGCCTAGAAACCTTGCAGAGGGCAGTGAGCAAAAACCCAATAGAACTTAGCGGATGCTACCAAGTATCATCTTCTGAGCCTCATTTCACTTCATTTCTAAGATCAGTAGATGCTGCCACATGTCACAATTTGAAATTCACATAAAACTGACTAAGGAAAATTTCCAAGGGACAAACAGCCCTTGTGGAGGACACTTAGAAGCTAAAGTGAACCGTTGCAAAAACCCGAAAGGCTAATTCAGAGCTCAAACAACCCTTGTGGAGGGCGGAAAGGGGGCAAATGGACCAATTCAAATGCCATTAGAGAAAATGGATTTCCTTCAGAAAAATTCCCCTGGAAAAATAGACAAAAGAATTCCTTTCGAGAAAATGAACAAGGCAAAGAGACAATTACTTTGGGGAAATTGTCTGAAAGAATTCCTTCAGAATTTTTCCTCTGAAATAATTTCTCCAGACTTTTTCCTCTAAAAGAAAAGACTAAAAAACCAAGCAAAGCCTGGTTGAAAGACAAGACAAGGAAGATTTCCATCAGACAAATTACCTAAAGGAATTCCTTTAGACATTTTGTCTGAAGGAAATAAAGGATAAAGCCCACTGAAAGAAAGAAGCTCAAAGGCCATCCAAAGACCGCCTGAAGGGTAGATACCCTTGCAGGGGGCTCTTCCTAACCCAAAGTGGACTATTTCTCAAGGCCCTGAAGGGCAGGTCCCCTTTGGGAAAGATCAAATGATAAAGATGAAGGAATTGCCAAAGAAAGTGACGTGCCCACAGACGTCAAAGTCACAACAATGAAATAGTTGTTGACCCTTGCAAGTTTAAGCACGGATCAAAATTCATTCAAATAATTTAATGCCAAGACCCAAAGGAAGAACCATTGAGAGGAGCGTAAAGAGCAGGAATGACTAGAAACATTTACACATCAGATATGTTTATGGAAGTAGACCATCAGGTGGATATTGAAAGATGTGAACTTTCAATAGCGTGACTCATTTCTCTAAATTGAGAAGCAAATGGGTAAATGCCCTTAAATTCTAGCATGTATTCTTAACAAAATTCAATGCAACATGATGTGTTCCTATTCCCAAGTCCTTCTTCAAGAGGCTATATAAGGGACCCTCTTGTTATTGTGGATTAGTCTCTCTCTTATTATCAAAAACAAAACTCTGCCCAAATTGAAAGGCATTATTGAGACTTTGAGCTCAAATTGTTCATCATATTTTTTTATTGGAATAAGAAAGCAAGTGACTTTTTAGACTTTGTGCTATGATATCTTTGATGTTGGGAAAATTTTTCTTGTCTTTTTCCTTAATATATTTTCTGTTCCTTTAATTCAATAAGCAGAATTAGTGAAAGTAGTTAGGAAGATGTCTTGAAGCCAAATGTTGAGAGACTTTGTGCCCCCATAATTTCCTTTAGTGTGTTTTCTTTTTTTTTTCTGTGTAAAGGACCTTGGGACAACTTTGTGCCCTCATTGTCCTTCGTATCTCACTCTTAGGCGATTCAGGTGGAGACTTTGTGCTACATCTCAATTTACTGGTTACATTTTGTAATTACTACTAGGAAGATTCTTGTGGTTTGTTTAATGGTACTTCTAAAAGAAGAGGAGTGCTTTCTATCATTATCCCTAATATTTCTCCTTTGATTTTCATGCATCATCTCTAAAAAAAGAGAGATGGATGATTTATCCTACCCTTGAGTATTATTATTATTTTATATATATATATATATATATATATATATATATATATATATATATATATATATATATATATATACATATCTATAGGGAACCTCCCCTTGATGAGAGGAGAGATTAGTCCCCTTTTGATGTGGTAAACCTACACATTTGGCTGACCAACCTTCCTACTTTGGATGATCAGACCTATTTTGTTTATCAGTATGCTGATCAACAAAATAATCAAACAATAGTTTTTGGCGACTCTGTTGGGGATATAGTTATGTGCATTCTTAAACCTCAAGTTTTAGATGAAATTAGTCTCTACCATTATCCATTATAGACTCCATTCCATTTTTGTGTTTTACCCATTATTATTATAACGGTACCATTCGCCTCCACACTAATGTGGAAAGAACGCATAGTTTAAATCCTCAAGCTTTAAACTAAAGTAAGGTCAATTCTTTTCCATTTTTGTTTCACAATCTAACAAATTCAAGGTATACACAAAGCCAAAGGGCTAAAGGTATTTTTGACTCTATATTTGAGTTAGTACATCAAAGTAATTTTGATCTATTTCCTTTACCATCTCACCTCCAATGAACCAAGAGCTTTCCTCCTACTAAAGTCAGATCTCCATTGCCAAACAAAGTATCCACTTCTGCTATTGATAAATCTTTGCCAATAATTACCCCTTTGAGATTTTTTATTCCTCCTTTTCATAGTCATATAATGGTAGTTCAAGGCCCCTGGGGTAATTCTTTTGGTCCTTTCAATCTTACTCCACCTCTACATGAGCTTCCATGTAGTTTAAAGAAGAATTTCCCCAAATTATATGGTGATGGGAAAGTTTATCCTGATGAACACATTGTAGCCTTTAGCATAGCTTGTGGCATAATTGGAGCAAATTTTAAACATGTAGTTGTCAGGCTATTTATAGAAACATTACAAAGTGTTGCTGCAGATTGGTTTTATCATCTACAAGCTTAGTCAATAACTAATTGGAATACCCTCAAAGCTAAGTTTGAAGCTAGATTCAAACCTGCAAAAGATGCACATGTACTTCTGGCTCAACTTACATAGATGAAGAAAAAACCTCACGAATCAATGAGGGACTTCATAACCAAGTTTGACAAATTGAGGAATAGAATTCCTATAATTTCTCGACCTAAAGCTAAGAATCTCAAATGCTTCTTCATTAATTCTTAGTTACCTAAAGTAAGTTTTATTTTGACACGTGTTGGTCAAATAGATCTTGTTGTAGCTCAACATTTAGCCATTGAGGTAGAAGATGATCTCATCTTAGCAGGGAAGATAAAATGAGATCCAAATAGAAATAGACCCTAATCATCTTCTGAATATTCATCTACATGCACCATAGATCCATTGGTGCAAAAGTTGGTAAATGAGTTATTTGCTCTCAAAAATCAAATGATGCAAGGAATATCTTTTGCTCCTTCATACAGAGATATGCCAAGAAAGACATTTCCAAATCAGTCATATCAAGGCAATGCTGCCAGGAATCAAGGACAACAAAATCATCTTCCTCCCCCATAATGGAAACTTGTCCTAGAAGCTCCTCCAACCAATTCAACAATGGGATATCTTGAAGTAGAATTAGAGTTCTCTTTCCATCCTGAATTGAATCAAGAAAATGGCACTGATCTCTTTGTATAAAATCAAGAAGAATCAGCTGGCAACTCCCACATTGGTTTCTTGAACTACCAAGATGAACCCAGAAGCAAAGGAGAAGCTTTTGATGGATCATATGCAGTGTTTACCAGGTCCAAGAACCAATCAATCTAGCAAGCTGATAAAGGGAAGATATAGGAGCAACCTCAACCAACAATTACAACTGTTAAGTGTGGAACCACTCTGCCTTACTAGTCAAAGGATCTGGTGATCACCCAAAAAGTAAGTACATCAATTTCACCTTCAATTTCTACTTCAATTTCACAAACCAACCCTCCTCCCATCCCTCCTAAAACTCAAAAGGTTGAAATACCTTCCTCTGTACCTAACTCAATCTAGCGATTTGACATAATTGATCATGTCAAAAAGACAAAAATATAAATGTCTAAATTTGAATATTTGCAGTCCAATCCTGATGAATTAGATAACTTGGTCCAATGTGTCAAAAACCAAACCATCCCTATAGAACAAGAAGCTAAAAAGGTAACTCCTGATTCACCAAAGATAATGCTCATTCTAAATAATCTTGTTATTACTCCTCCAACTACCACTGGGAAAATAGAATCTTTCTATGTTTCCCTACTAATAAATGGTCACAAGCTAAGTAATTGTATTATAGACTCAGGCACATCTGACAATGTCATGCCTGCTAAAGTACTTGAATCTCTTGGCCTCACACTAACCAAGACATTTGGGAGACGTTTCTCCATGGAAAAAAAGCAGGTACCATTATTGGGGCAAATCAAAGATGCCTAATTTACATTTGCAATATTTCCAGACAAGAGAATCAAGATGATTGTTTTGGTGGCTAACGTCCCAGCATCCTATGGCATTTTGCTTGGATGAAATTTCTACAAAGACGTGGGAGGAGAACTGAGCATGGACCTATCTGAGGTGAGAATCCCTATCAAAGGTGTAATGAAGAGGTTGCTCCCTAAAAAGGAGGAAAAATATGTGGTCACCCAAACATCAACCCTTGAAACTCAAATTATTTTTGAATCCTCTAGTATGGGTAACTACTTTCTATCTACAGATGAAGTGTATGAAACATATGATAAAATTTTTGAAAGTGTCAACCTAGAAATTAGTTCAAATAGAATAATAGAAGAACTAGTAGGTTGCAATACAAATGAAGAAGGACCCTCCCTCTCTAATGAAGGAAAGTCTAAAAAAAATTTAGTGTCTGATGAGGTATGGACTCTAGAATTTGATGGTAGTTGTTCCTCTACCAGTTTGGGAGCTGAGATTGTGTTGATATCTCCTCAAGGAAATATGTTTCCTTCATCTTACAAATTATAATTTAGCAACACTAACAATATAATTGAATATGAATCTGTGTTGCTTGGATTGAAGGCTGCTCAAGACAAAAGCATCAAGTTTCTTCATGCCAAAGGGGATGCTGAATTAGTGGTTTGTCAAGTGAGAAACTTATACCAAACCAAGAATGAAATATTATGCCACTATCAAAACTTGGTTTGGGATAAAATTGAAAGCTTTGATGCTTTCAACATTTTTACCATACCCAGGGAATCTAATGACAGAGTTGATGCACTTGATTCAGGAACTCTTTTAGTTCCTCACTCAGATTTCAAAGAAGACAGGTATATTATTGAGCTAGTCTATAAACCAAGTGTTCCTGACAATGATGATCATTGGCAAGTGTTCAATGATGATAATCAAATAATTGCCTTCTTGGAATGAAAATACAATTTTGAACAACTACATTTTGAAGGTAGTGAACCTCAGAAGTATGAATCAACTTCTGAATCTAGTTCAAATATAAATTAAGAATTCTTACAGCTGGAAGGAAATAAAATTCCCAAAGGCTTGGTTTCTCTTGAGAAACTATTTGACAAGCATGATAGATTCATCAAACAACAACAAATAGATTCAAGTTTCTCTCAGGGTTTCGATCAAGTAAATCTGACTACTAAAAAAAATCCCAAGATGGTTAACATTGGTAAGTGTTGCACCCCTGAAGAAAGATTCAAGTTCACCAATTTACTCCATCAATACATGGATGTATTAGCATATTATTATGATGACCTGGAGTCTCTCAGATCTGATGAAATTTGCCATGACATTCCTCTTAAGGCTGACTCAATGCCCTATATGCAAAAATCTAGACAGTAAAATCCAAAAATATTAGGTACTATTCTATCTAAGATACAAAAAATGTTAAATGCTAGAATCATCTTCTCAATCCATCATTCCACATGGATTGCAAACATAGTACCTATAAGGAAGAAGAGTGGAAAAATTCACATTTGTGTAGATTTCAAGAATCTGAATCAGTCATCTTTGAAAGATAATTACCCTTTGCCAATTATGGATCAAGTGCTTCAAATAATGATAGGTTCAGAGATGTTATCAATGTTAGATAGCTTCTCAAGATATAATCAAGTTGAAGTTGGTGAATCAGACCAACACAATACTGCATTCACCACACCTTGGGGTACATTTGCATATAGAAGAATGCCTTTTGGCTTGATAAATGTTGGTGCCACCTTTTAGAGATCAATGAACCTATATTTGAAAGATGAGATGGGTAAATTCATATTGGTATATCTTGATGACTTAAACATCTTTTCAAAGCACCATTTTGATCATGTATGCCACTTACAACAAGTGCTAGAGCGTTGTTGCCAAAATGGTATATCTATGAACCCTAAGAAGTCTATTTTTAGAGTAATAGAGGGGAAACTCTTCAGACACATTGTGTTTAAAGAAGGCATAAAGATTATCTCAGATAGAGTCAAATCTATTCAAGAGCTTAATTTGCCTACAAGTAAAAATGATGTTCACTTTTTCTTCAGAAAGGTGAATTTCTTACAGAGGTTCATCCCTGAATTTGCTGAGAAGACTAGACACATTGTGAACATGATGAAAGGGAAGACCACCTTCAGTTGGAATAAAGAAGGCAAGTCAACATTTCAGGATATCAAGACTGCCATTGCCCATGCCCCTACCTTGGTTTATCTAGATTACAACAAATATTTCATCATATACATCTATGCTTCTGAACACATGCTTTTAGCAATTCTTGTTCAATAGGACAAGGAACATATGGAATATCCTATTTGTTTCATGATTTTCCCTCTCAAACCCCATGAGATGAAGTATTCAAATGTAAAGAAGCATGCTTATGTGGTGGTGAAAGTAGTCAAACATTTATTATTCTATATCTTAAATTCACACCCTACTGCCTTAGTTCCTGACACTACAGTCAAGTCCATATTAACTCAATAGGAGTTTGGCACAAAAAGAGGCAATTGGATTGAAAAGATCCAAGATATCTATTTATACATCAATCCAACAAAGCTAGTCAGGGGAAAAGGCCTATGCCAATTAATTGCTGACAATAAGGTAGAAGATACACATCATGTAGAAGCTGAAGTGGAAGATACACCAATAATCATTTTTGTCTCCACTACTAATGAGTGGTATTTAGGTATTTCTCATTTCCTTACTTATTGTGAATGTTCTGCTCATTTGTCTTATAAAGAAAGGAGGACTATCAATTTGAAAGCTACCAATTTTGTTCTTTGGGACAACAGCTTATACAAGAGAAGCATAGATGGAGTATTCCTTCGCTGTGTAGACAAAGAGCAACAAAGCCAACTTTTGAAATCTTTCCACAATCTAGCCTATGGAGGACATTTTTCTACTCCTATAACTGTTCACAAGATTCTATGAGCCAGGTATTACTAGCCAATTCTTTTCCAAGATGCATATAAGTGGGTGAGAAAATGTGAAATTTGCCAGCAATTTATTGGAAGACCCAAGTTAGGTGCTCTACCTCTCAAGCCAGTGATCATAGAAGAACCTTTCCATCAATTGGGGATTGATTTTATTGGGACTATAAACCCATCTTCAAGAGTTGGACATGATTATGTCATTACAACAACTGACTATTTCACCAAGTGGGTAGAATCAATCCCAACTAAGCATGCTACTTTAGAACTTGTATGCAATTTATTGAAGAAGAATATCATTTCTAGGTTTGGAGTTCTAACCATAATTATTACTAAAAATGCAGCTTGTTTCACCTCCTAGGAGATTACACAATTCTATTTCCATTATGGAATTAAACTCTCCCATTCTTCTGATTATTTTTCACAAGGGAATGGACAAGTTGAATCAAGCAATAAGAACCTGGTAACTATCATCAAGAAGCTAGTAGATGACAATCAAAGGACATGGCATAAAGCATTGGTTGATGCTCTATGGGTAGATATAATCACACCAAAGAGGGCAATTGGTATGTCTTTTTTTCAACTTCTTTATGGTATCAATGCTAAAATACCAATCATCTTAGAACTGCCAGCCTTGAAATTGGCAAAGGCAATTAAAGATCAGACATATGAAAGATCTCTTGATAAGAATATCATGTGCCTAACTGAGCTGGATGAACAGGAAATCATGGTGGTGGACTGAATTACTGCTCATCAAAGTTTGGTAAAGAAACTCTTTGACCAAAAGGCCAAAAATCATGATTTCCAGATTGGGGATCAAGTTCTATTGTGGGACAAAAGGAGATAACCAAAAGGGATGCATGGAAAGTTTGACTCCCTTTGGAGAGGCCCATTTATAATTTATCAACACAATGGTGAAAATAGCTTTCTACTAAAATATCAAGATGGCACACTCTTTTCTCTGCCTCACAATGGGCAACATCTTAAACACTTTAAATCTTGAAGTATCAGATCATTGCATCTGTACATATGTATATTTGTATAGTTTTTAATTCTATTTTATTTTATTTTGTTCCTTCTTTGATGCCTTCCATTTCTGAGTAATATGACTCCATAGCCCAATGGTGCACATGAAGACACTGGAGATTCTGGATTCTACTCCCTTCAATTCTTTTTTACAATTGATAGAAGTTCCCCAAGTGGAGCCAGCTGTTGTCCCCAAAAATAGACTTCTCATTTTTTCGAACAACATGTGAACTATTTTGGTTCCTCAGACAAAAATAATCTCTTCCCTTCTCAAAATTTGTTCTAAGCATTCAAATTCCTCATTTTTCAAACTTCTCAAAAATCTACGGACTCTGCAAGCTTAAATTTATGGACTATGCAGGCTTGAATCTACACTCTGCAAGCTTAAATATACGGACTCTGTAGGCTTGAATCTACGAACTCTACAAGAAGAAATCTATGGACTCTACAAGAATAAATTCTATGGACTCTATAGGCCAAGTTCAACAGACTTCACAGGTTGATTTCTACGGACTCTACAAGAAAGAAGCAAGCTCTCAACACTTAGGTGATTTCAAAGTTGGTTCAATGAAAAGGCTCAACCAAAAGTGTGCATCTGCAAGCTTTTAAGTAAGGATTGAATCATTAAACCATTGAACCTTGAACCATTTTGGTTTAATGGGTTCAATGGGTTAAACGTTCAACATCAGCAGTAAGAGTTAAGCGCATTTGTCAAGGTTCAAAGTTTAACCACTTCAAGGTTTAGTGGCTTCAAAACACTTATCAAATAGAATGAACAGATTGAACTGTTGAACCTTGAACCAAAGGGTTCAATGGGTTCACAGGTTCAAAGGTTCAAATCAGTAAAATGAAGATCAAAGAGCTTAGAAAAAATAAGGAAGTGATGCACTAATGGTTCAACAGGTGTAAAGGCTTCTACAGGTAGGTTCAATCAAAATAACAAGTTTCTGACACTTGAATCATTGAACTGTTGAACCATTGAACCACTTTGGTTTAAAGGTTCAATGACCAAATGGTCTAAAGGTTCAACGTGGGTTTGGTTCAAAAAGATCAAAGGACTTAGCCAAATAAACAGAATGAACCAATTGAACCATTGAACCATTGAACCAAAGTTGGTTCAATCAGTTGGTTCAATTAGTAGGTTCAAGGGGCTGCCCCAAAGCCAAAGGATCAAAATCCCTTGCAGAGGTCAGTGAACCAAGGCCTAGAACCCTTGCAGAGGGCAAGAGCAAAAACCCAACAGAACATAACAGATGTTGCCAAGTGTCATCTTTTGAGCCTCATTTCACTTCATTTCTAAGAGAAATGGATGCTGCCATGTGTCACAATTTGAAATTCACATAAAATCAACTAAGGCAAATTTCCAAAGGATAAACAACCCTTGTGAAGGACACTCAGAAGCTGAAGTGAACCATTATAAAAACTCAAAAGGCTAATTCAGAGCTCAAACAACCCTTGAAGAGGGTAGAAAGGGGGAAAATGGACCAATTCAAAGGCCAAAAGAGCAAAGGGATTTCCTTCAAAAAAATTCCCCTGGCAAAACAGATAAAAGAATTCCTTCAATAAAATGAATAAGGCAAAGAGATAATTACTTTGAGGAAATTGTCTGAAAGAATTCCTTTGGACCTTTTCCTCTGAAATAATTCCTCTAGAATTTTTCCTCCAAAATAAAAGACCAAAAAACAAGCAAAGCCCAGTGAAAAGACAAGGCAAGGAAGATTTCCTTTAGATAAATTACCCAAAGGAATTCCTTCAGACATTTTGTCTGAAGGAAATAAAGGATAAAGCCCGTTAGAAGAAAGAAGCTTGAAGGCCATCTAAAGACCACCCAAAGGGTAGATACCCTTACAGGGGCCTCTTCCTAACCTAAAGTGGACTATTTCTCAAGGCCTCGAAGGGCAGGTCCCCTCTAAGAAAGATCAAATGACAAAGCTGAAGGAATTGTCGAGGAAAGTGATGTGCATGCAGACATCAGAGTCACAACAATGAAATATCCATTGATCCTTGCAATTTTAAGCATGGACCTAAATGCATTCAAAGACTTTAAGGCCAAGACCAAAAATAAGAACTACTGAGAGGAGTGTAAAGAGAAGGAATGACCAGAAACATGTGTGCATTAGATATGTTTCTAGAAGTAGACCCCCAGGTGGATATTAAAAGATGCAAAATTTTAATAGTGTGACTCATTTCTCTGCATTGAGAAAATAAAATAGGTAAATGCCCCTAAATTCTAGCATGTCTTCTTAACAAAATTCAATGCAACATGATGTGCTACTATTCCCAAGTCCTTCTTGAAGAGGCTATATAAGGGACTCTCTTGTTATTCTGGATCAGTCTCTCTCTAATTATCAGAAACAAAACTCTGCCCAAATTGAAAGGCATTACTAAGACTTTGAGCTCAGATTGTTGATCATATTTTGTTATTGGAATAAGAAAGCAAGTGACTTTTTAGACTTTGTGATGTGATATCTTTGTTTTTGAGGAAACTATTCTTATGTATTTTTCCTTAATATATTTTATATTCCTTTAAATCAATAAGCAAAATTAGTGACAGTAGTCAGGAAGACGTCCTGAAGCCAACTGTGGAGAGACTTTGTGCCCCCACAATTTCATTTAGTGTGTTTTCTTTTTGTTTCTATGTAAAGGACCTTGGGACGACTTTGTGCCCTCATTGTCCTTCTTATCTCACTCTTGGGAAATTCAAGTGGAGACTTTGTGCTACATCTCAATTTGTTGGTTATTATGACCTTGGTTACATTTTGCAATTACTACTAGGAAGATTAGTGTGGTTTGTTGAATGGTACTTCTGAAAGAAGAGGAGTGATTTTTGTCATTATCCCTAAGATTTCTCTTTTGATTTGCATGCATCATCTCTGAAAAAAGAGAAATGGATGATTTATCCTACCCTTGAGTATTATTTTCTATATATATATATATATATATATATCTGTGTGTAGCATATCTATAGGGAACCTCCCCTTAATGAGAGGAGAGATTAGTCCCCTTTTGATGTGGTAAACCTACACATTTGGCCAACCAATCTTCCTACTTTGGATGATCAGCCCTATTTTGTTTATCAGTACACTGATCGACGAAATAATCAACTGACAAGCATATCAATTCATTCAAAATATATTTAGCAATCACTTGGTAATTCTACAACACATTGAGTTAAAGAGAATTATTCTTCACAATTTCAATTCAATACATTATAATAATAATAATAATATTCAAATTTTAAATTACTTTTAATATATATCAATGGAAATAATTATCAATCATTAAATTTAATATATAGTTGAATTCATATAAAAAATATCAAGATTCACACACTCCCCTGGAAAGAAGAACTACATCAGCTTGAGGCCCTTTACGGCTACATAGGTTGAAATTATATTACATGGGTTTTTATTAGGATAGATCTATTATTAAAATTACTCAATTAACCCCTTTTTATTTTATATTTATTGTGATTATTGTGAATTATTTATGGTTTTCAGTTTAAAGGTCTTATGTATGGTAAATCAACACACATAGTCAAAAAAATCCTCACATATATTTGTAGGTACCTAAATCATAAATTTAGTCAAAAATTCAACCTTAGTTCAACCACAATAAATATACAAGGTCATAACGTATCCCTATCCTCCTAATGTATCCTTGTCCCAAAATAGTTATAAATTCCATTTTTAGTTATGACATAATTCACAGGTATTCTCAACCATTTTCTATCAACAATCAACATAAATTTAATTTGGGTTAGGTTTTCATATATGTTTGTCAATTTAATATTTTTACCTCATTTCAAATTCTATAAATTATTATATTTCAATTTCAAAACTATATTTCATAGTTTTAAATCAGTTTTCAATAGATTATATGTTCTTAGCATTTCATTGTTAAATAAAAAAGAACACTAAATAGTAGTAGTTCATCAGTCTTTACATTGTTTTTCTTATTAAAACATTAGCATTATAAAAATTAAAAATATCAAGGGTCATGAAAAAATAATAGTTCCACTTACATTTCTTCTATATAATTCATGGCTATGTGTACTGTTGGATTAGGGTAAGTGTAGGGAATAATGGGGCCAAAATGGGGTCTTAATGGGCATTTTTTCTTGGAAAAATGAGAAACCTAAAATCGTATGGATTATTTGAGATGCCTACACTCATAACTTTTATATTCTATAATAAAATTAATTGTAACATTTTGAGTCTAGTTTGTAAACTACTATTTTTTTTAAAAAGGTTAAGGATATATATGTCAAATAATTGAAATTTGAAGAGAAGGTCCTTTTTTCAAAAAAAAACAAAGAAAATAGTTGGTTGTTCCCCTCAAAAAAAATTTAGCATGGTATTTTATAAAACCCTTTTGTGGAAAGTTAGATATAATCATCTAGTTTGTAATTAGTTTTTTAATTATTTTTAAAGAATATACATTTTTTAATAATTTACAAGTAAATAAACCCTAAAAATTATTAAATTTTTTTATAACTGACTGTGTGCCCTCCTAACTACCTCAAAAATTTTAATGTATAAGTAATTACATCTAGTTTTCAACCCAATAGTTTTCTTTGAATCTAGATGAAAAAATTGAAATATACACAAAATAAGATAGACATGTATAGTTCTGACACATAGTGGCATAAAAAGACATACTTATAAATCAGAATAAATGAAAACATTAATTTAGCCAAAAAAATCTTATATATATATATATATATATATGGAAAGAGGAGAGTTTGCTTGATCTTGTACTCATGTTTTCATGAAATCTTCCAATAAAATTCAATGTTTATTATGTTCAAAGTTGATTTTTTTATTTTCAGGGTAAACCATGACTTTCTATGTGTGCAGGTCAAAGCCTTACATTCAAATTTATAAACCTATATTTAATACACTCTATAATGTGTAAACATAATAACATGTATGTTCTATAGTTCATATACAATATAACATGTAAATTTTATAGTGTGTATATGTTACTATTATTTTATAATGTGCAAGGGTTGAAACAAGGAAAGTTAGATAGTCAAGAGGTAAGTTGTATTTATGTTAATAAATATAAGAAATTAGGTTCACTCTTCATATTCTATATTTGGTTTCATAGCAGAGTTATGATTTAAAAGATCATTTTTTAAAATCTAATTTGGTTAGTACCTAGTCATTTCTAAGAATGCATTATTTAACCTAAGGCTTCCAAGGCATAAATTTTTCTATTCATGTCTATTTTTGAAAAACTTATAGTTATTTTTAGGTTTTGGGACTTATTGATTGCTTGCTAACATTTCTATGAGTTCTAGGTATGTAAAAATTAAATTTTACAAACTAATGCACACCCAACCACCCATTTATGCTAATGTTACTTGTGATTATGTCCCTTTTAGGCCAAAAACAACATAAAAACAGCATATTAATTTGTGACTAAGTCAAATGTATACATTTTTGGGAACAATTTTACACATTCACCCTATTTCAATTTGAATTCATGCCAAAGTGGTGTGAATTGGGTAATGTATGTTGCATTAGTGACCTGATCACACCCAATCACCAATTTATGTCAATTTTACTTTATATTAGATTAATTAGGTTAGAAGTGACATAAAAACACCATATCTAATTTTGACTAGTATAAATAAGAATATTTTTAGGCAAATTTGTGAATGATCACCCCATTACTCTTTAAATTCATGCCCAAATTAGGGAAATGTAAGCTATAGTGTGTCCCATACACACCCAAACACTTGTTTATGCTAATTTTACTTTTGAATATTTCCCTTATAAGCCAAAATTTACACAAGAACACTATATCCACTTTTTATTAGGGAAAATATCTGTTTGGAGCACATTTATGTTTGATCACCCCAATTCATTTTGAATTCAAGATAAAGTGGTGTAATTGGAGAAACATAGGTCACATTAGTGACCTACATATACACATAATATTTTTAAACTTGATAACTTAATGACAATTTCTTTCTTGCAAGAACCTATCAAGTTTCAATCTCTCTGAGTGCATGCCTTAAAGGGTGCATCAGAAAGGGGTGGGTAGACCATTGGTGCTTAGTAAGATTGTTATGGATTTATATCATTCTATTATTAATCCAAAATATTTATGGTTTCTATCCATTTAATCCTATGATACCTCGCTAAAATCTTAAAACCCTAAAATATGGCTATGTCTAAAATCTAATAGGACCCTCCAAAACATAGAATTTCGATTATATCTCAAATAGGTTTGAAACCTCTCTCAAACATCCGAAGAATATATATATATAAGTATAATAAACTATATTTCCATGCATAAATATTAACTTAATGAAGATTTTATCACCTTTCATTCCCCTATCTAATTCCCTAAGCAATATCCATTTTCAATAACCCCTAACTAAGAAAAATAACACTTTTGCTACTAAGTGGGTCGGGTCAACCCTATCACTCATTTTTACTACTAAGTCAACCTGGATGACCTCATATTTATACTATATCATACAAATAAATAAAATCCTATGGATTCAGCCTATCAAACCCAGTTGAGAAACTTATGGCATATTATGCAAATAGGTCAATTAGGTTGACCTAGTTCAATATTAAATAATAAAGTTTAAAACTAGATCATGCTGGCCAATCGTATCAACACAAAATATTAAAGGGGTTAGGATTAATCCATTTATACAAATACAAATATTATTTCAATCCAATAGAGAGGAACATTCATTTTCACATCATTACAGTTCAAAATTCCACTAAATATACATTTAAAGGAGCCATTGTTTAGGGTTTACCTTTGATATAAGATTATTTATCTTGTATTAGATGTAAAGTATGAATATTTTAGCCTATATATGATTTATATAGTTTTATCCTTATAAATCCATAATGACCTCTTGCAAGTCACCATTAGCCAAGGTAGAGATTGAGACTTGACAGGTTCACCCAAGGTAAGTATTCCTAACTCTTGATATTTCATTTGATAGATAGATAGATATTGTATAAGTAATATGTGTTATGAATGTATAATAAATCCTTTATTAGATTACATATATACTTAAACTTAGGATAGATATAGGGTTCTATTTACTTACCATCTTTCATTTTAAGTGATCTAGGCCCCTATTTGCCTAACATGACCCCTTGATTATTTATTTATGTTTAACCATCCCCCTTTATGCTATTAGATTTGGTGAGGA
This sequence comes from Torreya grandis, assembly GCA_037957365.1. Lineage (NCBI taxonomy): Eukaryota > Viridiplantae > Streptophyta > Pinopsida > Cupressales > Taxaceae > Torreya > Torreya grandis. The sequence continues at coordinate 21,781 of JARHVA010007719.1, read as the reverse complement.
CTAGATTAGTTTTATTTTATGTACTTTATAATTATCTATAATTATTTCATAGTGTCATTTATGTAAAGGCTTTGGAACCCTCTTGTCTGGTGTTGTGTGGTAAGAGATCCCTTTGTTAGGTTTAACATATCTAATTTGGTCATGTTCCCAATATAAACATGTATTTCAATGAATCCTAGTTGATTACCTTATCTGATCTTAGATTTAAAAATTCAAATAAGTTATATATCTATCTTAATTTATTAAATATATTTTGGTAAGCTAGGTGTGAATCTAACCCTTACATTCTTAATTTTTCAATTATAATCAACTAAATCAAGTTGGTCAATCTATTATTAACCTCTATCTATAGATTCAGGATCCACATTCAACTAGGTAACACTAGTTGATCATGTTTTTTACTCTATTTATAGGTTTTATTTCCAAAGTCAACTAAAGCAGGTTAGTCTAGTCTTTTTATCTGTTTACAGGTCTAGGATCTACAATCAACTAGATCATGTTGTTCCATCTATGTATGACCATTTGATTATAGGGTTTCATATATAACAAACTAAATCATGATGGTCGACTTAGTCACTTTTCCTCTTTTATAAATTTTCACTTATAGTCAACTTGATCAAGTTGGTCGATTTAGTTTGGTTTAGTAATTTTTTACTTTTTAGTGTTTCAATGAACTAAATAATGTTGGTTGATCTAGTATTATTTTACTATTTTTAATTTTTAGATTTCTAATAGACTAAGTCAACCAGGTCGACCCTATTTATCCTTTATGATTCAAATATTTTTACCTCTACATGATTAAATCAAGCCTAGATGACCCAGTTAGTTGGTAGATCTTCAACACTCTCAATCAACCAAGTCAACTTGGTTGAACTAGTTATATTACTCATATTCATTGTAAATAAGGTTATTAATTCAATTTTATCAATTATTTAAATTTACCATTTCTATTTTTTAGTAAAATTACTTAGCACTACAAATTTCCATTCTATTTTTGCATATTTTTAATTTATGTAAAAATATATCACCCAATCAACTAGATCAACCCAACTAACTTATTTTTTTAATTTTTGCCATATCAATAAACTATGTCAACCTTTTCAACTTAGTTTTGTGTTTATTTAATCCTCTAATAAACTAAGTCAATTTGGCTAACCCTGTAGGTCATAGTCAACCTGATATAATTTCAAACTACTATTTCTCCTTCCAAAATTCAACTAGATCAAACTAGCCAACCTAATAGCATTGAATACTACTAACCTAGTAGGTGAACAACCTAGTTTGTTTCAGCCTATGTTTTCCCTAGTTCAGTAGGTGGCCAACTTAGTTTAATAAGTGGTTGACCTAGTTTGTTCTAGACTATTTATGACCTAGTTTAGTAGGTGGATGACTTTGTTCGATAAATGGTCAACCTAGATCGACTTCACAATAATGTAATCCTTTAAACTTCCAACTAGTCAATAACCTTTCATAATCAAGGATTTAGATCAAACACTCATTTATATTATCACTTGAGATAAAAAAAAAATATTGAATTCATTCTCTCATGTCTTCCTAATTCTAAACAAATTACTACATCATGTAACCTAAATTTTACATCCTAATGTACTATAGTTGAGGTTACTCACCCTATCCCTCCACCTATTACCAATGTTGGGAATCCTCCTCCAACCAACAATCCTACTCCTCCCATTGATATTATTCAACTCCTTGATCAAATAATTCAACAAATGACCAAAACACAAATCACTCATAGTAATAAAATGATGAAAATACAATGTCATATAATACAAATGTCTAGTCAACCATCTCAAGTCATCATGGCTCAACCAAATAATTTTTTTTCTTATCCTCTTAGATATGCCAATGAAAACATCATCCCTCAATCTCTCATGCATTACAAAATTGATCAACATCTTAAAAACGAACCTTTAGCTCCATTCATTGTACACATAGATATTTGAACAATTTCAACATCTATTACATATGATGAAACTAAGGACCCTAATAGATTTATTGAATATTTTGGAAATATATATAAGGAATGGGTCCAAAATAACACCTTTTATACCACCAAGCTCCTAAACAAAACCTTTTTTTAAATGTACTTAAATGGTACAATCAAATTCATAAAAATTCCATTACAAACATAAAGGATTTATTCAATTCTCTAGTTAAATAATTACCTTCCTAAAAATTACCTTAGTCATTTCATCAATGATAAGAAGCTAGCTAACGAATATGCTCACCCTTTCACCAATTAATGGAATTATCTAGATCATAAATCAAACCATAACATGAGTTATGATAAACTTTTAAAATAATTTATTTCTACTCTTAAATATCCTTTTTAATAAAAATTTCAGATGTTCTCCCCTCAAAACTTAACAAAAATCTCAGAACAAAAAAAGGCAAGACTTTATTATGAGTCAATTTGAATCACCTCAAGAAAATACTAAGGAATATTTATAATTATTTTATAATAAAATTAGATAATATAATGTTACTTAACCTAAGAATGGAGTATCTCATTCAACCAATTTTAACCTAACCCACCCTCCTTTAAGTCTAGAAGAACTTAAGAAGAAATTGTTGCCCTCTAAACCCATGAGATTTTATCCTTCCAAAACACCTCTAAAATGGTAAAATCCTATTAATTTTTGTTGGTGACATGATATAATAGGTAATTATCATGAGACTTGTCATGATATTCACTAATTCATCCTTACCTTGTTGCTTGGTCCACATTTCAATATTGATACTCTTACACAATAATGTTGTCAATACTATCTTCAAGCCTCCCAAGCATAACCTAAAGAATCACAATATCATCAACATCACCTACCTAATGATAAAAAAAATTACCTAATATCTCTATCTCATCCATTAATGTACTCCAAACCACCATTTATCCTTATTCTTACACCAATAAGGAAATAATAGCTAACATGACCAACTTCAAACAGGTTGTTACATTCATTAAACCTTAACCTCTTAGGTTACATGAACCCAAGGAGCATATAGTTAAAATTCCTACTCCAATGCACATCATTGATGATCCTCTTTTGGATTATATACCTATTCATAATTATCCTACAACTCATATGTCAATTTTAACATCCTTTAATTCCAACATACCAATGCATTTACCTATCTCCAAGTACACCCATCAGTGCAATGAAATTCATTATAGTAGTTTAATTTCACCTCAATCCATACCACATGTTGGATCATCTAGTGATACCCATCAACGTAAAAATTAATTTTTTTAATCCTTTGATGTCCATCCCTACATCCAATTACCCTTAGCGGCATCCTACGATGCCCACACTTCTTCTACATTACACATTTATTAAAAAATTCAACTTCAATAAACCTTCTAAGACACATAATATTATATTTCACATGTTCATCTTTGATATAAACATTATCATATATTTTTATCCTTATTTTTGTCTAATTTTTATTTGTTTTTATGCATTTTATTTCATTTAGTATCAATTTACTTATGTCATTGTCTCCTTTCGGTTCTATAGTTTTATTTCACTTTACTTATACCATTATTTCCTTTTTATTTGTTTGGTTTTATATCACATTTTATATGGCATTTTTTTTCTTTGTGGTTCTTAGGGATCACTTTAATTGTTATCATTTATTACATTTTTATCATTTTTTGCTTTAGTATATTTATGATTATTTGACCCTTATTTACCTTTTCCCTCTTTTGGGATGACTAATAATTTGATTGGTGTGGGTGTTAGATCCCTTATAGGTTATTATGGATTCTATAGTGACATAACCATCATATGATAGCCCCATACCTTTCATATCACTATTTTACCTCTTTATGATTAGCTACAAGCATATTCATCATTGTATCAATTATTACATAGAAGGACCTCTCATGATCCCTATCTTTCCTTTATTTCTTTCATTAAGGAACATGTAGGTAAATTTTGAGATTAAAGACTTACTTATGGGAAAGTCTAGGAATATTTAGACACCATGGTCTTTAGGTCATTTTCTCTAGTGACTAAATATAATATATCTTGTGTTCATCACCTATTTCACTCATGATTAATTCTCTAAATCCATATGGAAGAGGAATAAAAAAAGCCAAAATATTTAAAAACCAAATAATGAAATTAACAAAAGTAAATGATTAAAATGTAAATACAATCTTAAAAGTTGGATCACACTAGCAAATGTGATCTTTATTTGTCACATCTCATATCTTAGTCTAAGCTCAAAATCTAAAGTTGGCCTCATGATAGAGACAAGATCCATTAGGTTGTGTTAGGATAGTAATATTGGGTATGATGTCTCATTATATCATATAATTATAATTCCACGTACTTTATCTCATAAGTACCCAATCTTCATAATATACTAATGGATATGTAATGGGTCATGACGAATAGAGAATATAATGTGGGAAGGTAGGTCCATTTAAATTTTCATTCATATATCCTACATCGGATGATCTATGTATTTCATTTTCTATCCCAAGATTTCTGTCCATTATTCAAAGTGTCTTAAGTCATTGATTTTGATAGTTCTTATCCATGCTCACTCGCCTAGTGTGCCTCAATCCTGCTCAGAATGTTCACATCACAAATGTGTTACCTCACATTCATTATTTTCATCATATTTTATTGATATTACACTTGTATATTGATCTTATTTAATCATATCATTTATCGCATCTACCTACTTAAGCCTCTTATTTGATAGATTGTGATTTGTATTATAATACCTCATATATGACCATGTTTTCCTCACAAAAATCCCTTCACACTTTTGTTTTCTTGCATTGAATTTTAGAAAAATCACTAAGTTTTAATTGTCATATTTTTGAGATTTTCATTTTCATTTATCCATCACTTTCTTGTTTTATTTTTTATAGACTTGACTTATCTTACTTTTTTTTCTTCATGATTCACTTGACATGCTTGTCTTACATCTTAACTTAGGATTGATTTTTAGTCATTTATGTTTTATTATTTATTCATTTAACATTATTATCATATATTTGATCTCATTAATTTACTTACTCACAACTTTTTACATGCTTCCCAACATGGTTTAGTGCGTTCTACATTCTTTTTCATCATTAATGTTTTATATACTTCACAATGTGATTTAGCATGTTCTACATTCATTTTTGTCATTCATATATTTCATGCTTCCAAACATGATTTAGTGTATTCTATATTAATTTTTCATCATTTTTTCATATACATACTTGGTATTTTGATTCTAACCTAGCCTTAACAATCCTGACTTGCCAATTTTCTTAGTTTATTCATTTTAAATTTAATTCATTTTTACTTTGACCATTTTATGTACAAAATCATTACTTATAATTTTAGTATTTTATCACTTGGGTTTATCAAATGTAGGGATTACACCCTCCATGATCGAGCTATGATATTTTCATGCAATCATTTACTGGAAATGTAATTCAAAGTATGTATATGGTACTTTCAGTTACTTTCATTTCTTTTTAGCAATAATTTCAGTATTTTATTCTTAGTTAGCTCAGTTTTATTCATTTATATGTTCTTTCTCAAAGTAACATCCCATGTTACACTTTAATGATAGAGGATGAGATTTGAGTGTGGCATATGTATACACATAATATTTTTAATTTGGTCATTTACTAAAATTTTATCTCTTTCAAGAACCTATCAAGTTTCAAACTCTCTAATTGCATGCCTTAAAGGGTGAACAAAGAAAAGGGTGGGAAGAACATTGGTGATTTCTAAGATTATTATGAATTTGTATCATTCCTTTTATTATTATAAATTACTTAGAGTGTCTATTCATTTTCCTCCTATGATACCTCCCTAATATCCTAAAACCCTAAAATATGGATAAGTCTAAAATCCAAATGGACCTTCCAAAACATATAATTTGCATTATAGCTCCTAAAGGTCTGAAAACACTCTCAAGCATCTTGAAAGTATATATATATATATATATATATATATATATATATATATATATAATATAACTTACAGTATAATAAATTATATGTCCATGTTTAAATGTCAAATTATTAAAAAAATTGAATGTTTATTTTATATATGTACTACCTATTTGACCATCCTTCATTCCCTTATCCAATTCCATAATAAATATCCCTTCTCAATATCCCCTAACTAATCATAAAACCACTTTTCCTACTAAGTCAGCCTTGTATACTCTATCACCCATTTTTCATACAAATTCAACATTGTAGACTTTATCACCCATTTTTTTATTATAAGTGAGCCTAGCTAACCATGTCATTACACTATTTCAGCCAAGAAAATAAAATCCTATGGAGTCATCTTGCTTGGAATAGTTGAGAAATTTATGGCATATTATGCAACTAGGTCAATCAAGCCTACTTAGTTCAATACTAGACAATAACTTATAAAAATGGATGATGTTTGATGATATTATTAGTTGTATTATGGAAGGGGCTAGGACCACTCCATTACTATAAATACAAGGCTCGTTTCAATCCATTAGAGAGGAACATTTATTTTCACATCATTATAGTTCACAACTTGATTAAATCTTTATTTTAAGGAGCCATTGCTTAAGGTTTACCTTGCAAGAAGATTACTTGTCTTTTGCAAAGTATTAGATGAAAAGTATAGGTATTTTATCCTATAGCTTATTTATATATTATTATCCTTAAAAATACATAATAACCTCTTTAAAATCACTATTGGCCAAGGGTGAGATTGAGACTTGATAGGTTCACCCAAGACAAGTATAGTTAACTCTTATTATTTCATTTAATAGATAGATATTATATAAGTAATATATTTTGTGAAAGTATAAATCCTTGATTATATTACCTATATTCTTAAACTTAGTATAAATATAGGCTTTTCTTTGTAGGCCATCTTTCATTTTAAGTGATCTAAATGCCCATTTACCTAACATGATCCCTTTATTATGTATTTATATTTAAGCATCCCCATTTATGACTCAAACTTGGTGAGAATTAGAGTAGTTTTATTTTATGTACTTAGACATGTCTAGGATTATTTTATAGTGTCATTTGCCTAGAGGCTGAAAACCCCTCTCCTTTGGCATTTTATAGTAACAGATCCATCAATTAAGTTTAAATAATCCAATTTGGTCATACTCCCGATAGAAACATGTCTTGTAATGGATGTTAGTTTATTACCTTTCGAGATCTTGGATTTACTAATTTAAATTATTTGTAGATCTATCTTTATTTTTTGTATATAACCACACACATCAAACCACTAATTTTTGATGCTTTTACTTGTGATTAGATGGATTATGGGCAAACAAAACATAAAACGATTATATCCACTTGTGACTAGAGAAAATGAAAATAATTTTGGGAAAATTTATGTATGATCAACCCAATTATCTTCTAATTGAGGCCAAATTTGTGTGATTGGGATAACATAAATTGAATGTTGATCCATACACATCAAACCACCCATTTATGTTGATTTTAATTGTGGTTATTTTCTTGGGATCAATGAATATGGTATTGTTCTGTTATTTATGTAATATAAGCGAACTAATAGCAAGTAACATCAACATAAATGGGTGGTTGGGTGTAGGGGTCACAATGTCATTTAAATTTCCCAAATCACACTAATTTGGATTAAATTAAAATAAAAATGGGGTAATTAAGTAAAAATGTGCATAATTTTTTCACATTTACCCTAGTAGTAGGTGGATATGGTGTTTTTGTGTCACTGTTAGCTTACAATAGACCTAATTATAAATAAAACTGACATAAATGGGTGTTTGTGTGTTCATGGGTCACCAATGCGAAACACATTACCCCATTCACACCACTTTGAAATGAATTCAAATTAAATTTGGGTGACTAACCATAGATGTGCCTCAAATTTCCCCCATTTACCCTGGTCACAAATTAATATGGTTGTGTTATGTTACTTTTGGATTATAAGGACCTAATCACAAGTAGAATGAACATAAAGTGGTGGTTGTATGTGTGCTAGATTTCTAAATTTGATTTTGAACCACCTATAATTACTATAAATGTCATCAAGGAATATATAAAGCCATAAAAATTTAAAATGAGTATATGTTTTCCAAAAATTGACATCAATTTCAAAAATTACACCCTAAAAGACTTAAGTTCAATATTGAAATCCTAAAAATGACTAAGTATTAACCATGTTGATTAGATTTTAAAGAACTATATTATCAATTACAACTCATGGAGATATGAGACCAATTATAGAAGATCTAGAGTGGAACTAAATTAATAAGTTTACTAAACTAAATTTAAAGTATAAAGGTTATTATACTTAAAAATTATTTTAGTAAACACAAACAACCTACATTTTGGTTGTTTAACTTGTCTTGTTTTAAACCCTTGCAAATTATAAATCTAAAATACAACATATACACTATATAAAATAATAATTATAATTCATACACACTTTAGGTTTGGTTATAACCAAGCTTAAATCATAAAAGTGTTTACAAATTTTCATTGAAATCACATTTTCATGAAAAAATGTTCACTTTTTGCCCCCCCAACTTTGTGAACTTACCTATTAACACACTCGTAACATGTTTGGAGTCATATTTTCCTAATTGTAACATATTTTTCTTTGATAAAACCATATATATACTCCTCTAAAACCCACTTGATACCATGCTCAGTATCCTCTATGTCATCCTTATCAAAGTGAACAATACACTCATATAGGCACATGGTCTCTCTTTCACACTATTACCATAATATTAATCCATCAGACATTCAAACACATAAATAATATTAATGAGTATATAAGGAAATTACTTAGATGATTCAAAAGAATATCTTTATACAAGGTAAAATTAAGAGCAAAATATGTAGATCCACAACAACAATTGGCAAAAGAGTAGAATACTCAAATATTATGACTACGCCACTTTCAGGGGGAAACCTACACAATAATGCAATAAGAAAAAAATTCACAATATTATGATAAAATACTAAACACTACCTCTTATATATACTATACATAGCCATGGTTATTCCATAGGCTGACCATAATAAGAACATTGAGAAATGCAACAAGATAATATGAAGGTGTGTAAGCCACAAGTCGACCACACATATCCCTAGATGCACTATAGGTTAAGGGCATATCATGTCCATACCATTCAAAAAAATATTGTCCTCAACATTGAATAGAATTAAGACGTTTCTATAGGATTACTTCATCCTCCCATGTTACATCTTCAAAATGCAGGTTCTTCTATTTGATCAAATACTACTTAATAGCTTTGATATGTAGTTACTTAATGTACATATGAAGGATCTACTCAAGCTATATAATGACTCAGTCTTATTCATCTAATTTAGGTAACTAATTATGTGTGGAAATTCTATGTCCAATTACTTTTTATAGGAAAGAGACATGAAATATTGTGTGCATGTGAGTGGCTAGGGGTATTTCTAGATTATAAGCCACACTACCAATTTTTTTCAAGATCTATTAAGGGACATAATACTTAGTTGATAGTTTTTTAAAATTTTTTTTCTTCAAATAAATTTTATTATATATATGAAAATGTAAAAATACCCAATCAACTATGTCAAAATTCCACTCACTATGATGTTGATCTACTTGTTGATTCATTCCATTTTATGCCATTACTAAATTTGGTTACAAACTAACTAACACCTCTTGTTGATGGTGAATGTGTTACTAAATAGATCAAATATTAAGATGCACTAGAAAAACTAAAGTGATGGAAGGGGGTGATACCCATACAAAGCCATAAAGGGAGACATCTTGGAATAAGTGTGAAAATAAGTGTCATACCACCATTTAGTAAGTGGTAGCCAATTAACCATTTTGTCCTATTTGTCAAAAACAAAACAATGAAGATACCCTTCAAGACATTTTTTGACTACCTATGTTTTTCCATTAGATTGAGGATGACAGGATGAGATATGAGCCAACTAGGTACCTAAACACATAAATAATTTAGTCTAAAAATTACTAGTAAATATGGGATCTCAATCACTTAAAATGATTTTTGGAGTGTCATGTAATTTTTGAGTTATATTAATAAAAGTAGAATCTATTGTACTGGCAACAAATGACTATGCTAAGGAGAAAAAATGAGCATACTTGTTGAGTTGGTCCACAACTACCATGATAACATTTTTACCTTCATATCATGGTATCCCCATAATTAAATCTATGAAAACATCATCCCAATACTAGTTTGGGATGGATAAAGGCTAAAAAAGATTGGGGGTCATAGTGGTTTCACCTTTGTTTTTCTGGCATACCATTTATTGAACAACATATTTGTGGACATACCCTTTGATTCCTTCCTAAAATAAGTCTTTCTTAATTATATGATATGTGTACAAAAATCCCTATTAACCTCCAAGTGGAGAGGAATGAAGTTCCCAAATAATTTTATGTTTGAGACGAGAATGCTTACAAAGATATAATCAAAATTTATACCATAATGTGTTCCCCTTCGATGTAAAATTTTTAGATTCATTAGAAATTTACTAAATATTTTGAATCAAATCCTTGGTAGTAATATCATTCTCCCATTCTGATCTTTCTTCCTCTAGCCAATTTTTTTGCCATATGGTCATGGTGCATAGCAATGCCTTAATTAATCCATCCCACTGAGATAGGGCATATGCCACCACATTCTCTTTTCCTTTCTTATACACTATTTCAAAATCATGGCCTAATATTTTAGTCACCTATTTTTGTTGTTCTTCAGATGATAGGTATTATTTCAATGAATATTTGAGGCTGTCATGATCAGTCTTTACCTAAAAATGATGACCCATCATATAAGGTCTCCATTGCTTCACTGAAATTAAAATAGCCATCATTTCTTTCTCATATACTAGTTTGATCCTATGTTTTCCCTTCAGTTAGAGACTTTCAAATGCCATTGGTCTACCTTCTTGCAAGAGTATAACCCACATGCCATATCCAGATGTGTCACACTCCACAATAATTTTTTTTGAAAAATTAGGATTAACCAAAACTATAGTTGTGCACAAAACCATTTTCAACTATTAAAATACCTTGGTAGATGAATTATTCCAATGGAAGGAGTCTTTCTTCAGTAAAGAGGTGAGTACGACTATAATGCTACCATAATTTTTAACAAGCATGTGATAGTAACTAGTTAGACCCAAAAAAATGTGGAGGTTATTAAGGGCCTTGGGAACCTACCACTCCATAACTTGGATTTTCTTAAGATCAACTTTCACACCTTCATTTGAAACAATATGACCCAATTACTCCACCTCTTGGACCCCAAAATCACATTTAAAAGGTTTGGCATAAAGCTAATGTTTTTATAGAATTGAAAGCACCTATTTCACATGCTTCAAATGATCTTCCCAAGTTTTTCTATAGATGAGGATATCATAAAAAAACTAATAAAAAATTTCTCAAAAATGGCCTAAAATATTATTCATCAAAATCTAAAATGTATATGGTGTATTTGTGAGTCTAAAGGCCATGACTATAAATTCATAATATCCTTCATGAGTTCTAAAATATATTTTAGGTATGTCCTCATTACAGATGCAAATCTAATGATATCCAGAGAAAATATCTAGCTTGGTAAAATAAATATAACCATGTAAGTCATCTTTTAAATCATCAATTACTAGAATAGGAAATTTATCTTTGATGGCTTATTGTTTGAGTTATTTGTAGTTTAGGCACATCTCCAAATTTCATCCTTATTTTATACCATGACCATTGACGAGGAATATTCACTTTGACTATGTTAGATGATTCCTTCCTCTAATATATCTTGTACCATATTTTCAATTTCACTCTTTTGGTCATAGAGATACCTACAGGGTCTAATATTAGGTGGTATACTTCTTAGAATAATTCTGATGACATGATCATTTGCATGACTTGGAAGAAATCCTTTTGGCATGTCACCAAAAAAAACATAATGTCACCCAACACCTTTAATAAATTAGGATGTACAGAATCCTCAGTTAGATGAACCTCCATGGAAAATAAGCATGCCACAAAACCTACTACACCTTTTTTGAGAATCTTCATCATCTAGTGGGAGATAACTAGTTATGGAGATTTAACCTGTAATCCATGTAGTTCAAAAGTCATTCCTTATGAATGGAACCTCATGAATAATTATTGGAAATTCATCTCAATAGTGCCCAAAGTGGTGAGCTAATGTACTCCCAAAATAATTTCAAATCCTCCCATAGGATTAAAAATATAGGGGAATATAAAAAATAGTCTCCCATAGTAAGCTTAATACTATGGAATTTTCTAGAATAGTTGACTCTACTAATATCTACAATCATGACCTAAAAGTTTAGATCTAAGAAAATGAAACAATTCAAATGAGAAACAAACTTACTATTGATGAAGTTATGTGTACTTCCATAGTCAATTAACATAATCACCTTCTATTTCTTCTTGAACCCCACCACCTTATAAGTTTGAGGAGTACTAATGCCTAAAAGTGCATGATAAGAAATAATATGTTGAGAATATTTAGATTCATCCTCAAGTTATTCTAACTATTCCCCTGAAGCCTCCTCATCTTCTTCCTCTTTATTGGCACCATCAATGTAAAACAACTTATTTTCATCACATCGATGCCCTTTTCTTCATTTTATATCATAGCCAAAACATAAATATTTTACATGATTATCTTTCACTTGTTGACGTGTTAATATGGTAAGATGATGAAATGATGGTGTTGGGAAAGTGTGTTCATTAATAGTGGTGAAAGGTCTTTATTTGATCATCTCTATTTCTTCAACCATGCATTCCCTTGGTATGGCCTCAGATATAGTACTGGGATGAAACATGTGAACCTCTAATTAGATGTTATCTTTGAGGCCACCTAAAAATAGGTTAGTTATATTTTAATCAATGATGTCTAACACACATAAAGAGAGATTTTCAAATTGATGAATGTATTCTTTGATAGTCTTGGTTTGGCATAACTTGGATAGCTAAATAAATTAGTTATCAGAGACATTTTTATTATATTGGAGCTTCAAATCCTAAAAAAATACCAACCATGATATTGTGACACCCTTATCTTTATTTTGATCAAATAACCAATGATACCAAATGAATGGCTCAGATTATAGATATAGAGAGGCCACAACCACTTTATTACAAATATGGAGTCTAATGTAGATCAAATAAATTTTCAATTTGAGTGAGCCAAATAAGTGGATAATCACCATCAAACTTATGCAGGTTCATTTTTGGAAATATCAACTTAGGTCCAAAATTTGTGTTGGTATTGTTTGGAGGAGGAGAACTAAACTGAAGTGGTGGAGGATTATTTTGTATTGGATGAGTTAAAAATTTATCCAATTCCTTAGATATTTATTTTTATTTATCCTTTATGTTATCTAATTCCCATCTCAAACATATAATGTCCCCTTGAACCATATAAAAATCATCTTTTTGAACTATGTCCTATAACTCTAACTTAAGTTATTGAACTACCTCTAAAATATATGGATCAAAAGTTTTAGATTTTGTCATAATTGCGAGGATTTTTTAGAGTTTCTTTCCCTTTCCTATATATGTGAGTGTTTGGACTAGCCATGCAAAAACTGTAGGAGGGTTTCAGCCTCAAAAAAAATGTACCAGTGGAATACACTGTTGTGATCATCTCACTGAGATGAATCTAATTAATGATATTATGCACAAAGGTCAAAAAATTTAACCCAAAAAAGTTTACCAGTAGAGTATACCATTATGATTGTATCACTGAGACAAATCCAACAGTTACTGATTTACATAAGGTAAAGAAATCAATCCCTCCCAAAACAAAAGTTATGTTTTTTGGCCTTCTAGTGCTCAAGACGCTAGATACAAAAACATTACACCACAAAAAATTTCCCTAATTGAATTTCTAATACCACTTGTAAGGAAATTACTTAGATGATTCACAATAATATAATTATGTATGGTATAATTAAGAGTAGAATAAGTAAGTACATAATAACAATTAGTGAAAGAATAAAATACTTGAATATTATGACTGATCCACTTCATGGGGGTAACCTCCACAACAATGTAATAAAAAAATAATTCACAATATGATGATAAAACACTAACCACTACCTCTTATATATACTCTACTTATCCATGGTTATTCCATAGGCTGACCATACTAAGAACATCAAGAAATGCAATAAGCTAATATTCCTCATTATATCCTACAAAGTACCTTCTTTTTCCATCTATCTATCAGCCAAAAGTATATTTTTATGTTAAAATTAGATTTCTTAGTTGGTTTCACAATAGAAAATGAGATCTTTATCTTAGTTATCCTTTGAAAGCCATTATTATTAATTTGTTCAATGAATTTATAACAAATGTGTGTAAAAAGATGAAAATTTGTATGTGCAGGTAATAAAAGAAAATAAATATGTTATGACCACATGAATATATAATAAGAAGTAATTTTTGAAGACATCACTAGAGTTAGCTTGTTGGGATATACATATTATTATATCTCTAGATGTCATCAACAAAGCTCTAGAGGTCATCAAACAACATTCTAAACATATAAAAGAGCTCTGGAGGTCATCAGAATACCATGAGTTCAACTCTGAAGGTCATAATAATACCATTAATTCAGCTCCAAAGATCTAGAAAATATGTTTTGGGGTAATTTTGGAAAATGTTTTGTATATTTTAAATATATATGTTCCTAAAAATAGTAGTTTTTATAAAGGGTAAGTGCTCAAAGTTAGGGGAAAATTGTGTGGACATTTACCATAATGTGTATGTGTTATATACATTACACATACATGTAATGTCCATAAAACCTATGCATGATTTAAAAATATCTTAGAAAAATTTAACCTAAATGTATATGCATTATAGTGAAAGTAAAGAGTACACATTATCTTCTAATTGCACAAAAAAATATAAAAGATATATTGGATGTGGTAGATGGTTTATTAAAATAAATGTTAAGTATAAGAATATACTTTAAATTTATTTTAGTGAATATAATAAATTAGGGTCATTGTGAAATTGATAGAGTTGGTCCCACAACTACACACCTTAAAATGTGGAAGATAGTTTTTTAAAATCCAATATGGTTAGTACTTACGTATTTTTAGGGTCTTAATATTAAACCTAGGAATTTTAGGGCATAAATTTTACAATTTATATCCATTTTTTTTTAACATATAGTCATTTTTAAGGTTTTCATGCCTTCTAGATTATTTCTTGGCATTTTTAGGAGTCTTAAGTTGGTCAAAGTTAATGTTTACAAACCACTAACTTTGAAATCAAGCCAAATTTGTGAGATTTAGGTATCATAGGTCACATTGATGACCTTCATACATCAAACAACTACTTTATGCTAATTAAACCTAGTCATCATCCATCCCTAATCCCTAATCACTTCCTCATCATCCCTCATCACCCCTAATCACTCCCTCATTAACCCTAACTATCCCTAATCATCTCTAATAAATCCCTCATCATCCCTAATCACTCCTTCATTGATCCTCACCATCCCTAATCATATCTAATCATTAATTCATCATATTTTATCATCCTTAATTAATCACTCTTCATCCATCATCATACCTAATCACTCAATTATTGACCCTCACCATCTTTAATCATTTGTACTCACTCCATCATTGTCCCTAATCACTCCCTCATTAACCCTTACCATCCCTCATCATCCCATATCACTCCCTCATCATCCATAATCACTACAACATCATCAGTCATCATCCATAATCACTCCTTCCTCATCCCTCCTCATCTATAATCATTACCTCACTAACCCTCACCATCCATCATCACATGTACTCACTCCCTCATAATTCCTAATTAATCCCTCAATGACCCTCACCATCCCTCATCATTCATAAACACTCCCTCTTCATCCCTAATCACCACTTCATCATCCCTAATAACTCCACCCCCATCCTTCATCATCCCTAATCACTTGCTCATTAACCCTCACCACCCCTCATCATTTAAAATCACTCCCTCATCATCCCTAATCAATGATTTATCATCCTTAATCACTCCTTCCTCATCTATCATCACCATTAATCACTTCTTCATTAATCCTCACCATCCCGCATCATCCATAACCATCTTTACTCACTCCCTCCTCATTCCTCCTCATCTTTAATCACTCCATCTAATACCTTGATGGTGGGCTTAATAGTTTCTTCCTTGTGTTAAATTGTATTTTTTTCTAATTTTAAATTTTACTCACTCAAATAAGGCCCAAATAAACTCATTTTATTTAACTCAAATAAGGAACTCAAAGATATCATCTAATTTTCTAGTTGGATTCAAAGATATATATAGTGATCCATGCCCATATCGTGGAAGGAGTGTGTATCCAGAGACATGGGATAGAATAAATAGGTAATAAATTGAGTAAAGAGTGGGATGAAATTATATCACTTACACACACACACACACACACACACACACACACACACACACACACACACACACACACACACACACACACACACACACACACACACACACACACACACACACAGAGAGAGAGAGAGAGAGAGAGAGAGAGAGAGAGAGAGAGAGAGAGAGAGAGAGAGACATATATGTATATATGTAGATGTGTGTGTGTGTGTGTGTATATGTATGTATATATACATATATACATATATATACATATATGTATATATATGTATATATATATATATATGTATATATATATATATATGTATATATATATATATATATATGTATATATATATACATATATGTATACATATATGCATATATACATATATATATACATATATGTATACATATACATATATACATATATGTATACATATACATATATGTATATATATACATATACATATATGTATATGTGTGTGTGTGTGTGTGTGTGTGTGTGTGTGTGTGTGTGTGTGTGTGTGTGTGTGTATGTATATGTATATATATGTATGTATATATATATATATGTATATATATATATATATATATATATATATATATATGTATATATATGTATATATATATATATATATATATATATATATATATATATCTGTGTGTGTGTATTTATATGTATGTATATATACATACATATAAATACACACACACACATAGATATATATATATATATACATATATATACATATATATATGTATATATACATACATATATATATGTATATATACATACATATATATAAATTCATACATATATACATACATACATATATAAATACATATATATGTATATATGTGTGTATATATGTATATATATATGCATATATATGTATATATATATGTATATGTATTTATATGTATATATATATATATATGTAGATATATATATATATATATGTATATATATATGTATATATATGCATATATGTATATATATACATATATGTATATATACATATATATTTATATATATACATATATACATACATATATGTATGTATATGTATGTAATATGTATGTATATATGTGTGTGTATATATATATATAGGTATATATATATGTATATACGTATGTGTATGTATGTATGTATGTCTATATATATATGTGTGTGTGTGTGTGTATATGTATGTATATATATATATATATATGTATATATATATATATATGTATATATATGTATGTATATACATATGTATATATATATATGTATATATGTATATACATATATATATATATAGGTATTTGGGCATCTAAGAATCCCAATTCTGAAGTTGAGAATCCAAATTTATATCTATATAGATAGGGGTGATTGAATATTATTTCATAATTCCAATCCCAACCCATAGTTGATCGTATATCCTTAGTAGATTGTATTGTCATATAGATAGATAGGTGGTCACCAATTCAGTAGAGTTTGTTCCAATCTAGTAGCTAATAAAGTGTGTTTTTCAACCCAAATTGATCTATACCCAACTTAATATATAAAGGGAATGAAGGGTCTATGCCTTAATCCATTGTATTAAAGATAGGCCACTTAGAGGTTTGGCATGGATTGGTGGGATATAAAGGACAAATTGTTACCTTACCATACTTTGCATATTTCTCAATTCCCAATATATTATATCAAATGATAACATAAGAATGAGAGCCCTGTCATAGATATATATGGGAACCATTTTGAATACCCTACCCTCATCTCAAACTTTCCGAACCCATTAAAGCAATGAAATATTTCCCTGACTACTTCATCTATGCCAAGCATTAAGGAAAGGTAAGCTTGCCTTTTTGATATCTAAATTTTCTTCACCTAATAAAATATCAAGGAAAGATTTCCTTCTTGATGGATAGTAAGGAGTAAGGCACAAATATCAAGGGAATTTTTCCTTCCCAGTATATATATTTGTTTTATTTATGTATTAAAGCATGGCTATTAATGGAATCTTAAATAAATTTATGATATCTAACATTTTTATTACCGTACCTACTTAGTTATTCCCTAACCAATAAGGTAAGGGAATTTTACTTCTTGATATATAGTTTTGTTCTTATCATACCTATGTTCCCTTTGTAGAATAGATTTTTATTATCAAAGGAATCTTACTTCCATATATATAGATTACATATACGTTTTCCCTACCTACTTATCTATGCCCTACCTACTTATCTTTTGTTATTAGTAAGGGAAGATTTCTTCCCAATAAATAGAATGAGAAATGATTTTTTGAATCATGTTATGTATGCCTTAACTAATTTACCTACTTAATGATGACCTACATACCTTACCTACTTTATTTTACCCTACTTAATTGAATATTTGAGCCATATCTTGATCTTGAGTATGCCCTACCTAAAATCCTAAGCCATATCTTGATCTTGGTTATGCCCTGCCTACCTTATTATACTTAAGTGTGCCATACCTACGTATCCTTCTTTCCTTACCTACTTGAGTATGCCCTACCTACCTATACTTATTTACATACCTACTTGAGTATTCTCTACCTGATAAAATACCCAAGCCATATATTGATATTGAATACCTATATGTAATCCTAACAATATATATCTTACCTAGCCATATATTTAATACTTGATACCTAATATAATACTTGGTTGAATACACAAGGTATATCTTGAAAGTATAGGGGTAATTCTAACCTATTTATAAAAAAGAGTGACTAAGGATGAATATCTTGTCTCATCTATTGTGTCTGAATCAGTAGGGTCCATATCCCAATCCCCATCTAGATAAAGGGAAGGAAAGGAAAGTGGAGAGAAATGACCCAATCAATAATATTCTATTATACAAGTCATAATATTGTAGGTTCTCCCATCTATATATAGGTATAATAGAAGTAAAGGTGTTTTATGGAATTTACATCCCTCATTAGGGTATTTTTATTCTAGGACTATGTGCCCCATGTATTAATAATAAGCACTCTTGGGTTGACTCTATGAAACTATAATCACCTAAAAGTAGCAATTGGATCCTAAGAGTGTCACTTGAGTTACCCTATTCCTATCTTAACCCTAAACCTATCCTAAAACCTTATACACACCTTTCTAGTCATTATCTATACCAGAGTCATTTATAGTCAATCTAAACATGGTGCCAAAATTGTCCTCTCAAATCCCAACCCAACTTTCTCAATAGTCTTCCAAGTAGAAATTATCACCACATTTGGGACACTACAACCACATTGCACTACTGTCTCCAATTGGGTTTTATTGTCTTTAAACCTAGTTCTTCCTAATGGATACTTTTTCAAATGTGTTCCCCTCTTAAGGTTAGCCTAAGCACATTTTATTATCTATGAAAAATACAAAAATATATAAATACAAGTCTAAATGACCTTTATTCACTATATGGAAAAAATATGCAAAAGCATATTCAAACCAAAGGCAAGTTGAGCAAAATTAAGTTATTTGATCCCTATTCTTCCTTAATTCAACATACTACCATTTATAACAGATTTTAAATGTTTTAAATCTCAACCACATTCAAGGAATTTAAGTTCACTCTCATTCTACCATTCATTTGCACTTATATCAAACACTAGGTGGGAGAACTACATCGGGCTCGATCCCTCTTTAGAGTATTGGTTTTTAGGAAACTCTCTTCATAAAGATGTGTTGATGAAGTCAAGCCTATCCTACTAATGGACACAAAAAAATTTCTCTTTCCATACTTACAATTAGGATTATCATTTTCACACTAAATTAGGTTTTATAGGCATAACATAGAGTTCCAAGTTTCATGCATGTAGGAATAGGGCCTAAGAACATAGGCATAGGTGCTCCCAAAAAATAGGAATGGTCCTATAAAGGGTAAACTATCACCATATTAAGGACACTATAATAACATAGAGATACTATCCATATGGGGTGCTATTATTTAGTGAGGAAATAGACTCCATAATCCTATTGATGACACTCAGAACTGTCCAGAATCCAATTCTCAAAAACTAGATCATCTATGACAATCAATTTATAAATAAGTCTATATTTATGCCTATTTATTTCTATTTTTATAAATTCAAAAGAGGTCAAATCATATAACAAATCAGTGCTCCATTATTGCAATTTCTTTAACTGACTTAGCCATCTCATCCCATTAATATAAACATGGCATTTACATTGTTAAACCCAAAAAGGTTAAATCATTTGGTGAACCTGACTTAATTAGAATATTGATTCAAACCCTAGTTTTCATTAACCCATATTTTTGTGAAATAAATTAGGGATGACTACTTATGATTTTTTTATTTTTCTAGACAACCTAGCTAGTTAAATCAATTTCATATTAAGGTTTCAATTTATTTGGAATATAATTTAAATTCTTTTAAATAAACCCTAACCCTATACACACTTAGGGTTTATATCATTTTTTCTATTCATACTAAGATTTCATGTTCATATATCTTCTAATTCATATAATCATGATCATGATGACAAAAGAAATTAATCACTTTTATTGAAAAGTTTAATACTTTCATTTTCATGCCTATTCCATTTATTTCATGATGAACTCAAAAAAGAGATAAACACATGTATAAATGATTATTTATATAAATTAAATAATATGTCATATCTCATAGCATGTTATCTCTCTCATATGTGGAATTATATTAACAAGAAAATCCATACACACAGAGAGGATTCAACACATAAGCTAACAACTGTGTTTCAAGTTTCTGTGTCATTAAGAAATAATCTCCTTCTCCTCCTCATCTCCATGAGGGGATAGATACTTTCCCTCTAACTAGGTTCATTCTATCATTCCTCCATGAGATGAAACAACCTATACCAATGTCACTAATCCCTATTCTCAGCCTATTCATACATCTTCCCTACAAGGTGTGTGCCTACATGTTCAATAAAAAATAGCATGTATTTTCACTTGTGAGACTCTAAGGGATAAAATTATTAGTATGAGTAACATAATTGAAAGTTTAAAAAATTATAATAAACTATTACATGAAAATATTACAAAATATGAAAATCAATTTACAAGACAAAGGCCTCTAGGGCACAATAGTGTAAATCATGTATATGCATCTTCTCCTATTCAATTTATGGTAACCAATGTTACATATCCAAATCATAAATCACAATAAATTACATCTATAAATATTGATTCAAAAAGAACTCAAAGGTCAAATAAGAGTTTAAGTGAGACACTAAGGGAAATGATTAATCTAAGATGATCAACCTACCTCCTCTACACCTAATGAGGAAATCTAGATGTTTTTAAACATATAATAGAATCCATGGAACCATACTAGTTC
>JARHVA010007718.1:402500-620041 GCA_037957365.1 Torreya grandis | reverse complement strand
CACAAAGGAAGAGAACTATGAAAGAGTCATGATCTTCAAGGACAAACTTCTATAAATTGCTAAGATATGTTCTCCATCTAAAAGGAAAACATTTATTAAATTATGTAAAGAGTTTCATGATATATTTTCTTGTTAATACAAGGATTTTAAATGGTTTAATACAATTATACACCATCACACCATTTATTTATATCTTACAGTTAAAGTAGTTAGGCAAAATTAAAGGCCTTTCAATCCCAAGATAGAGGAACTCATAAAGAAAAAGCTTACCAAATTGATTGATTCTAGGATTATGTTTCCTATCAAAAACTCAAGTTGGGTATCCAATATTGTACCTATACAAAATAAGAGTGGAGAGATTAGAATTTGCATGGATTTTAAAGACCTTAATAGGGTGTCTCTCCACTCTAATCTCTCCTACTCTTAAACCCAACTTATTTTAATCTCTAAAAAATAAGTAATTTCACAATTTCCTACTCTATTAAACCCAAAATTTGTCAAATATTTCATACTCTATACCTTTTCTAACCTTGATACAATCTCAGCTGTGCTTATGGAAAATAATGATCAAGAAATAAAGCAACCAATTGCATTCTTTAGCTAAGGATGGGAAGACTAAGAGGTTAAGTATACATTTGTTGAGAAGCAAGTTCATGTTGTGATAAGAGGATTTAAAAAAATTAGGCACATGGTTTCAAATAACAAGATACATGTCATGGTCTCTCATCCTAGCATCAAGGAGTTTCTTATAAGCAAATATGTCAATGAAAAGATAGTTAGGTGGATTAAAAAGGTAATGGAGTATGATGTTGATATCAAGGTAGAAAACTTGGTTATAGGGAAGGGGTTATGTAATCATTTTGATTTATATATTCAAAGGCCAAAATAAGAAGTCTTGGTCAATCAAGTTCATCCCTAATCAGCTTACCACATACCAATTCAAAGTTAGACACAAGACATAATTGGCCTCCTAAAAAATGGTGAGTGTACCAATGGCTTAAACAAGTCTCAAAGAAGGTATTTTAGATTTCAAACAATTCCTTGTTGTCTTTTATATGGTATTCTATTCTGAAAAGATGTAAGTGGCATGACATTGAGGCGTGTTAATAATTACTAGTTTGGTATGTTGTTATAAAAGTTTCAAAATGGTGTAGATGGAGGTCATTTCTCCCATAAAACAATATATGAAATGATAATGAGGGATGGATATTATTAGCATAGAGTTTTCAAGGATTTCTATAATTGGAATAAGATGTGTCCTTAATGTGCCTTCTTTGTAGGCAAACAAAAGCTTACAACCCTTCAATTGAGTCTTATCCAAGTAGACCAACATTTCATGCAATGGGGCCTTGATTTCATTAGTATGATTAACCCTCCATCAGGTGTTGGGAACAAATGGATATTGACTACAACTGACTACTTCATAAGGTGGGTAGAGGCTATTACATTAAAAGAGGCAAGTGAAAATGTTATCTTTGAGTTTTATGAGAGCATCATAACAAGGTTTGGAGTTACCTATACTATCATTTTTGATAATGCACTCATTTTTATGAGTATTAAAACTTTTGATTGGGAAAATAGGAATGGAGCTTACTTGAGCACTTTATCCAACTATTACCCTCAAGGTAATGGATTGGCTGAATCTACCAATAAGAACCTCATCAAGATTATCAAAAGGACATTGGAGAAAAATCAAAGGGCATAGCAATCAAGTTGAAGATAGCCCTATGGGATAAAAGGATTAATCCATAGAGGTCATTTGGATATTCTCATTTTGTGATTATTTATGGAAGAGAAGCTAGATTTCCCATATCTCAAGAACTTCCTACTCTAAAAGTTGCACATCAGTTGGGACCACTTGAGAATACTCAAATGGAAGTTAGATTGATAGAACTAATGTAGTTGTAAGAAGCAAAGTACAATGCACATAAGACTATAGAACACCATTAAGTAATCATGAATAAGTATTTTGAAAAGAGAGAAAGTACAAGAGTGTTCAAATAAGGTGACTTATTTCTAAAATGGGATGAGGATAAAGCAAAACTAGGTAGACATACAAAGTTTGATGCTTTGTGGAGTGGCCTTTACATCATTAGCAAGTGTAAACAAAGTAATTATTTTTAGCTAACCAAGATGAATGGAGAATATTTGCCTATCCCTATGAATTGGATACATCTAAAGTTATATTATTAGTCCTTGTGAGGTCTATTTTGTAAATAGTAGCATAGGTGTCTATTTTTCATTCTTTGGTTGTGTTTCCTAAGTGCTTCATATCACAAGTGTGTTTCCCTTTCCTTTTTTGGTGTGTATTTATGATTTTGTATGGGTGGGTCAACTGTCTTGTTTTCCTTGAGTCAAATGTATATACAAGTCAATTTGAGTGCCCATAATACATGACTCCATGTCGAATGGAAGACTAGGCACCTAGTCTTAGGCATAGTTGGCATGCCACCCCTAGGAATCACCAAGAATGTTGACCAAATTTGAATTCAAATAAAATTGGTTCAGCCCCTACTATTTTTAAAAAATTTAATAATGTTTCATGTTTCTCATGGGGTATCTTATTGTCCTCTATGTCTCAATTATCCTTCCCTTAGTCTTTTTTGATGTCCACCCTCCTTGTACTAGGTGAGTCAACTAAAGTCAAATGTTGGCCAACCTTGGTAAAAGATTATAAAAGGATAAAATTATGTTTAAAATGTCATAATGTGGTCCTTTACATATTTTAATGTGTTTACAAGTCATAAATTGATCACTTACTAGGTTTCATATGCAAAAGGGGTCATTTGACCACTTTTCTAGCTTAATTAATGACATATACAGACTTTATAGGAAAAATATTTTCCACTAAAGTGAATATAAATTTGTAATACATCATAATATATCAATATCAATTAGGTGGTACTTAAAATTTTATTTATATGTAGGAAATGATAGTTTCTCATTAAAAATTAGGCCATTTGTAACATTTACACAAAACTTTTTGAGTTCACTTGTAGCCAAAAATTTGGGTGGAGTGCCTATTAACCTCCCACACACCCATTTACATGCTTGGAGTGTATATATTTCATCAAAATTTTCATCTACAAAATTTTTCCTTCCACTTTCTCTTCTCAAGCCAATGAGGGTCAAATTCAAATACTTGGTGTGGGCCATAAAGTTGGAGTTGGGAATAATGGTATTAGGGGTGGATATTAATATGAGTGTAATTAAAATTCATGGAAATATATATATATATATATATATATATTTTATCCCTCCTTTATTAACAATTGATAACACTCCAGGTACCACCTTTATGCATGTGCAACCATGAGGGGGTCTCTTTTTTGAGCTAGTTTCTAATTTTTGTGTTTAGTTTTGATGGAATTGATGTTTTCACATGTTTATAATGACATATACATATGTTATATATTATCATTATTGTATTTGGAAATATAAAGTGCCTAAGGAATCATCTTTTAGGCTTTTATATGCTCCCAAATTCCTCTTTTTCATGCTTCCAGCTGTCTTAGGCACCATGAAGAGATTTATCACATTAGATGGAGGTAGGGGACATTTTTTCAAAATTTTAACCCTTGATGATATATTTTAATGTGTTTTATACTAGTTTTTAATCCATAAAATGATAAAATAATGTTTTATAAAGCCATACTTATCCTCATCACTCCCTTCGTAGTCAACATATGTGTTTAGAGGTGTTTCCCACATTAGGAGTTTTATTTTAAATTTTTTATCAAATTTTAATTTATGGATATTTTCATTGTGAAAGTTAATTTATACATTTAAAGTGTTATAATCCATCTAATATAGCATGGCAACACTCAATTTCACTCTCAATGCCTTAACATTCAAGATATGCACCTACAGGTTTCTTTCTAACACCATCCTTGAGTGTGAAAGGTTGGAAATATACTATATCTTCTCAAGGTATTTATATAATTGATTAGGATGTTTAAATTAATCATATATTACTCATATGTAATATTTAAGATATTATTAATCATGTCTAAGAAGATGATATGATTTTAGACCTATATTCTTTGAAAGTTGCAAACAAAGGCCTAGGAGGTTTTTGAATGCATCATAAAACATGTTTACATGAGATTATAATGTTTATATCTTGGATGATATTTTATTACTCATTTAGGATAAAAATCATTCCAATAATTTGGTAAAAATTATTAGTGGATGTTGATGTTTGAACACCTTGAAAATGGCTAAAACCACTAAATCCTAAGAGTGAGATCTATAGGACATTGATAAAAGGGTGACCTTGCACTTCATTTTTATGGTTTTAGATTGTGTCACCAAGGTGAAATGATGATAATTGTTTCAAGTGTTAGTTATAGATTAAAATATCATAATGAGAGTGAATGGATGTTTTGAGACCTTCCCAAGCTTACTCCTTATCTGTATATAGGCCTAAAATAAACACCTATAGCCAACATATTAGATAGTGATCCAATTTGAAATTTACATGGTTATTTTAAGGTTTCAAGGTTGGAATTATGATTAAAATCATGTTGTGTGATCTTAAAGTTAATCTAATATTTTTTATCACATCAAAATCAAAGGCTAGGGACTCCACACATGCATCTATAGGCCTGAGAAGCGCCACCTACAATTGAGACAAATAGTGAGATGAAAAAAGAGGATTAGGTGGAGATATAAATTATTCAAAATAAAAAATGGATCTTAAATACATAATTTATATATTTTAAATCATGATTAATTCCTATGCAACATCTACAAGGCCTAACTCTTTCTAATAATACACCTACAAGGGTCAGAACAATGAATGTTACAGTCAAGACAGGCGTCCTAGTCAAGACTTAAGCATAGAATTGATGTTGGTTTGATGGTTTATAATTTAATTAAAATAATTAATATAGAATAATGACAAAATAATATTAAAATTAATTCCAAACTCATAGAACAAAGCTCATACTAGACCTACAGGCAGGGTCTTAAGGGTGTCTCAATCCATAGCAGGCAGATGGCCTAATCTTTGGAATGAAACAACATTAGTGAAAGGGATTGAGATTATCCTTATAAAAATGGTGTATAATCACATATATTATATTATAAAAATTATTTAAGGTTTTTATTATGCTTTTAAATCCTAGACGAAGCTCAAGTAACCTACAAGTAGGCCTAAATAGTGGTCTCATTTTGATAGTTATAGACCTAGTTCATGTCTCCAAAAGCATAGAAAGTGTTTGAGAGACCAATAATATATAATATGGTTTCAATTAATTATTAAATATTAATATTACCATATTAAGGATCATTTTTCAAAAGAGGTCTCAAAAGAAGATGCAAAACTCAGTCACCCTTCAAAATCCCTCTAGATAGTGCATTCCTACAAGTCTATCTTGGCCTTTGGAGGTTTTGGAGAGTCAAATGGATGAGTTAAGTGATAAAATTTGGTAAAAATTACTCTTATGAGTTCAATAATATCATAAAATTTTAAATTTTTAAAGGATAATAGGGATAATACCCTCTATTTTGTCTCAGATGAGGGGCAATTTCCCATGCTCAAGACAGACAATTTTGAGGAAAGGTGGTGAAGTAGGTGATAAAAATGAAATAATAACTAAAATTAAGGTTTATAAATCTGGGACACACCTAAATAAACTTAAAAAAACTTCATATAATATTTGATGACACACAGCGTGCCCTAAGCAACAAAGGTTATAGTCATGCATGAGGGAAATCCTGAAGCCTAAAAGCCAAGTTGAGGTTCATATGCATTTTTAACCTTATAAAAGATTTAAAAATTGATATTTCATGATTTTATAGTTTATTTGAGGTTTTTAATCTATTATGAGGTAGGTAAAATAATTTTGGAGTCATATTGAGTCTAAGTTGTAAGCAGATCCTTTGGAGAAGGCTTAGGCCTAATTGCTAAACAAGGGTCATTTCTATTCCTAGATCTTGAAGAGATAGTAAAATTATTGAGTAATGTTTTTTATATGTATATAAAGGTTTTTAAACCTTTATTATATAATATAATCATTATAAATCCAATTCATGGCTTGAATACACTTAAAACCATCACAAAATGCATGAAAAGGACTCAAATACCAACTTGAAATTATTGAAAATTTAATGAGCTTATGAATGGGACCTTAAGGTGTTTATTGAATTTATATAGGGTCCATAATAATCCATAAATTTAATTTTTAAAGGATTCCAATTTCTATTCTTTATGAACAAATGTTAAGAGTCCAAACCATTAGAAACCCTTGGAAACCCTACATAAGGACCCAATTAGGAAAAAAAGGAAAATGAATAATATAAAGGGGGTATAAATTCCATTAAAAAATTTGGACTATGTAGAGGAATCTCTAGGGATTCTCCACATGTGACAGAGGTCTATGGACCTATACTAAATAGGTTAACATAGGGCTCTTTTTGACCTTTTTATGTGTTTTATAGGCATGAAAAACATTCAAGAGGCCAAATCAATTCCAGATGAGAGTTTAGGACTTTTTGTAAGTCCTCATTTCTATTTTATCAACCATATAAACTCATAATCCTATCAAATATCTCATTCATTTCAACTATTCTAGTGGGGAGATAGTGAACACTTAAGGAAAAGTAGTGAAACTCAATTTGGAAAGCCTTTTAAGGATAATTTATTGAAACTAATAATATGGAAACCTTTTATATGTGTCATTCCCCCTTGTGCATGGATCATAATAAATAATTTGGAAGGTTTTAGGTGCAAAATGTGAGAGGTTCATGGAGAGATCTCATCTTAGGATTGTCATGGATGATTATCCATGGCCAAAATAATAGGGATGATGGGGAGATAATACAATGCATGTGATGGCTTGTTTTAAACCCATCCTAATTAGATCCATCATCAAAATTTATAAATTTTAGTGGTAAGGTAGTTTATGAATTAAAATCATGAGAGATAGTTTTCTATGTAAGGAAAGGAGTTTTTTAGGCCACTTTCAAGGATTGGGTGATTGGAGATGACACTTGTAGCTATTGACATGTCATGTCTTTCCACATATCTCTTTCACATGCATTTAACTAATTTTCTCAAGTTGACACATGTAAAAGTTACTCTTGGACTTCCTTCTCTCTCTCACACACACATACACATTGCTATAAATTTTGGCTTTTTGGCATTGTATGGATCTAACTATCACTGGTATATAAAATCCCTACTATAATGACATTACACTTTGTCTTTGAACATTGAATACAAGTCTAATTATGAGTTGTAAACATTTTTTCTAAGTATGTGAGTGATGAATAGTGGAGCGAAGTGATAGTATCATCCTTGCTCCCTTTATCCTTCATGTTTATGCAAGAGTTCTGATTTTAATAGGTCATGTGAAGTTTAATAAATGTACTAGGATCTTATTCAAGTAAAAATTTGTATCTATGGTGTGAAATCTACCCCTAGACTAGTTATCTTGTTGATTGTTCCATGTATGCTACCTTCACATTGAAGTAATTATGTTAGAATCCTTTAATTCCTAGAATTGGTCTTATAAAGATTTGTTGCTTAGTAGGATTTTGATAGTCTTTGAGATATGTCTTGGTGGATCACCTCTTTATTGTTATTTCCATCTTATGCAAAACTTCAAACTCTTTTTCATGAACAAGCATTAGATTAGGTTATAGGCATTTAAATAATAATCTAGGGAACTAGCCCTCATAAACTATATATTCATCTCTCTTATAAGTTCCCCACAACTTGAGATATGGTTCAATGTTGCATAAAATTTTGGGAGCTTAATAGAGTCTCCTAGGGTGCACAATTTGATGCCAACAAAAATAAAATAAAACCTATAAAAAACCCTAAAATTACCCTATCTGTAGAAGTGATGGTATGATAAAAATAGGTGTCATGGATCCTAAGTGAGTGATTTACATGTTTAGATCATTTTCATGGTGAAATAAACCATCTTGGTGCATATTATTTCATGTTTTCTTCATCAAGTCTCAGATAAGTGTTTAAGGAGGGTTTTATGTTATTTTGACTATTAAAGATTATTCATAAAATCCTAACATCCAACCTTAGAACCAATTTCACAAGTTTTATATATATGAACCCATTAAAATATCCCTAAGTTATTTATGTCTCATGCATAAGGTCCATATAGTTATGAGTAGCTGAAAGTGACCTTTGAGTTCTTTGTCTGCATTCTAGACACCCTTAAGATGGTTTTAGGCCAAAAATGACCTATATGTCTAGTCTGATGCAAACTGATGATTCAAAATTATCTTAAAATGACTAATTAATTTCATATAATGTATTATATGGTTCATATTATCTTTTAAGTAAATTTTATCATCTTTAGGGGTTAGACCTAGTGATATGCCTAATAGGCCTAACTATGTTTGATGACCTACAACCACCTCTGAGTGGTTTATAAATAATGTGAGTTATTATAATAAATTTTTCATTTCCTAATAAAAATTCCAAACCAATTCATTAGACTTATTAACCCCATCATGAATGTTGAGGATAGAGTTTGGAAAATTACCTTTAATTAGTGTGATTTTATTCATATTTAATGTTTGGTAACATTCTATATATGTAGATACTTTTAATTAAAATGAATTCTCTATTAAACTAGCTATCCTAAAATTGAGATATTGATAACATGGTATAAAGAAGAATTCATTTTTAGTATGAGGGATTAATATATATCATTAATGAATATAATGGTAATTTTTTTGGATAAGTGATGTTGTGAGACTTACAATTTTTTTATTTCATGTTCATAACTTATATAAGTCATGAGGTGGTGGTATATTTCTTAAAATGATTCATTTTTTTATTATCTTAGATCAGACCTGCATACAACTTAGTAAATTATGATATCTTAAATAATGTTCCTTTATTAAGATAAAGGTGGTGATAATATTTCTCTTATATATTTTTAAAAATGAGGAAATGTTACTAAATGGATATCATAATTTTATCTATTATAAATTTGAAGATATCAATGTTTTAATAAGATAATGTGTACTTTTTCTTAATGCATAGCTGGTAAATTTTCATTTTTTTTAATGAAGCTATGTTTTGAACCTTTTGATGATATTAATGATATGTATGAATTTTATTCCAAGTGGATATTATGACTTGTAAAGTCATCTTATTCATTGGAAATGTATTGATTAAACATATGTTGACTTAGGTTGTCAAATTTTATAGCACTTAATAATGGTTCCTAAATTTATTAATTTTTATTGAGATTAAGTAAGGATGGTTCCATTTCTAGTGGAAGTTTTCTAACTTGGATTAATTTATACCCACCAACCTAATAACAAGGTTGTCTCAGAACATGGACTCATTGATGGCATTTATTAATTAGTGATATGTTTAATAAAGCCAAATCACTCAATAAACTTTTAAAAATATTAAATACATTAATATTGAATCAAATAAGAACTTGTAACATATTTTTTACACCCCATAGTTGGTAGTTACTTCACAAATGATTATATATTATATTAAAATACCTTGATTATCTAACCATGCATATCTTAATTTTTACATGGGTATTCTCAAGAAGTGATTTTAGTATTAGAATATGTAGATCAATGTATTTGGTGAAATCACATTTAATAACAAATAAGAAACAAAATATGTACTTTGAGATGGTCAATGATAGTTAAAATTACTTTTGATACTCCTCCTTTATGGTATACCTATGATTGATCTTGTTATTTAGTATCAGTATTTGTGGTTTGTGATGAATAACGAAAAAAAAATTACATGTTACCATGAGGCATTGTGATGCCATACATAGGAATTTGTAGATATTATTCTCTTGAGATTATATTTGTTGTGATAAAAATGTTTATAATGTCATAAAGATGAAATCAGATCATAAATTGGACCAATGAGGCATTGTGATGCCATACATAGGAATTTGTAGATATTATTCTCTTGAGATTATAGTTGTGATAAAAAAATGTTTATAATGTCATAAAGATGACATCAGAGCATAAATTGGACCAATGAGATTAATTTAATTTTTAGGGGGAAGTATATGGAGTATTTTATTATTATTATTTGGTTAAAGTAAAATAAAGTTATGTTTGGTTATGTTTTAACCCTATTCATCAACACCCTTATGGCATGGTGATTGACATGATTTATACCTCAATGGATGAATCAAAATACCTTTAACCTCTAGGATTTTATCAAGATGAACTATACCTATAATAGGTAATTGGGATGCCTTGTACCTTTTGGAGGTGATATCTATACTTTTCCTTCCCCCCTTAGGTAAATTTTGGTTCTTTATAAAAGTCACATATTGTTTATAGTGTGATCTATGTTTTTCGTATGTTTTACTAAATTTATTTTAGATAATTAAACATTTTATTTTGATTTGACTTGAAACCAAAATCATATGTATTTTGTTATAATATTTTAATTAATTTACCAATAATGGAAATTGTTGTTAAAATATTCAATTTGAATTTTGATGTCATATTTTTCATTCAAGACCACTTAGTCTCTTTTTCATTGATTTTTCTCTTACATGGTCGGTTGATTTTATGTTTTTTTAATGACTAATTATGTTGGTTTTATATGTGTTATGTATGTTCATAACCATTATATTTATGGTGTTTTATGGGGGAGAAGATGTAGCTTGAAATATAACTAGTGGGATTGAGATGGGAAACTTGTCACACAGGTAATGATATAATCCTTTCTACCCCACCATATGTGGTTATTATTATTATTATTATTATTATTATTATTATTATTATTATTATTATTATTATATATAAAATCATTTTATTTTTAACTCTAAGGAGGGTTGATGATGTTTGGGAGGTCTAAGGAGATGGTTCATTATACAGTGATTGTTTGGTTACTAATGCATATGGTTGTTTTTTTGGCATAGTTTAGTGTTGAATAATCTCTTAAAATTATTTAGTGAATTTCATTATTTTTCTATGTGGTTATGTCAAATATTATTCTTTTTCATCACATTGTAATTTTTCCATATAATGGCACTTAGATTTATCACTATTATTCATGGTAGGATAATATCATTGTTGTACATAGTAATGATCATAATAATACAATAGTAGATTACATTTTATCTTAAATTTATTTGGATAGAGTGGATGATATAATGAAATATTGACACTAAGGGAATTAACTAAATTAAATTAATCCTAATTATGGATTTAAAAAAAATCATAAATAGAAGAGAATAAAATTTCACAATATTAAAAGATTTAATAATTATAAATATTGAATAAGAAAAAACTTGGTGAATAATTTCATTGGCATAAAGACAATAAAATATATATAATCAAAGCTAGGTCAATTCAAAACACAACTTTATAATTATATTTGCACTTATTGGCTGAAGTATTTCATTAATGACAATGACTTTATAAGAGGTGGAGAATGTAATACCCCTTGTGTTGAACCTTTTTACCCTAGTCATCTTGATACATTTGTCATATATGGTGACACTTTAGATGTGTTTAAAATTCGATGTGATATACTTATTTTTATCCTAATTATATTATTATTCATAGTATATATATTTTTTATTTTATGGATGTGATGGATATGCATTGGACTATATGGGATTATTACTAAGCACCTTAGCTAGTTCAGTAGACCTTATTTGTAATCATGATTACTTAGAATGATTATCTTCAATGGATGTATGTGGTCATCTAGATATTGATGGTGAATAATACGATGATTTTTTTATGACTTAGAGTTGATTGTAATTGACTAAGAAATGATTACGATTCAATTTTATGACATATTTGTATTAATAATTATATATGTTTATTCATATTATTTAGATATTTTTTATATTATTGGATGTATTTAATGTTGCATTGAGTGTACATATTATATGGTACCAAATTTAGGACTATGAAGTACTCAAACGTTTCTGAATAGACCATATTCACACTTTGTACCCCTTCAAAATCCTTAAATATTATACCCTTTCATTTTTCAAATTGCTAAATGTATTATTTTTTATTCTTTTAAATTTTATTTTTTATTATTTAAAATTATAATTTTTTATCCAAAACCTTTATTAATGTAATAAACCTAAACCTAAATTAACCTTGTAAGAGGTTTAATTAACTTATATGTTTGGTTGGGTTGAACCACAAATCCAACCCTTATGCGCAATCCCAAAATTCTCCCTTCAACCACATTTTTATTTGAGTGTTTGACAAGTAAACATTATCTTACAGGTTATTTTTGGGCCCATACCTATACCCATTGGGTATGTGGTATTTTAAAGGGAATTTTACCATTTTTGAGTCATATAAAGGCCTCATTTATGTCCTATAGTTTTCTCCCACAAGTAACCCTCATTTTTATACAATAAGTTGCATTTTATATTTGAGTAGAATAAACACCCATGTGAGTTTGTAAGGATATTTATGAGACTTATATGAGGAATTTATGTAGGGTGGTTTCATCCTTATGTTAGGGATGGCCAAATGTCACCCTCCTATTGGAATTTTATTTATTTCTTCCTCCGTTTATGATCCTTATTTTGATATTTGTATGTTCATGCATCTTGAATTTTGGATTTTGGAAGAAAACCATGAAGAGACTATGGGATCATGGAGGAAGGCTTGGAATATTATCAATAGAATATTTATTTTTTCATGTAGGCCATTTTGTTTTACATGTAAATGTTTATGGTTGAATGTTTTTATCTCTTATTTATCCTCTCAAATGAGTCCTTATTTTAAATCAGAATGAACAAATGTTTATTTTTGTGCGTGGGTTTGAAACCTTGTTTTAAGAATTTTTACTTTGGATATGCTACAATTTTATGCATGTGGGTATGGGAATTTAGGGATCCACCTATGCTACCCATGTGGGTCTTGTCACAAGTTATAGTAATTGGTAAATGAGGGAGTGGAGTATTACTATTGGCTTATTGGATAAGCCCAAATCTTTACTTGGAGACATAATTCCATTTATGAGAAGTGAAAGTTTTGTTGGATTTGAAAATAACTTACTAATATTTATGGAAAAGAATAAGTTACCCTTAAATATTACCGATATTGATGTCTTGGATACTTATTTGTGTTTGATTTTATTTTTTGTTTACAATCTTAAATTTTTTTTCTTCTTGATAATGAAAACCTTGGTCTTATTGAACCTTCTATCCTTGTACACATGCATTGAGGTATGCCCCTTTCCCTTGGGTTTAGGAGAGTAAATAAAATGAACCTTAATTGGTGAGGAGTGCATGTAATAATTCCTATAATATGGGTTGTGAACAACCTTCCTTTGGTCTATTATGGAGTAACTGGAAAAGGATTTTGGTTGATATACTTATGTGTAGGTTTTATATATGGATCTTGGAGCTTAGAGCTTGATATCTTGGCACTTTGTTTAATTTTATGTATTATTTTTTAACTTTTAAAATTTTCAAATTTCTTTAAAAATTCCTTCAATGATGAATCTTGTTGGAGAGTGAGATGATGAATGAAATTCTAAAGGCTAGTATCCTTATGCCCTTAATATGATCTTGTAATTTGTTTTAAGGGAAGATAATGTTTTTAGTTCACATTGTTTTGATATTATTTCTCTTTAAATTGATATAAGTTTGATATATCCTTTTGTATTATTGTATTTAAATAATTTTTCTACCCCCTTATTAGTATGTAAATGGTTAATATTTAAAAGATGTATATATAAAGTGATTACACATTTTATTCATTTTATTTTGAGTTGTACATATTATTAGTCATTTGTTAAGAGACTCCTATATTATCTATAAGTTAATAATATGTTACTAATGTTGTATATATACATGTGTATGATTGTACGAATATATGTATGTGTTATTAATTATATTTCATAAGAGTTTCACTTGAGTTTTACAAAGGAGGAAGATTTACTTATTATGATATGTGTGTATTGTAAAAGCTATTTGAATTATGTACACTTTAGAAATGTAGATGAAATTGTTCATATTATGATTACATGTAAAATGTATTTCTATCTAACTCATTTATCACTCTATTTCATATAGTTATAAAATCTAAATTTTAACTATGGAGATTTGTTTATATTAGGAGAAATCTAAATTTTTATTATTGAGATTTGTTTATATTAGGAGAAATTTAGTTAGCACTTATTTTATAAATAAAAATATATTATTGGTTACATTTATACATTTAAATAGTAGATAATTAAAAAATAATTTGATAGGGTTTTATCATTTTGATTGTTAAAAGGAGGGAGCCTCTTTGGGGTAAAGATATTTTAGAGGCAATTCATATTCATAATGACCAGGAAGAGTCTACTATCCCTTGAGGGTTGTTAGAAAGGAAATATTATTCATGTTGACCCCATTAATAGTATGGGTCCTCCTTATAAGAATAATTTGACTCCTAAAGTTGAACTATCTCTACAAAATCTCTACATAAAAGTTACAGTCTAGAAGCTTTTGAGTTATGAGATTTTGGAGGAAGTGGACAAGATGAAATTATTGTTGACACTAGAGCAGTCTTTTTTAGGGAAGGATGGTAATTAGAGAGATGTTAATGAAAATATGGGGGGTTTTATCTCAACCCCATCCTTTAATAAGAGTATCAAGGATCAGAACAGGGAGGGAGAGGTGGAAAGAAAGAAGATTAGATAGGTAAAGGTGGAATTAAGAGTTATGGGAATTAAAATAAAGAAGGATATAATGGATTTTCTATAAGGCCCTAGAAATACAAGTAGGGGAAAGGAAAATAACAAAGAAACCTTTGGTACTAACAAGTTGGTTCTCTAATTTTTTTTAGAAGACTCAGGGTCTCAATCTCGCTGGGCCTAATTTTTTTTTTGGTAGGATGTTGGTGGAAGTTTATCTATTATAGCTGGTTGCTTATGGTTGATCAAGCCTTGTGGTTTTATTTGGTTCTTGGTTCTATTTGTTGTGTTAACTATCTTTCAATTATTTTTTGTAATGGGTAGGGGTCGCTCAACCCATTTGTTTACCTAATCTAATAAAAAAATAAAACAATACTTTATCAATGACAAAAATAATAAATATATCAGATTTGGTTAGTTGTACTTTAAATATATTTATTGATCATAACTATATTTAAATAAATATTTGTGTTATAAAAACAAAATTATAAAATGGAGATTGTTTTCTTTAAAAATTCAAATATGGAAGTATATATATGTAATGAGTAATTAAATATTTTAGTTGTTTAGACTTTACAATAATTTATGTGCTTATGGATATATATTTTATATTAACAATTTCTACACACACACACACACACACAAACATACACAAAATAAGGATATATATAAGAAATATAAAATGAACATTTATAAAAATAAGTAAAAATATCAATATATATATATATATATATATATATATATATATATATTAAAATAAAAATATAATAGAATATTTTAGGAAAATAAAAAACATGAAAAATAAAAATAAAAATAAAAATAAAAAGGATATTTGGAGGGGGAGGGGTAAAAATTGGACCAAAAAAACCCCAAACACTAATGAAAGTGAGAGGGGGTGAGACCAACTAGTTTCCCCTATATCCATTGCATTTATTGGGAGGTTTATGACTCTTCTACAGCCTCAAGTTGTGCAATGTGATCCATAGGCCTTCGTCTAATCCCATATATATATATATATATATATATATATATATATATAAAGGTTATTATATAATAAAATGAAAGAGAAAATGTGTGTATGTGTGCATTTTATATGTTTCTTTTGTGTATTAAATAAACATATAAAATACACACAATTTATCTTTTATTTTATTAATTTAATAAATTATATATATATATGCCAATATAATATGTAGGGTCTTATAGTGTAGACAATATTTGCAAAGATTATTTTAAGATAAATATGTATATAGATAAAGGCTATTAGATCTAGGGGCTTACAGTGTAGATAGTATTTACAAATATTATTTTAGGATAAATATGTATACATACAAAGGTTACTATATTAGAGAATACACACACAAACACACACACACACACACACAAAATAATAAATAAATAAATAAATAAAAAATTAATAATAATAATAATAATAATAATAATAATAATAATAATAATAATAATAATAATAATAATAATAATAATAATAATAATAATAATAATAATAATAATAATAACAATAATAATAATAATAATAATAATAATAATAATAATAATAATAATAATAATAATAATAATATGATCTTTATATTGGAGTGCATTTTGATCTTGATCTTCCTTCTCTATAGATTGAACCTACAACTTGTGAGAGGAAATAAATCAAAAAAAATGAGAAATGGGTTTGAGAAATAACTTCTATATTAGCCATAAGTAAATTTAAGAAAACATTTAAAATCCCTAGATCCTAGGGTCTAGGTTCATTTCATCCAAAGGATATGATTTAATCCACCACTTGCAAGTGGAAACCTTTTTTACTTTTTAATATTGACTTTTAATGAATTTCCTTGCTATGAAATTTTAGATAAATATTTAATTAAATCATATTGTTCTAATTTAATTTTCCTCTTTTAATCTTTTAAAGACAAGAATTTATTAAATTTTTATATAAGGATAATTTGAAAATGAATTAGATAAATTAGATAACTTAAAGGTTAATCTTTTCTCATCTAGGCTATTATAAGTTGTCACTAATTTAATTTGTCGAGAATGACATTTATTTATTATTTATCAAAAAATATTTAATTAACCAATTTTAAACTATCAAATTTATTATTTGGTTCTTTAAATGATTTAATTATGGATGAATTCAATTAATTATTTTTGAGGCAATATTAATTCAGTATTAACTAGATTAAAATTATTGAAATAAGGATACATTTATTTGAATTATAAAAAATAATGTTTATTAATTGTCTAGTGAGAAGTTTTAAGTAACCATGTTTATGATGTCGAATTGTTTATTTTGTTGTTTGGTAAAACCTTGGTGGTAAAGTGAAATTGGTTTAACTTAATGGCATATAAAATTTCCCTAGCAATGCACATAATATAGTTCTAGTAATAAAAAAATGTTAATTTTTTAATGGGTTTTATTTAGGGTGAAAATTTGAGCATTATAATAGTCATGTCACATAAATAATTGTAATTATTATCAAAATGAGTGGAACAGAAGCAAAAATGTAATGAAAAATCATCCTAAAATAGGTGGAAAGTAAATGATTGCCAAATATAAAATATCATAAAAAAAATTAACTTTAGAAATTTACTTATCAAATTACATAGTTAGAAATAAATATTTGTAGGAAAAACAATCATAACTACATAATGTATATTTCAAATATTAAATATGAATAATGAGAGAAAAAGATAAACAATGCATCACAAATGCTATAGTGAAATGAAAATATCAAATCCAACTCATATTAAAATGTGAATAATAATTTGTTGTACCAAAACCATGTGTTAATATATGTTCATATATTTCATGACATACATCATAAATAATATCATTTAAATATTTTTAGCTGAAATATAACTTTCATTATAGTCTCATCTATCTTTGTAGATATTCATGTGAGGATGAATTCTTGATGCACTGTATCTATTGAGAATGTAGATATGTTAGAATAGGTATGATCACATGAAACCTATTTTGAAGGGTAATAAATGTGATGAAATATTGTTGTAATGTGACTAATATTTTCACATATTTAGAATGAGGCAAGTTATAGGGAAATCTGATATTTTTACTTTGAACAACCCTAAATATGTTGTTGAGAAGGTGACAATGTAGGTCATTGGAAATCATTGAACTGTTAATGTAGTACTCTATATTTTTGTTTGTGATGTGTATCACACTAATGAAAAATGTACAAAGCATACACATATTTATGGATATATTATGCAAGTATCTTTGGCATAGGTAGGTATTTATAAAATTGAGACTATATAGTGTCTAGACAAAGTTCATTAATGTACTATCAAATTTGTCAACAATCAGTATAGGTATGCATGTTCAATCTATGATAATAAAAAATTCATGTAGTAATATATGATTATAAAGGTTGACTATATGTGGTAGGGGTGGAACCTGATACCTTCTATTATGCAAATAATATCTGATATGCATAAAAATACTTGGGACAATGAATAACCAACTTAATAATTAATAATATGGCTTGTTAACCCATCATTTAGGTGAGGGGTAAAACGTCAAAAAAGGTAATACTTCAACATCATTAATAGGACATCTCAAAGTATGTGCATGACTAGGATTAATAATTGTAACATATGATAAAAATATTGGTCATAGTAATGTGGTTTACATATCATGAGGGAACATGATTACAGGATTAAAGAGTTTAGTAAATTGATATGGTCCAATTATAACATGATCAATAATCATACATTAGAAGAGTCTCAAAAGTGAATAATTGATAATTTGTTGGTATCTACTCCATTTTAAACATGTGAACATAAATTGAATAATAAATAATGTATGGACATGGGTAGAAGGATATGTAACTAAGAATATATAACTAATATTATGTAAATGTAAATAATGTTTTAAATAATAATGATATTAAATATTTTTTTGCATCTTTAGCTTGATAAATCTAGCTAAAATGGATCATCTAATTAACATTCATCATTACAATTAGGGGTATGAAGATCAATAGTACAAACATAAACGATTTTATCAATTGATCAAGGATGATGAATAGGTTGTTTTGGCATTAGTATAGAAGCAATAATTTCATCCAATGTCTTTTGATGAGACCTAGGTTGTAAATAAGAAGTTAATTGAGTAATTATGTGTGAAAAGAGATTAGAATTTTTTATTCTAAAATTGATCTTATCAGGCTTATGATTTTTTAAATTTAATATGTTAAGTGGTACATTTCGTATATGTTCATGGTGTCCATTATAACCTCTATTATAATCAATAGTATAATTAAATTATTGATATTTATAAAAAGGAATAATAGTTTAAGGTTTAAGAGTGGGTATTTTGTAAACACCATGTTCTTAGATTTATTCTAAATTCCAAGGGTTTGTGTTTCCTTGAAACTTTTATATAACACTAGTATGAGGAAATTTTAAAAAATTACATGTATATGACACTATAAATCTCATGTGATATGCCCAAGGTTGACCAAGTAAAATATTATATGATAATGGAAAGTCAAAGATCATGACTTTAATTTGAACTATGACAAAAGGAATCATGACAGGATGCCAAGTTCAACCTAGAGGAGGAATTTATCTTCTATCATAGACTTGACACATATTTTTGGTAGATTTATGGTTGTATTCAAAATATCATAGTGTTGTAATGAATTCAATGGATGCGATACAAGTGTCATATCCTTTATAAATCAATTCTTTATTGATTTAGATATCTCCAATTTGGACACTAATGAATAATGGAGGATCATATGTATGAATAAATATTTCATCAAGAATCATTTAAAAAATAAAAATATTTTGTGGCAGAGAAGTGTTAGTAGTTTTTTCAATGTGTGTGGATATTTCCTTACATTGTTGAAGAATATTACCCTTAGACCTGGAAAAAGTAACTTCTTCCCCAAAGTGTAGGTTGAGTGATGTTCATTTCAAATAAAAGTAACACCATGATTTTACATTGATAATAGGAAGTTCTCATGAGTTATAGAAAAGGAATTTAAGATGGGAGGTGAAAAATTTTAGTTACAAGATCCCATTCATCATATCTAGTTATAATTGTATATGATAAACATGCATGATGTTGAATCAATTT
Source organism: Torreya grandis (assembly GCA_037957365.1). NCBI lineage: Eukaryota > Viridiplantae > Streptophyta > Pinopsida > Cupressales > Taxaceae > Torreya > Torreya grandis. The sequence continues at coordinate 600,284 of JARHVA010007718.1, read as the reverse complement.
CATAGAAAGAAGAGTCAAGGTGTTGATATTTTGGTCTCCCAAGTGAAATGTCAATACCTATAGTAAAAATATTTCATGAGAACCCTTGTAATCTTGTTCATAATGTGTAAAAATTATGATGGTCTTATGAATGTCTCTTGATAGTCTTTTAGTCTTATTAATGATGTCGTAAATGTGTTTGGACTTGCTTTCATAGATCATCACATGTCATGGTTATCTTGGGTCCTTAGGTGATGTACTAGGTCCCCATTATGGTCCTTGAGTGAGGGAAAGAATGTTAAATGTCTTGTGAGGTCTAGAGGGGGTATTTTTCATGTTTGACAAGATTAAGATTCTATAGCAGAAGTTAAGGTATTTTGGAGAAACTAAAGTTACTAGTTCTTATGGTATATGGGCCTATTTCAAGCCATTCCTTATGAGATAGACCTTGATAATAAGTCTAAATGGTGTCTAAACTATGCTTGGGTCCTAATGTGAAGCCTATTAATATGTTCAAAGTCATTCTCCATGGTTTATTTATCCAAGCCTAATTCAAACCTTCATTCACCTTTAGAAGTCATAAAATGACTCTCAAATACCTCATATGCATCTACATTTCACTATAAAACTTATTAAAGAGGATTTTTTTATGCCACATTATCCTTAAATGGGTCTTAATAGGGTCTCATTGATAATATAAAGTCATTTTGGATGGTTTCATGTGCATTAGGAGTCCATTTCAATAGTGAACTCCACTTCCCACTCATCAAATGGGTACCACATGTGGAAAACCATGACCCCTTCAAATCCCCTATTTTACCTCATATTTTCGAATGATTTTTGACTTATGTTTTCCCTCTACCCTCCAATGGCATCCCAATGTTAAAAACAAGAAGAAAATGCTAAAAAAGTGCATTTGTAGTGCTTTTTCCAAGGTCGTAGGAATCCATAGATTCAAATACATATAAAGCGAGCTTATAAGGTTACATCATATCTCATTTCAAATGTATCATAGGTGTTTTAGGTCTAAAGGATGTAAAATAGGACCAAAATCAACCCTCTTCTTCCATTGAGCTCCTTTACATGCCAATAAAGACTTTAAATTTATGAATGGCATAGATAGGAGAGAGAAAATTAGGATATAAGACTTTGGTTAGAGGAATTAGGTCCCTTAAACTTATAATTAATGTAATTTTTTGACACATTAATGGCCTATGCTCTATGAATAAATTTTAATAATTTGGGTACTCAAATGATCTTGTTCATATGTGCAAGGGGATAAAGTGGCATCAAATTTAGGGCATCCTTGAAGTGTTTTTGAAAACCAATGATTGATGTTGATTTTATGAGTCTTAAAGGTATATATCCATCACCCTCTATCATAGTTTCACATGTGTGAGAGTGTGGGAGCAATCAAATACTCATTTTTCCTCCTTTTTTAGACTCTAGATAAAGTTTCTCATATTGTAGAGTATTTAATACATAAGATGGAAGAGTTTTATTATGTTTAGGTTTGATGATATCCTTTTGGAACACACTTAGACTTTTATTCCTCCTAATCTCATCTAAACTACTAGACAATCAAGTAGATCCTTCAAGTCCTACATCTAATGTGATTTTTATTCATGTAGTGTGGTCTATTTACAAGTGGAATAGGGTGGTTATAGAGGACCATTTTGTAAGTAAATAAATAATATATTAAAGTGTGGGTAGTGTTATTATACTATTAAATAAACCCAAGAGATCAAGTCTATCAATTCACTAGATATATTGATGACAAGATCATGAGCAAAGGTTTAGAGGGTCAAAATTTACAATAAGAGACAACTAACATGATAATAACACCCAAGGATAATAATATAACATCATACTCAACTTCTTAATTCCCACACATAATTAAGCAAACTCTCACAGTCATGAAAAGCATTTTGAGTCGTTAAATAAGGAGGGTAGATAATGTGGGTGAGATCTAAAGGAAAATTAAGGAGACTTGAAGGGTCATGAAGAAATATATGAGATATTATATGGATAATTAAGGTTAAATATATGAAAATATCATAAATTCTCCCTTAATCCCTTGAGAAGTAGTCTCAGTCCAACCTTCAATGTAAATATTACTAGAATAGTAGATTTGGAGAGGCATAGATGATGTGAGAAGATTGAGTAATTTTAGAGAATTAGAAATTAAAATGGAGATAATTAACACGTTTATGTCACCCTAGAATTGAATTAGGCATCAAGTCACCCCTCAAGTGAATATGCACAGTAAAAATGGCCTAAAAATGACACATATAGGATGAACTATAAGAGAAACATATTTTGAACAAGAAAAATAACTTTAAGATGTATAAAAGTGTATGAGGAGAAAAATATTAAATTAATGAAAATTTGAGTTATAATGAGGGAAATATTATCATGAAATCAAAACCCATCTATTCATAATGAGCCTCTTTAGTGCGAAGATTATCAACCTCCTTGTGAGCCTCATTCATCTTCTTGGTAACCCACCTATTCCCCTGATCAATTTTGGTATCAAAATTATCCTCTTAATTATACTAGTTGTCCTAACCATTCCTCAAAACAATCCATTTAAATCCTTAAGAATACCTTATTTGGATATGAAAGACACATGGTGGGGATTGACACAAAAAAGAGTTATGGCCATGAAATTCCTAGGCATGTTATTGAGAGCATGAGAGATTTTTTTTAATAACCCAACAAAGAGTGGGAATTTTTCATGATAAACAGTCATTCATAGGTATATAGTGACATGTTACACATAGATGGTCTAGTTTCAAGCATAGAAGAGAGGTTGGTAGTACATGAAGGGTACAAAATTCATTATCATCAACCTTGTGTCTCCTCCACCATCCCATATTACTCATCCATTAAGTAGCCCATCCTTCCTCAAAGGGATCAAATAAATTAATATTATAACCTTCCAATTTCCTCGCAAGTCCTTCAAAATTTTATTAATTGGATGTTTATTCAAGAGAGAGTGCAAAATAAGGAAGAATAATGTGCTAGAAAGACCAGTCAACATGAGGACATATCTGATTGGTTAATGCTTGATTTTGAATCCCACCTGTTAGGAACCCCTCCATGGAAGCACAATTGATTACTTTTCTTATAAGCAATTAAACACAGAATTATACCATAATGATTAAGTAACTAGAAACTTGAAACAACAAAGAATTTGAGAGACAATACACAATCTTGTATTAAATACTACTAGAAGAAAATACAATAAAGAAAATTCCACTTCTTCCACCTCAAAGGCTTCCCACACCTCAAGGAATTCTTCCCTCTCTCCCTTGCTCAACTAAAACCAACTCAACAAACTGAGTTTCTATCCCCTCCTTGAATTCTTCAGCTGATCTCCTTGACCTTACACCTGTAGATCTCCTTGACCTTGCTTTCTTGCTTCAATGCTTTACTTGCCTTCTTGATTACAATACATGTCTCATGGGTCTTTAAATAGAATCCCATGCATAAAAAATAGACCTCTAATTACAATAATTAGACATGTAGCTCGAGACTATAATTATCCATTTAACATGCAAACACTCAGTTTAACTAACTAACTGTTCGTGCAACGAGCAATTTTGGAACACACAGGCGACCGATGTCAGTCCCTGTCTGACTGGTTCTGACCGACATCAATCGAATCCTTGTCGATTCTAGTTGCCTTCTACACTGTATGTGATCAACGTCAGTTACACTACTGATGTCGGTACTTTTGGAACTCAGCAACCTCCTCCATGTCTACAATAGTTGAAGATTTTAGCTCCACAACCTAACAATTTCCCACTTAGAGATAAACAGTTACAACTATACCTGTACCTATACACCATCTAGTTTGTTCCCTTAGCTCTATATCCCTCTTCAAGCTCACTCTTGAAGACCAACCACCACACATCCTGTGATGCTATACCTGTCATCCAATTCCCCTACCACATCTAAATTTTTTGATAACTCCCACTCGAGACAAAATTAGCCTATGATCTTCCATGTCTCTTATGCCAAAAGAATTTTGCTGCTCCCAAATTCTTTATGACACACCTCTGAACTAAATTTAACCTTAGCTCAAAAACTCCCTGTATATGTAACCCTGCAACAAGCAACACAATACAGTAACAAGATAATGTAGCTAATATTATCCACCTGGTAAAGAAAAAATACAATGGTCAAACCTCCACTGTCTTGCAGCCTACTCAAGACCATATACCCTAGCCTTCTATCTCACGTATCCACCCACTCTCTTCTCTAACATGGGAATCCATCCCTCATCCAGTGCTTTCTTTCAGCTAACAACTCCACCAACAAACACCTGTTTGGTTTTTCTCCAAGAACTCACACTCTTCATCCATGCCAAGCTCCCACTATTTCTAGATTCTACCTGCATTGCCTCTTCATAACTTCCTAGTTCTTGACCATCAGTAAGCAAAAAATAAAATAAAGAAGGTGAACAATGAATATGATGTTCACATACCCTTTCTAACCTCCATATGGGTGTTTGAGACTCCTTGACAGCTTGCTGTCTACCCAACATCCGTTCCAGTGACCGATCTCGGCCATCTCCCAGTCTGCACCCAACCGATGTCAGTTCCCTGAACTGACCCTGAATGTTGACATAATTGCCCTAGCCAATTCCGGTGTCCCCTTTGCCAATGTTAGACTTCTCCTACCTGACTCTACCGACCCTGCTAGTCTACACATGACTGATGTCGATACCTGCCTGGCCAACGTCAATGCCATGGGACCGATGTCGGTACCTATGTTTTCTTGTAAGTGATGACTTATTTATCTACGAGCTCATCTTGGATCATAACCCTATCCATACTACCCTACTTAGAATTATTCAGCCCCTGTGACTGATCTCTACTCATCATTTCCTCCATAAACACCAAGGCTTCCCTGTTCTTGTCAAAAGCATCAAATTTCCTTTTCTTGAAATGAAATCTATCTATGCCTTCTAAATCTGAACTCATACCTTATGAATCAAGAACATCCATTCCCTTCTTATTCATGTGACCAATCCTATTAAGCCACATCTTTGAATATACAGTTAAAGTAGATAAACTAGAAGTAGAATCAATAATACAAGTAGATAGATAAAGAGTACCTACTTTCTTACCTCTTGCTAAAACAAGTGCACCCTTGGTAACCTTCCAAGAATCCATTGTGAGGGTTACTATGCATCCCTCATCACCCAACCTTCCTACAAAAACCAAACTCTACTTCAAGACTGGGACATGCATAACCTCCTTCAACACCCATGTGTTGCCTGTCTGCAATTCCAACTACACTTTCCCTTTGCCAACTATTTGACAAGGTGTACCATCCCCTAAATAAAGCACTCCAAAGTCTCCCTGGACATACTCGTGGAACAAATCTCTGTTTGGGGATGCATGAAAAGAAGAACCAGAATCTAAAACCCATGATCCTACCTGACTATTCAAAGACAGTATGAGAGCATCCTGTACCACAATATTTGCATCTTTTGCTTCTTCATTACCTTCATGTTAATTTTATTTATCCCTCAACCAAAACTCTTTCTTTGTGTGTCCTTTCTTTCCACAGAACTAGTAGGTGATACCTTTGGATTCGGATCTCCTTCCCATCTTCGACCTTGATTTCCCTTGCTCGACCTTTTCTCTTTGCCTTCCCCTACTTTCTGCACTTAGATCATTCCCTGATGATTCACCTATGCTTTTCCTATGTATTTATTCATTCAAGATTACACTCACAACATCATCAGCTTTTAAGATTTTAGAAGCAGATGTAGAATTACTTACTGCCATAACCAAACTATCCCAACTTTCAGGTAAAGAGCATAAAATCAAGAGAGCCTTTACTTCATCATCAAAAACAATATTGGCTGAAGCTAACTGGTTTACCAAACCATGGAAATCACTAAGATGAGTATATACTGATCCACCTTCCTACATTTGCAAAGTAAATAACTACTTCATAAGAAATACCTTATTTGATGCCGAGGGCTTTTCATACAAATTTGACAAAGACTTTATCAACTCTTTTGTTGTCTTACACTATGATAAGTTTGAAATCACAGACTATACAAGGCTTAACCTGATGGATCCCAGAGCCTTCTAATCAAGAACATTCCATTCTTCATCCTTCATATCTGTGGACTTGCATGCAACCCCACCCAATGGTAAGTGCAAATCTTTCTAATATAGATAATCCTCTATTTGCATCCTCCAATGTTGATAATTATTGCCATTAAACTTCTCCATTTGTAGCTTACTTTCTTCTACCATTGTTGTACTCCCACTCAATCAGAAACCCTTGAGAATGACCTGTAATCAAACAATAACCTACTCCCTGCAAACCTTAGGCTCTGATACCAACTATTAGGAACCCCTCCATGGAAGCACAACTGATTACTTTTCTTATAAGAAATTAAACACGGAATTATACTAGAATGATTAAGTAACTAGAAACTTGAAATAGAAAATAATTTGAGAGACAATACACAATCTTGTATTAAATACTACTAGAAGAAAATACAATAAAGAAGATGCCACTTCTTCTTCCACCTCAAAGGCTTCCCACACCTCAAGGACTTCTTCCCTCTCTCCCTTGCTCAACCACAACCAATGCAACAACCTGAGTTGTTATCCCCTCCTTGAATTCTTCAATTGATCTCCTTGACCTTACACCTGTAGATCTCCTTGACCTTTCTTTCTTACTTCAATGCTTTACTTGCCTTCTTGATTACAATACATGCCTCATGGGTCTTTAAATAGAATCCCATGCATACAAAAATAGACCTCTAATTACTATAATTAGACACATAGCTCGAGACTATAATTAGCCCTTTAACATGCAAACACTCAGTTTAACTAACTAACTGTTCATGCAATGAATAGTTCTAGAACACACAGGTGACCGACGTCAGTCCCTATCTGACTGGTTCAGACTGACATCGACCAACTCCCTACCGATGCCGGTTGCCTTATGCACTGTATGTGACCGATGTCAGTTACACTGCCAATGCTGGTACTTTTGGAACTCATCAACCTCCTCCATGTCTACAACAGTTGAAGCTTTTAGCTTCACTACCTAACACCACCTTGATAAATAAATAAAATTTATAAATGAACATTTATTTTATTTAGTGTATAAATTAGAAGTAATGAAACCCTAAATAAATATACCCTTATTCATGCCCAAGGTTATAACACATAAAAAAGAGGAAGCCCCAAAATCCAAGTTTCCAACTTGGAAACAAGTACTATAGTTAAAGGAAACAAAAGATTAGACAAGTATAAGCCAAGGTGTTAAAGTCAAAGGAAAATTTTCAACCACTCATCTCCCATCCCTCCCTCCTTAATAATCCAAGGAATTTTAATCAAGGAAATATATTCAAGACAATGTGGAACATAAAGAGGAAGTGATAGTTGTCAAAGGTGAGAAACTAAATGAGCATGATAAAACATATACAACACCATTAGATTTGACTCCTCTTCTTGAAATATTTCACTATTACCCCACTCTATCCCTTGAGAAAGAGCCTATCCTTTAGTGGATAAGCAATGTAGTTCATGAATATTTAGGTGACATCTAATGAAGGTGACTTGAGTGATATTGAATAATAGCTTGTCATTGGGACACCTTTTATCAAGGAGGAATGTGACTTAGCTTACAAGGATGCAGAAGAAGATGGGATATAATAACAAGGTGGGTCATAATAAGAATGCACACCTATTGATCAATAAGAATATTATTTATAGGACCTCCTTGATGACATGGTGTATTCCCTTCATTATGATAGTCCTCAAGAACTTACAATAGTTGTAGAAGATGAGGATGACCAAGTTGCAGCTAATCATAAGCCTCATCATGAATTTGTGAGGGAGTTTGAGATAATTGATCAACATAATTATTCATAAGTAAATGGTAATAATAATAGTGAATTCCATGTTTTTTTATTTAATCATGAAGAGATAGCCTTTTGGGGAATAATTAGGTAACTTATGTTCAAGTTTAGATAATCCACCTCTACCCCATGAGAAGATTGAGAAGGGTCTTAAAAATAACACTATGGTAGCTAATCATTTTAAGTCTCATAATCAAAATCAAGGAGATCCTATGACATGTTGAATCCATTCTTGGAAACTTACCAATAGGTTGAAGGAATTGATAAACCACCATCTCACATGTAAAAAATGTAGACATAAGCCAAGTTATACTAGCTGGGTTACTAGGAGGATCACTACATGAGATCATGAAAATTAGGAGAAACCCATAGCTGAGGTGGTAATTATACTATTGATGCAAATAAGGCAAGTTTGGAATGGCTATTATTGGGTGATGGATTCACATGACCAACTTATGCACTTGATGGTGGATCCCAAAGATCTAATTACCCTCCTAAAAGACTATGAGCATACCAATATCTTAGTTACAAGTGGAAATCCTCTTTTAGTGATCAATTCATGATTGGAATCTAGACAAGACATGATAATCAGACTTCATGGTGTTATGGTGATCAAATAATCCTTCCATTTGAGCATCCAAGAGATTCATTACAACAAAACATTTGGAGCATCTAAGGAAGGTGAAAGATTCTTGTTTTTACTTACTTTTGAGTCAAAATGTCAATTTTGCACCTAGGTGCTTTGGATTGCTCTTTTCTATCAAATTTATGACACAATATTTATGACTTTTTTATTTGGTTTTGGTAACATCGTAAATGGGATAATGGATCTAACACATCTTATATCGCATTATTTAGTGTTCATGTTGGTAGTTTTTCCTTACTTTCAAGTCAAAATGCCAATTTTGCACTTGGGTGCTTTGGATTGATCTTTTATATCAAATTTATTACACAAAACATGTGCCTTTATTATTTGGTATTAGTAACACCTTAAAGGGAAAAAATAGAAGAGCATACATGCACAAACCTTCTTTTCTCCAAACAAGTTCTAATTTAAACAACTAATTGAATACAAAAAGCTTGGAAAGGTGAGTTCATTTTCAAGCAACAAGTTGAATGATTGGGTGGTGTTATTTTGACCCCTTGGTCTTAAGTTGTAACTTTGAAAACCTATTTTATAAAAATATTCACTTAAGCATGTAAATTTTTCATTAAGCCCCCAAAAAAGTTCCTAATTCATTTTAAAACACTCAAATGAAGTGTGAATGGCACCAATTTAGACTACTTAGATGACTTTCCATCTAGATCCTATAAGACAAATGTTAGATTTGAAGAACTTTTGAGGATGAAATAACAAATTTTTAAGAGTGAGCTCTTGGGTTGATAGTCGAGTTGGTTTGATAGGTGAGTTGGGTTGGCAATTGAGTCGAGTTGGGTTGGATAGGCAAGTTGGGTTGACAGGTGAGTTAGGTTGAAAGGTGAGTTAGGCTAGACATGCAAGTTGGGTTAGATAGATGAGTTTGGCTGATAGGTGAGTCTAGTAGATAGGTGAGTTGTGTTGGATAGGGGAGTTGATTTGGGTCCCATTAGGCATTCCATTATGTGAACTAATAATTTGATGATGAAAGGGAGATTAATATTGTGTTAGTGGATAAATCAAATTAAAAGTAAACTAAACTAACACCTTCATGCCTAGTTACTAGGGTGAGCTTAATAACAAAAACAAATGAAAAACACAAATAAAAAGTAAGGAAAAATAAGAATCCTTCACCTTCCTTGGATTCTCTAAATGCTTTATTATGGTGGCTTGCTTAGTTTTTGCTCATGAAGTCTGCATCAATAGAAGCTTGACTACTTCCATCTTTCCTTGGAACCTTGCTTGGCTTTGGATTCAATATTTTGGCATCATAAATTTGGTATGTGAGATAATTTTGAAATCAATTTGGTATGGTATCTTTGCACAAGTTAAGCTTAAAATTCATGTGGCAAGGCCTCCTATTTATAGATTTTTGCAAATGGCTAGAATCAACCTATACAATCCATCTTAAGATTGAGATGTGTGACTAAGGATTAATCTAATTATTTAATTAAAATTACATAAATAGACTCAAATATTTGGGATAGAGGGGAATTTAAGAGGCATGGGAAGGTTTAACCTTGATATTTTATGCATTTATGGCCTAGGGATGTCTTCCTAAGAAATGATGTCACCTGATGATGTATATATTCAATATTCATTTTTTAAAATAAGTATTCAAAAAATTTCCATAGAATTATTAATTAGGCTCTAATTTGGTTTAATTATCTCTTAAGCATGATTAATTATTTTATGCACAAACTACTCAAATTGATCATAATGCCTTATTATTGGTCCAAAATTTGATTGGATTGGAATTGGAAGTTAATGTTAGATGTGTTAGATCTGTTATCCCATTTAGGATGTTACCAATACAAAATAAAAAAGTCATACATCTTGTGTAAGATATTTTATAGAAAATAGAAATCAAGAGCACCCAAGTGCAAAATTAGCATTTTGACTTGAAATGATTTGATTAAAGTTGGCTAGCCCATAAATTTTATTCTCCCATTTAGTGATAACTTGGCCAAATCAGCACTTGAATATATCAACTTCAACTTATTTAATATGTTCTAGTGTTTTTAAGCTAAATTTTTAATTTTGGTGGAAATGGTTCAAAATCTTGGTTAGAGGTTATCGATAGCTAGTTTTCATATGTAATGGTTGTCTTGGGTCCTTAGGTGATGTACTAGGTCCCCATGATCATTCTTGAGTGAGGGAAAGAATATAAAATGTCTTTTGAGTTCTAGAGGTATGTCTTTCTCCTATTTAACAGAATTAAGGTTTCCTAGCAAAAGTTAAGGTATTTTGAAGAAAATAAGGTTGTTGGTTCTTATGGTATATGGGCCTATTTCAAGCCATTCCTTGTGAGAGAGACTTTACTAAGCAATCTAAAGGGTGTATAAACTACGTTTGGGTCCTAATGTGAATCCTAGTAATTTTTTCAAAATAATTCTCCATAGTTTATTTATCCAATCCTAATGCAAACATTAATTCACCATTAGAAGTTAACAAATTTCCCTAAAATTCCTCATGAGTCTACATTTCACCATAAAACATATGAAAGATAATTTTTTGATGACACGTTGTCATTTAATGTGTCTTAAGAGGGTCTCATTAATAATCTAAAGTCATTTGGGATGTTTTCATGTGCATAAGGGGTTAATTTCAATAGTTAGATCCACTTCCCACTCATAAAATGAGTCCCACACATGGGAAATCATGATCCCTTCATATTTAAAATATATTTTGAATTATATTTTCCCTCCCTCTACACTCTAATGAAATTCTAAGGTTAGAAACTAGAATAAATGTATAAAAAAGGAAATTTGCTATGGTTTTTCAAGATTTGTGGATCCATGCATTCAAATACATATAGATGGAGTTTATAATTTTGTGTTAGAGCTCATGTCATATATATCATGTGAGTTTCAAGTAAAAAGGATGAAGAATAGGCCTAAAACCAACCCTCTTCTTCCATTGAGCTCTTTTGTAGCCTAGAAAAGCCTCTAGGTTTATGAATGATATTGATAGGAGAGATAAAATGAGTATATAAGAATTTCATTAAAGGAAAGGATTCAGTTTACCTTTTAATTGATGGAATTTATATACACATTCATGTCTTATGCTCTATGAGTAAACTCTAGGAATCTGGGCACTCAAACGGCCCTCTTCATCTATGAAAGTGACTAAAGTGGAATCAGTTTTGGGACATCCATGAAGTGTTTTTGAAAAAATTTATTGATGGTTATTATATGAATCTTGAAGGTCTATATACATCACTCTTCACACCTATTTCACATGTGTGAGAGTGTGGGAGAAAGCAAATCTTCATGTTTCTTCTATTTACAAATTAGAAATAAAGTTTCTCATATTGTAGAGTATTTGGTACATAGGATGGAAGTGTTTGATGATGTTTAGGTTTGATGATAGTTTCTTGTAGCATACTTATCCTTATATTCCTCATAATATTTTTTGAACCACTAGATGTTTAAGGATATCCTTCAATTCCTACCTCTAAGATGAATGCTATTCATGTAGTGTGATCTCTTTACAAGTAGAACATGGTGGCTATAGAGGACCATTGGGGAAGTAGAAAATAGATATATTAAAGTGTGTTTAGTGTTAATAGAATATTAATTAAATTCTAAATACCAAATCCATCAACTCACTATAGAGACTGATGATAGGATCATGAGAAAAGGTCCAATTCAGCTTGATGGGGATGAGTAGTGATATTCAAAGTTATGTATGGAAACATGATTAGACCTCTTGGAAGTTGGAGACCTTGAGGAGTACTAAGACATATGAGGAGGTATGTATCTATAGAGAAACATGGTAGGAATAAATAATATGGTTAGATGTAATATCAACACTTTTAATAACCCCATAATGACTACTTAGTCAAGATCCCAATATGAATAATATTATGCCTAAAGGGTGGGTGAAACAAAAATGTTTGATGAGGTAAAGAATGTTTAGAGGGTCAAAAGGAAGAATAAGATACTGTATACACTTAATATTTTCAAAATTTTATCGATTACTAACACTTCGTATCCTTAAAGAACCCATCGAGTCATAATCTCTTCTAGTGTATGCCTGAAGGGGTACACTGGGAAAGGGATGGGCAAAGCATTGATGCTTAATGAGATTGTTGTCCATTTTTCCACTTACCATCTAACCATTCATCTCCTAAAACTGTTTACCCTAATTTTATTCTTCTTAATCTTACCCATTATAATCATTTGTCATGCTTTATCCTCCTTGCTCTTGACTTGACCCCATTTCAATAGTTGACTATACTAGGTTGACTATATTGACCCTACATAATTTTCAGCATCTAATTACTGTAAAGGGTTGATTGGGTCAACCCTATACTATTTATGGGTATTTTTAATTAGGAATTTTATTATCCCTTTGGTCGACCTAGCTTAAGACCTAGTGAATAATCTCCTAAAAACATATAATATCAACTTGGCCAACCTTGTACAACCAAGATATTTGAAAAGATTTAGGGAAAGATCCACCTATATATACAAGTTCATTTCTAACTATTTTTAAGAAGATAAGAAAACAAGAATAATTTAATGTAAACATTTATTTATTGACCATTCTACTTGTGGAATAAAGCTTAGGGTTCCATACTTTCTTTCAAGATACATATATTGTCTTGTGAAGTATTTTAGATGCATAGATAAGTTGTGTAGCCTAGAGTTGATTTGACTTTTTTATCATTACATACCATAAAAATCACTTGTGAAGCACCTTGGCCAAGGGAGAGATTGAGTCTCAATGGTTTCATCTTCAAAGGTAAGTATTCCTAACTTTATTTCTCCTTTGTAAGAGTATATAGATAATGTAGTTTTTTTTATTTCTTCCATTTATTAGAATTTCATATACATTGACATGAGTATATGCTTTCTATGAATGTTTAGTTTAGTTTTTTTATTTTATAACCCCCACTTTATGAAATAAGCTTTGGTGTGCACTATATTACATTAACTTTATTGTTATTATAGTAGTGTGAACATTAAAACTAACTCTCATTTAGGGTTTTTGCATGATTGTGTTAGATTGTAGGCTTTGGAACCCTTCCTAGCATGGTGTATTGTGACAAGTGATCTCTTAATTAGGTCTAGTGAATCCCCATATTGGTCATGGCCCACTTAAAAAATTCATTCCCAATTGGAAGTGTAGGTATGCTCTATCTTCTCTAAGCCATGATTGATCTATAAGAATGACGCATTTTTTATTTCATACATATTGGTGAACCCAACATGAACTAACACTTGCAGGATTTGTTTACCTTATTTCATTTAATTCATTCTTTCATCATTATTTCTATCATATATTTTCCATATTAGATAAACTCTTTTGACCTAGTATCTAACTTATATGCATAATATTTTAGGTACTAACAACGAGATTGACCTAGTCAACCCAGTAAAGGTTTTTAGCTTTTCAAACATCTAGTCTAGACTACTAGGTTGACCCAATTGATCATACACATTTTCAGACATCAAGTTTAACATACTAGATTAAAACAGTTGATCCTATATATTTTTAATCACTCAATAGAATGTTTATAAAAATCTTGATCGACCCAATTGATCCAATTAGCAAAATTTACAAGCATATATCAAGGTTCTTGAATAACAATCATCATTCTCTACATCTCTAATCCAACAAGGTTCCTTTCTATCTCTCTTTATCTTCATTTATAGTGTTTCATTTCATAGTTTGTAGTCTCTAAAACTGACCTTGCATAGTCAACTAGATCGACCCTACTAACCCAATTTTGTGTTCTATGTTATCTAGATAACTAGGTCAACTCTGTTAACCTTGTTCATTTTCAAACCTTAATTTCATGGTATAAGTTTGACCCTATCAACCTTGTTCAGTATTTTATGCATATATTATTGACTATATCAACTTTGTACCTTGTTTCAAAGTTAGAATTAACCTTATATGTTAGTAATTAGTTCACAATTTTTTTCTTATTTCTTGCATGCTTAAAATAGATCACATAATTTAATTAGGTGATTTTTAATTAATAATTTATTTTCACTATTTTATATTTTATACACACATGATGAAATCATAAAATATAAACAATAATTTTAACATATGCTTACCCAAGGCTAACCCACTTAGATTTCATCACCAAGGGGGAAGTCGACCTGATACTTTGGTCAAGTATAAAGCATAGTTAATGGTGTATTATGGATAAGCACCCAATGCCTTTATCACTATAGTTAATGAAGTGAGGGTGTAGGCCCCAATACCAAGGTTGTATCATTTCCATTATAGTCCCTTTCATCCCAAACTACCTAAAACCATCCTTTGATTACCATTTTAGTTCCTTGCTTGTATCCAACTTCCCATCACATTTAAAATCATATCTTAATAATCTAATAAACATTCAGGTTTACCAATTAGTTACCTATTTACTATCCAAGTTGATTCTTTTCTCTTTGATCAATTATATTTTTATTGTAAAAAATTTCATTAACCAGTGTTGGTGTAAGGTTTTATGTTGTGTGCTTTAATTAGATTAGCCAACATTAATCCAATTGACTGTTTGTTTCCTTTCTATCATTTCTCTTCAAATTTCTTGCAAAGGTTATCTTTTTTTAGTCCACAAATCTATTATAGGCTTCTTAAATTTCCCTCTTTATTGTACTAGGTTGACCCAATTGACCCTATACCTTTTTCCAACCTCTATTCACTATATTAGATTAACCTAGTCGACCTTATATAATGTGTAGACATTATTTCTTCTATTTTTAGCCTTTATTCTTTATACTATATGGACACAATTAAATTGTATAGTTTTCATATCCTATTTTGGTGCTAGGTGAACCTATTCAACCCTGTATTTTTTCTATCATTTCTTGTTTCCTTGCTTTCTCATCTATCCTTCTTTTCCTTCATCATGGACTTTCTTCTTGATGACAATACTAAGTTGTAACCAATAAACATGATTAATTTCACCAACCCTCATAGGGTATCCCATAGATAGATTAGGTATCCTCTCTTCGATGATATTAATGTTCATATTTCCACTCGCATAATGAACTATGGGACCCCTCCTAATACTTCTTTATAAAATAATCCTCTCTTCTCATTAGAAGACCAACCCTAATTAGAGTATACCATTGAAATACTCTTCTCTATCTCTAAATTTACTCAACATCAAGGTAAATATGATTTTACCATTTCTAATCTTATTATTAGTGTTCAAGTTGAATATCCTCACTCACCTACTCTTACATTCTCAACTAGATTTGGGAGTACCACTTTTTTTATTTTTAGCCTCTTCTTTCGATTATGACCCATTATCATACCATGACCTCTTCTTCTATAACTTATTCCACCTCCATGCCTAAGATACCCACTAACATGGTAGATTCTACATGTAGTGGTCATCTCATAAGGTCCACCATCCTCAATCCTTCCACTAGTGCATTGTTTGCTACCCAAGGTAATCATTCTACTAGTTTTTCTTCTTCTCAACCATTCACTAGTCCATCTTTTGATACACAAAAAAAAATTCCAATAGTGTCTCACATTCTCATAATTCCTCATAATATCTTATTAACATCAATAATGGTACCGAAGACACATATACCATCTCTAATGCTTCTAATAATGCTAATCAAACACATCAACTATTATTAGAAACACTTAATCAAATGAACACCTTTCAAGCTCATAATAAATATCAAATGATAAGAATAAAAAACCTTATTCATCTTAAATATCATCCTTAACCAATATATTGGGGCACACATAACTAAAATTTACCCCCTCTTCCTCTTTGATATTCTCAAGGCAATTTCATTTCTCAACCTCCTTTGGTCAAAAAAACCATTAAGCATCTTCAAAATGAACCTCTCACTACCCAAATTGATAAAATTGATATAGGAGGTATCACAACTATAATTTATTATAATCAATAAATAAATCCCATCCTTCATCTTAAAACATTTGGAAATATTTATAAAGATTAGGTCAAATTGAACACCTTGTCGCTACCAAAATACTAGCTAAAACTATCACAGGGGATGCCTTGGATTGGTAGAATGAAATTAGAACTCATTCCATTACTAGTTTGGAATATTTAGTGAATTATTTACATTAATAATTACAAACTAGTTATCTTATTAAAAACACTTTGGCCCACTTCATAAATCATAAACAACATGAAAATGAAACTACTCAAGCCTTTATTAAAATATGGAAAACTTTTTCAAGTAAATGCAAACATAACATGGATCATGATAATATTTTCCATCTCTTTACCAATTCCCTTTTCCCTAAACTTCAATATTGGCTCCAAACTCTCTCCTCATGTACATTGGAAGACATTGATGAAGATAAAAGATAATATTTCCTTACGTGTCAATTTGAGCCACCCCAACCTTCTGTGGGTCCTCATCTTTTAATTAAGAATAAAAATCATAATGTTACTAATGTTGGTGTTATAGATTCTTATGATACCATTTATAATGTTCAAAATAGCATTCCTACCCTTTCATTGGAGCAATCTCCTTTTCATCAATATACCAATCCTCACTTATCTTCATCAAGAAACATTAGTTTTCATAAACCTCTATCCTCAAATAAATTGCTTAAGAATTTAACTAGGCCTATTCTATGAGATCTTGACCCTATTCATCATATGAAATCCTAGTATGATCCTAACAAGTTTCATTGATTTCATGCTAGTTGGAGTGATTCTCATAAGACATGTAGAAAAATTCATAATTTAGATATGGATTTTCTTCTTGGTCCTAATTTTGATCACGATTTTATTATTTGGAAGTGTTAAGAAAATTATTAAATTGCTTTTAAATATTATAGATCACATGATAAAATTGAATAATTAAATCAATCCAATGCTCAATTTGATATTTACAAAGACCCTCTTCCTAATCATCAATCTATTCAAGATAATCAAGACAAAGCCACTTCTTCCACCAATAATGTAGAAAGTCTTGTTCAACCAAATTTCTAAGATAATGTGGTTAAAATGACTAAAATACAAAGGGTGATTTATTTTATTGATGCTCAACCTATCTACACTTCTGCTTCATCTAGAACATATCATGTTGTCTAGGATTCTTCTCCAACTTGTTCAAATGTTTTGGGGAAAGATGACCTTATTACTTTTGATGATTCCATTTCTAATTCTCCCTTGGATAACACATTTTCTACCACTCTTTCATCATCTTATAATAATTATGATAATCAAATTTATACTAACACTTCTACCAATTTTGAAAATCAACTTGAATCAACTAATTCATCATCACAACATAATTTACAACCATGTTATATACCTTCTTCTTATCAACATAAATTATAAAGCACTTCATATCCTCCTTCTGAGGACATTATTAATCATTATGCACCTATATCTAATAACCTTCTTATGGGTTATGATGAGTGTGATCCCATCATGGAGTTCACTAATCTCCCATCACAAATTTAGTTCCTTGAGCTTATGAGGAATTTTCCACATCATATAAACTATCTTATGCAATTATCATTCGAGATGAATGTCCCTCATCCTCCCATAGTAGGATGTGAGGTAGCCTCATCTAGATCTGAAGATATTATATTACAATAATTTGAAGAGATGTCTGTTAATGCTGATGAAACTTTAGACACTTATCTTTCCTTAAAATTTCCTTTAGCTTCTATGATTCTATATGAGATTCTTCTTCATGTGGATGATCCTACCTTAATAGTGTTCAAATAGGCAATATCCAAGTTAAGCATGCACTAATTTATGAGGGTTATGGCACTTGCATTACCTCTATCAACTTCATTAAGACCCTTTTATATTCATAATGTAATCTCTAGTCTACATGCAATACCTACCAATGATATGATAAAAGGTAAATTCCTCATATAGGTTGTGTGTGTCTTCTAATTACCATCCCACCTATCACCATTCATGTGAAGGTGATGATATTTCATTTTTTTCTTTCTTATAACATCTTGATTGGTAGGCCATATACTCATTGTATGAGAGTATGAGAGTTATTACTTATTATGCCTACTAATATGTGAAATTCCCTCATAATGGAGCCATTTATAAGATTCAATGTGAAAATAACCCTTGTAATTTTGAATAATTCTCATATTGTGGTGTCTTCAATATTCCTACTCTTAAACCTTTACCCAACATTCTATTCTATGAGTCTCAGCATCTCAACTTTCCCATTAATTAAAACAAAGGTTACAACAGACATCTTGAACTCATTAAGAACATTCCTCTTAACCTCTTATATTTTGATGATGATGATCTCAATGAGATTAACCTAAAAATTTAAAATTTTGATATATCACCTCTCCTCATCTTGAAGCTTCTTTCTTCCTTATAGCCTCATTATCGTAAATCTCCTTGAAATTATATTCATGTAGTATTGACCAAGACTCAACATTATATTCACCACACTTCTTTAGATGCGAAGGTTATCCCTACTTGTGTCATTGTTATTCATACCCTAGATTATTATGATAGTTATTCCTTAGATGATCCATTCTTAGATGGTCTTGCAGAATCCCATGATGATAAGATTGTCCATTATCATTATTGTTTACTTGAGTCTCTTTGTATATCTTCCCATATTCAATCATTTATAGTTCTTATTTTTAGTATTTTTCCTCTTTATCATAAGGTAGAGATGGTACCAACACTTCTAATTTATGAGGAGTCTCATAGGAGTATGCTCATAGATCATGTTATGATCAAGCCCTACCATTTTTATAGGTACCCTTATCACCATAGTTGGTTTACTCCCAAGTTTTGTGTAACCCTCTTTAGACCTTATATATATCTTGGTCCTCCTTTAGTAGAGACCTTATCATATCCCATTCCCACTAAAATTATAGTTGAGCCCATTCTTTCTCCTACTATAGTTGATCCTATTATCACTCTTTCTCTTTTCGAGCCTACCCCTATAGCTCATCCCATTACTCCTTATATGGAGCCTAGTTCCATTCCTTCTTCACCACCACCTTCTCTTGGTAATTGTTTTCTTCCCTTGCCTAAGATGGATCTATTTCCCACCAAATGGGCTAATGAGTCCTCTCTAGCTTCTTCCACTTCTATTATAACTCTTTTTGTGAGTACTTCTCCTAAGATCACTCATAAGAATATATGTTTATTCCATGTTATAAATAATCATTCTAATACCCATTATCACAAGTTGAAATAATAGATTGATACTTTGCATCCTTCCTCTCCTACCTTAGACAAAGCCATGCCTCCCATAAAGGTTTTACCTAAATATATACCTAAGTATGGTGAGTTATATTTTCTATGGCACAAATATGACACTTATCACACTGACCATTGTCGCATCCTCCAACAACATTTCAAGGATCATATTCTAGTTATTTTTGAACCTTCTTCCATTCTTCCCATAGGTCTTTCCCATAAGAAGGCTCTTTCTTCTCCAATGGATCCACCTCTTGTGGTTCCATCATCTCTTGTGGTCCCTTGATCACCTTTTGTGCCTCCACACATGAGTCCCTCACCTATGGATCCTTCTTCTTTGATGATTCCTACATTTCCCTTAGATATGACTCCCATGAATGATCCTACGCATCCCTTACCTAATTTTCCTGAGCATGATCCTTTTATCATTCCTACTTTTTTAGTTTAATAAATTAGAAGAGAAGTTTTTTCCTAGTTTTCATTGAAGATTGATGATACATTAGTAGTAGTTCATATCTATATTCATAGAGATTTATCTAATTTCTTGGATAATGTGTGTGGACATATTTATTAGTACTTATGAGTACATACATGGTGCCTTTACATTCACATTTTAATTAGACGTGTGATCCAATTTTATTTTTATCTATCTATTATATCATTTGACACTGTATCAATTCATATTTTTATTATATGGTGATTTTTTACTTTTTGGTACTATATCTTTCTTATCTTGTTATTTATATTTGCATATGATTGTCTTTCTTTATCGTTGCTTCATTTTTATTTCTTGTGTTTTTCTCAAAACTCTCTTTTTTTATTCATGATTTTTTTCTTTCTTATCTCTATTTTTCATAAATAATTGTCATTGTGATATGGTTATATAAACCTTATTCCCTTTGGTCCTTATTTTTTATTACCATGTGATCAATTAGTAAATAGTGTATCTCATTATAATTTCCTTTCACTGGTCCACTTTGGATCTCCATTTTCCCCTTCTTCCTTTTTTGAAAACTAAGCATACACATGGTTGAGACTTGAGATCACATGGTAGTTCACTGTTAAGCCTAAGTGTCATAATCAATCTTTGTCTTTGGTTACTTAGATTCCTTTAGCCTTAGCTTAAAGCTCACTCATGTGTATCACTACATATCACATGTATGGCAATCCCAAATCTGTATGGAGGAGGAATCCCCAAAATTTATAAAAATTTAAAATTCAAATCATTTTACAAAAGGTAATGATATAAAAGGAGAAAATATTATTAAAAGTCAAATCACACTAAAAGATGTGATTCAAAGCACATCTCCTTTTTCTAGTCAAATATCGAACTTCATAGTTGGCCTCATGATAGAGTTAAGGTCCTTTTGGGTAAAGTAGGCCAATATATTATAAAGGAGAATAAAAAATATTTATGTTATACATCCTTTCTCATGGAAGTACCCGATCTTTGTAGTAGACTAATGACTCTATAAGGGGTCTTAAAGAATGGGGAACACATCATGGGGAGGTAGGTCCATTTTATCCTTCTTTATAACAGTATAACTTCACAATTTAATCTTATTATCATGCTTATATGCCTAAAAATATTTATGTCTATAGTGAACAGGTTTCCTTTACACATTGATCATCACTAGTCACTTAGTGTCTTCTCATATCCTTAATATGTCTCTTGTCTCCTAAGGTATTCTCATAAGAAACCTAAATCTTGATTTTTACACTCCCTTTTTAATTCCCTATATCCATCATATTTCCTCTTGAGAAATATTTTTTTGTCTACTAATCACTCCCCTTGGGTATTTCATTTGTGAGTTGCATTATAAGACTTTGGATAAGCCTTGACATTCCTCATAAATTATGACCTTTTTATTTACTATTAATTACATATTTTATTACCTATTTATTCCTATTTTTTCACCCTAATGGTGTTATCTTTGTGATTTACAGTATAATACCACGTATAGGACCTGACATTCTTCAAAAAAAATTCTAATAATACAAGTCACCAACAAAATTGTATGTGTCAAATATGAGATAAGATGTGATTAATTATAAGGATACACATAATTAACATGATTCCCAACTTGATTTAGTGTGTTTTATGCTTGATTCATTTCTATTTTACTTTTATCTTCTTATTTTCTATGTTCATGAAAGAATACAACCATTTATTGAATTTTTCATACTTCCCAGCCTGAATTAGTATGATCAATTTCAGACTAATATATTTCCAATTTTTTTTATCTGATACTTCCCAACATGATTTAATATAGTTTATTGACTTAATTAATTTGTTTTTATATAATTTGTGCCCTTTTACATACCTTCCATTTTCTTACATTTTTTCATACTTCCCAACATGATTTAGTATGATTTTACTTGTTTTAATCTGGTTTTAAAATCTTTCACTTTGGGTTTAAGAACAAATTATTTTTTACCATCTTGTTTTACCACCCCTTGGTTCATAATATTTAGTCATTTTATTTTTATTAAATATTTACCAACTTGAAATAGTGTGCATTACAGTTCTTTTATTGATTATATTTTACCAAGTCTTTTTTGCCTATTTATTTTTAACCATGCATGTGTTTTTCATAATGATAGAAAATAAACCACATCTCATATATTTACTATAGAATATACAACAAAAAATAAATAGATGTGTTAAAAAAAGATATATCCAAAGAATCCATAATGGCAACATACATAATCAACATCAATATGCCAAAATGATACATCATATATATACATCTCATGAGTTTTTTATACAACTAGCACAACCACATATACAATGATCCATCTCTATGGATGGGCTACATATTATCAATGTCATGGCCTAATGACACTACCTATTGAGGCCTCATTTTGAATATTTTGAAAAGTACACTATAAGGAGGACATCTAAGATCTCAGTCCCTTTACCTATCCCTATAGGTGCGCTACTTGCACATAGGCTTACACCAACTAGGTTTGGGTCATTGTACATGCCTATATCATCTACATCACTATAACCAAATTTGAAACTCTCCCCTTTTACAAGGCCTACCATGTTTGTATCTTGCCTACACCCATCTCTATTTGTGGCTACATCCTCTCTTTATGTACATATCTACCTTAATTCCTCTCTAGCTAATCTAAACTAGTTTGCCTGAGCTATGATATATGGTACATTGGGGTCCTCTAATGTATTAGGGTAATATGGCTAAAGAGTATCATCTAAGATGTCATGGAGTGTTTCCCTCATAAGGTACCCCCATCTCTCTACTACATCCTTAGCTACACCTACAAAATCATATATAGATAGATATTATATCATTTTCATATCTCATAATATATATCCACCTCCATTCCCTATTTCAAAATGAAAAATTAAATAATAATTTAATCATATTTATTACATATATGTGTCTTATCCACTATGGTATCACCATCTGCATGATTACCTAGCATAGTCTCTCCATCTATGTAACCTCCTAACACCTCCTCTATAGGTCACCTCCTCAACTCAAATATAACTATCACGGCTTCTGTTCACCTAAACCTATGCCCGAGTGGTCTCTCTATCATCCAATTCTCCTCTAGCTCACCTATTAGGTCATCAGTGATGGCGATAGTCTCCACTCTCTCCTTCTTATCCTACCTCCATCAATGTCATTTCTTTGGTGCTCATATCTAATCATGCTATGAAGTATGTGGTGGTATCTCTAGTGTCAATGCCTTTGTGCCCCTTTCCTCTTACTCTACTCCCTATCATGCTCACCTAATCCATGATTGCTCATGACATGGTCTAAGCATCAACCTCATCCTCCTCCTTCATGGCCCCCACATGCCAGAAACATTACTCAAACATCAACATAAATCCCATTAGATGAGATAATCCCATCTATCTTGGCACTTATGCCACGAGATGTGTCTCTTTCCACCAAGTATTGTGTCTAATCACCTCTATCCTTATTATAACTAGTACAACTATATACTAGCTTGACCATGTAGTCTCTATGTGCCCATATAGCTACCACATTATTCTATACATCTCACTATATCTAGTGATATCATGTGGGGTACATCTCATGATACTTAGTCCTTTTTCCATATTCACACTTGAGGTGAACTATCATCGACTGTATGGGGTAACCCAATTGATCAATACATGGTAAACATCTCATAGATCATATCTATTAATAATATGATCAGTCTTATTAACTTGTACCTTCTAAATAACACCTCATATAGATCATGTATGATCTAGACCTAGATGATAGAGCCAAGATCATATAGTATGCCCTCCTCTAGGATTATCCTACTCAAGGCTAGTATGAATAGTGGTACCTTTCCATGTGACTTGTGATATAACATTCATTATGTCACAAGCCCTATCATAGCCTTCTACATATCTAAAATTTATGATGAATACACATAAAACATACAAACTCTCCTACCTAATAATATTGTATCTAAGCCCATATATCACAAGGCTAAGGCTCTCCTCTCCTCTAGGCTATCAAGTATATCTCTAGTCACTACTGCTCTTGTTAATGGTAGCCTTATGATGTAATGCACATCCTCTAGAGTGATAGATACTTCTACCATGTCCTCATCCACATCTCATTTGAAGGTGTTGAAGGTGTTAGTCAATCATTCCCAGCATCCAATGAACATGAATAATAGATCTATTTTCAATGTAATCTTGCACATGTCATCTATCCATCCTAGGCCTATAGATACTGCCCTAGCTTTATCACCTATGGTTATATGTTTTAGTATATCTTATATCCAAAACACATCTACAAATCTCTAGAACCTAGGTTATCCCTAAAAATAAGAAACAATAAAAGATGCATTAGATCCTCCATGTCATGTATAATCAAAATACATTCTTTTTACAATATTAATAAAAAACAAGCCTAAATTATTTTAATTCATTGATTTATACCTATTTTTAGCCTCGTCAGTCATTTTTACACTTACGTGGTCATTTTGGGCCATTCTAACCTTCTTTTGTCCTTTTACACACATTTTTGTACCATTATGGTTCTTTACTCAACCTAGTTTGACCAAAATTTCCCTATTTTAACCTAGTTGACTTAAAAATATAAGTCAACCCTCTTATTTTCCCTTAATAGTATTGCATTATCATTCTATAATTTTTAGATCAGTTGGTAAACTATACTAGTTTAGTAGTCTATAAAATGTACAAGGTTGACACACACCTACTAGGTCAGTAGTGTATATTTTGCCTATTTTCAACCTACTAGGTCACCTAGGTCAACCTAGTTGTTTTTTACAACTGATCACTTGTATTTTCCCAAAGAAGTGACTTTTTGTAATTTTATTCCTAATTACTTCAAATCCATTTGCCTACATAGTTTTTCCTACCTATAAAATCTAATTTTGTTTCATTTTGACATCTAGAAATGCTAAAAATTATTTTTTTCTAAAAATACACAATATTTAATAAAATACTTCAAAACTAGCTTAATATTCTTAATTACATACCTATAGTACACCCACTACCACTTCTAGAGCCCCTCCTCATCTAGCCTATCATCTCCTCACCATCTTATATTGTTTGGTCTCTAGAACTCTTTTTCCTCTCTTTCACAAGTCAAAATAACCAAATGACTTCTCTTTTTCCTATTTAAAAACACTTTTCAAAATTCAAATTCTTCAATTATTTTCCTACATATTCCTCAATTTGCCTATATCATTGTTCTACTCATCCATTTTTAAAACCATAAAATGTATTAGATTCATGATGATGTAGAGAATATCGTACACTATTATATGCCTATATTCTAATTTTTTTATTTTTGGCTATTATTTGCACTAACTTATATAGGTTCACCTAGTGATCTTCACATTAGAAGCCTTCACATTCTCTTATAGTCTAATTATTTATCTAAAACACTAAGGTAAGTAAAATTATGTGTTTTTCAATTATATCCTTTCTTTTATCTTATTTGTTGCTTATTTCACTTTACTTAGCATCAACATTGTGTGTTATCATGTTCTATTTCCTAAAGCACCATATCATGTTGTACTTACATAACACGTGATGAGATTCAAGTGGAGAATACATATACACATAATATTTTTAGAATTTTATCAATTATTGACACTTTATATCTTGTAAAAACTCATCGATTCTCAATCTCTATAAGTGCATGCCTTAAGCCGTACACTAAGAAAAGGGTGGGTAGACCATTGGTGCTTCATAATATTATTGTACCTTTTTATAGTTTCCATCTACACACTCATATCCTAAAACTATTTACCCTAAACTTATTCTTCTCAATCCTAGCCATTCTAGTAATTTATCGTGCTTTATCCTCCTTGATCTTACCTTGACCCCCTTTCACCATTTGACTATACTAGGTCAACTAGGTCGACCCTGTATAGTTTTTAACATTTGATTACTATATAGGGTTAATTGGTTCAACCTTATACTATCTATGGGTATTTATCATTAGTTTTTTCATCTACCCTTTGGCTGACCTAACTTAGGACCTAGTGAATTATCTCTTGAAACCATATAGTGTTGACCCTATATAACCAACATATTCAAAAGGATTTAAGCAAAGATAAGCCTATATATATAGGTCCATTTAAAACATTTTTAAATAATATAAGTGAATAATAAGTGATAATGAACATATAATTATTGACCATTCTACTTGAGGAATAAATCTTAGGGTTTCATAATTTCTTTGGAGATACGTGTGATAAACTATCTATAACAAACCAATTAATTAAAAACTTAGATAAGTGAATATTCAAAATTATAATACTTATATATACTAAATATATAAATTAATATAATCTAAAGATGTTAAATTGATTACAATACCTAAGATAAATTATATTTAAGTAGGTTTATTATGCACAACTAGATATCGGCTACAATTCAGTGAAACTTTAGGATCAATATTTTAGATCACTCAAAAGATTCTATAAATTATACTTATGCACCACTAATACTAGTATTATATGAGATACCATAATCAACTCTAGTGTCTAAATATGACACAAGTTTTTACTATGGAATAATTACTAGATATAGATGTAACCAAATTCATTATTCTATGTTTTATGTCACTTTTCTATTGATGTGTTCAGATATGTGATAGATGTTATCACTCTTTTTCTATTTATAAAACCTTATATCTTCACCCTTATTTACCATTATAATGATTTACAAAAAATGTGTTAGTGGGATCATGGTCTTAAGTTGACCCCAAATACCCTTCTATTAATGGGCATTGCCTACATAGATAAGAATAAAAGGATTGTCTTGGGGTAATGTGTGTACACAAGGGTGAAATATACTATATGAATATAAATGCAAGGATCTATCTTCTAAATTTACAAATATCATTCATGATCTCCTATTTGAAAGCTTCAAACTTGTAATATGACTTATCATATGCTTCATATGAAAATATTGATGAATAAATAATATTAGCTATGTTGTGCAATCAATTGATTGAGATTTAGTAGGTGTTTACTTGGTATTTATTAGAGGAGGAATGAGAAGGATCATACTTGAATTTATACCAAAATAATTGAAAATATCTCACAATAGGGTTTAATAAGAAAAATTAGTCGAACCATAGGTTTCAAAACATTTAAAATTTGGATGAATTTGGCAAACTAGACACATAAAAATTTGGATAATATAATTGATAGTAGTATCGCTTGTTTGATATGAATGTATATAAGTATAGAAAATATGTATGATTTGAAATTAATAGTGAAGGATGTTTATTAGGGTTTAATATTTTTATGTAATGAATGAAACCTAGGTCATTTAAATCATAAGGATTGGACAAAGAGATAAGCATTTATGTAAAATGAGATGGTGAATGCGAGCCTTTTAGAAGTAAAGAGGTCTAAAACTAAAGGATAGAGCCCTGATTTATATTTTTCAAATATAAAGGATTGATATGTTACAAATATTCAGTTTTAGTATCTACATCCCCCCAATATATAATGCATAAGGATGAAATATTAGTTTATAAGGAAATACATGTATAGTTATGTGTGTATAACACACTTTGTCTTTTCTTGAACCCAATTTGAGTTTTTTGATGGTGTATGAATTATAACCAAGAACATGTTATAGAATAAATTAGTCTATCTAATCTAAAATTTACAATAATTGAAATTTTTGTAAATAAAGAGACCAAGGAATGTGTACACCTATGTGTTGATGCAAACATATTGCCTCTTGATGATTTGTCTTAGTAAATATGCTTCCTTATGAATAATTGGAGTTAGAAATGGTTTAAACCTATATCTTATAAATTTAAATATGGTAACTAAAATGGATCATTCCCATAATCTAGTTCAAGGATGATTTATAACATGGCCATTAAGATCATTATATCTCAATCACAAAACTGAAGTGTGAATACATATAATTAGGTGAGGATGAGTGATTTAATAATATAATTATATAATTTTGTGAGGTTGGATGATTTAATAAACCTAACCTATAAATATTGTGAGTTAATTTTGACTCATTTAATTAATTTTAACTATAAAATGAACCAATTTTTGCATTAAAAAAGGATTGATAACATTACATCATGGTTTAACTGGTACATCTTTGTGAATAGTATAATTGTTACATTTTGAATGTTTTTTGAAATAGCATATAATATACACCTATAATATTTATAAGCTTGAGTATGTGTTATAAATATAAAAACAATGCTTTAAATATTCGAAAAATCAGTTCAATGTATAGGATTCAAGCCCAAATCTATATATAAATCATGACACTAAACTAGATATTATGAAAGTTTATAGGTCATTCCATTTATGACATTCCCCTACTAATATATTAAGATATTGAGTAATTTTATAACTGTGTAATTCATGAATTTATGATATGCCCCCATAAAATTAGGAAATTGAAAAATATGGAGGTAATGCTTCTATGGAATTCCCCCTCTAATTTACCAATCACCCTTGAGGTGATGGATATAGAAATTGGTAGGTCATTACCTCAAAATCACATGGTAATTATATAACATTTTTATGTATCATGAATCATATAGGGATAACATGTCTAATCAAATATATAAATTATGTTCATTGAATGTGATCACATCAAGTCCTATTATACATGCTATAGATCATGATAATGTATAGGGATTAAAATAACAACCTAAAAAAAAAACAAGCACACACATAAGATAACTCAATGTAACACAAAATAATCATCCAAAGAGACCTCATTGAAGGAACACTTTTCAAATGTCACACAATCTAGATGAATGACATATTAAAATGTCCATACAATGAGATATTCAAATATCTAATCAACCTACAATGACATAGGGGCCAAAAATTAAGGAAAATATTCAAATGTTACATCACAAAGATAATGGAAATAAATGGAATACACTTAATAAATTCATATTCTGAATGATTAACAAACAACCATCATAAGCATATCATTCTTCTCCATGCATATATATGTTATAAAAATTGTTATGTAACATAGCATATCATGTACACTATGAAAAATATTAACATGGATATAGACATGTGTAATCATTATCATTTAAAATCAAACATGATAAATGTATAAACTATCATAGATTATATGTTACCCATGTCAATCATGATCAAAGAATATTATGCCCCCAACATACTATATGGCATGGCTAGAGGACCAGAATATATAAATGCATATATCATGTGTCTTGGTATGCTTTTATCACACTAAAAGATGCATGAAAAATGAGTATATATAAATTAAATTATATTCTATATACTAACATAAAAAACATAACATAGATGGTAAGGAGCTAATAAAACATGAGAATACTAATTTTTTTTTTTTTTTTTTTTTTTAATATTTTGAATTCTTAGGTACAATATTTAAAAAAATTCATAATATTCATTGGGTAATTAATAAGTTTTCCTTCAATTTTATCCAAGTAATATTTTCATTTTCCCAAAAATTTTGTAACTACAGATGGGCCCAACCAATTTGGATTAAACTTTCATTTCTTTCATTTTTCTACCCTGGTATTATTTTTATTCTATTTTAGTACCAGGTCACCAAAAAAAAATTCAAATGGCCTAACCTTTTTATTTATATTACCAATTTATGTGATCTTGATAAACCCATAGATGTTCAATAGCATGTGTGCATTTGGAATCTAAATGTTTCAAATAGTGTAATTATTTTTTGTTATATTCATTATCTTCTATAATATTCTTGAGATAAACATGTAAGGATGACATTTCAAATTATATAGGTATAATTTAATTTGCACCACAAAATAATGAGTAACGTATAGCCTTAGTATATGTATGAACACTAGTGTGTTATGCCCATAAGGCATACACCATCTATCAGTGTTAATTTGTACCATATCATTCAACTATTTTTCCAAGTATTATGAACATGGTTTTAATTTTTTCATATATTTTAGAATTACCTTATGTTTATTAGGGTGTTTTTTATGCCCAAATATGTATCACAAGGTGCTCAGAGTGTTTAACAAACACTTTTCATTTTAGAATTCAAATAATTTAGAGTATGAGTTGAATTTTGTGATAATCATGTTATCTATGGTAGAGTAAAGGTAGAAAAATAGATTGTTTCACAATATTTATATTAGTTGGTGATTAGGAGCCATCATAGCCTATAAATATTTGAAAATAAGAATATTATATATTATAATTAAGTTAAATTATGCTCAATCTAAGTATAAATATAAACTAAGATGGACAAGAACAATGAATCTTTAATATAAAGTGAATTGGTTAAAAAGGAAGTAAAAAGAAGGGTAGGGTAGAGAAGAAAGATATGACTAATCTTTGTCTAAGACATCATGACAAAGTTCAAATGTTTCCAAAGTATGAACTTAAAACTAATATATGGGGTAAAATAACTTTGGCTGAAGGCACAACATATACCAAGTGAACTTCTACGGAAGATTATAAAAAATGCAAATAAGAATCAAGCTTATGTTAAATATTTACTCCTTTAAGTAGATGTTGATGCACATCTACAAATGTAGAGTAAATAAAATGAAGAAAACTAAGTAACTTTAAATTAACCTATTATTAACATAATTTAACAATTCTACACTTATGGTTATAAACCAAGAATTCATAAGATCAATTAAAATATGAAATTTAGAATAGAGAATAGAGAGATAAGCCATGTAACCATTCACATAAATATAATGAGATAATCTTTTCAAAATTTGTTGCTTGTATTGGTTTCTCAAAGTTTACACTAGTTTTTAGCTCAAAAATTCTCCCTTTGTAAATAACAATACTCATTTTATAAAAAATAAGGTAGCATGTCATTCACTTATATCCACTTACAAGTGTATAAGTGTAAGGATAGATGTCTCTTATACAAAAGTTTCTAGAATACACTAAACCTTCTAAAATAGACCAACCTATATGGAAATGTGCTTACAAGTTGAACATGGATTTACAAAATAATATTGTTATTTTAAAATATTAAAAAACTCTAAAAAACATAATATTATTAACTAACTTTTGATCTAGGGTCCTTGTGCCAATGAAGTCCATGTTGTTGTTGCCTATCTTGCAAGATTGTCAACCTATAATGTTGTTCACTAATAAATTGAAGATCCACCACTAGATTTAGGAAAAACTCATTTCCATGATCCCTATGTCTTTAAGGTTCTTTTAAATATTCTTAATATCTCATTTGATGCCTTTGACATCTCCTATTTTACCCTCAGATGATAGGAGTAAGCCCATGACCTTCCTATTGCCATTCATTTTCTAGTTTTTCCCCTGGTTTCTTACTTCTTACATGAAATAAAAGGTCATGTGTTTGAATTCTTCATAAATTATGAAATCTAATGAGATGAGGTTTTTAGGCTCCTTTATCAAGCTATCTAAGATATGAGATGATCCATCTTCCACCTATTTTAAGTCTTTGGCAAGGTCTTTCATTCTTTTGGACCAGTTGTCTAGGGCCTCAATTTTGTCAACCAATATATCTTGGCCATATTCAAATGTTCCTTGCTAATAGTTATAAGATTTAGGAAGATATGATAAATCCTTAAGTAAGTCATCCAACTGAAGACTTATAACTTACCATTGGCAAACTTGGCATGTTACTTTATATATTTTCTTCTCTATTTCTCGTTGTCTGGTCTTGACTTCCTTTAAAGTGATGAATAGGTCAGTCATGGTCTCCTCAAAATATTTTAATTTATCATCATGAATTGATAAGAAATTAGACTCTTTAAAATTCTTGTCTTCTTATAATATTCCCTTGATAATTATTTTAAACTAATCACTTTAAGCTTAGGCCAATTCAATTATCTTTTCCTCAAAAATCTTGTTTTGTCTTAGCTTTTGCCCTACTATTGGAGTTAGACCAACAAAAGGTTTAATATTATAAAAGGTGAAATATTCACCTTCAACCATAGATTTCTTCTCAATTACTCTCTCCATGTTGGCTATCTTTGGGTTGAACCAAACTCCCACTAATGATTCAATCACTTTTGGATTAGGGACCTCAACTTGTGTTCCACTTGAATTTTTAGGAGCAGCCTTTATGTTCCACTTTACTCTCCAAGGGTAGCCATGCATATTCATTTATCTAGTTATTTCAATATCAAAATCCATGGCTTGAGTTCATCATGCACATAGAAGTTAATAAACTTTGTAATAGCCCAATGGTGGTGCATGGTTGGAACCTTTTACAACTTTCCATATATGAATTATTTTAGAATGGAATGGCCATAAATTGGATTGTATTCACTAAAAAAAGTTGATTTCACTCCAAGGATAAGTGAAAGTCAACTTGAGTTTCTTTCCTTACATTTGGACTAGAGTCAGCTCAACATTCCTTTTCTATTAGATTATAACCAGGACCAAGTCTAGGGCTACTTCATTTCCCTTTTCTTCTTTTCCTTCCTCCTTAGTTTGGGATTGATGTTATTCTATATATATTTATTATTCATCTAATTCATAAGCACTAAATAGTGCTTTTAAGGCATCCTCTACTATCTCCTTAGGATCTAATTCAATTATGTCAAATTATTCAACTTGTGACTTTAGTTCCTCAAGTTGAGTTGAAGATGATGCTACTTCATCGAGTCTCCTCACCTTAGGTCTCTTTTCATTTGTCCCTTGTACAACTTGTGCTTTGGTATATTATGTCTCTACCTATAGATAGATAGGGGGAGGTCTAGAATATGGTCCTAGTAACAAATGATACTTCTTAGGCCCCATCTACCATGAATCCTCACTTAGATTTTGCTCTCTTAGCAGTCTAGCTTAGATCTTGATGTTATGCTTCTTTAATCTGGCCAAGACTTTTTTCAATGATTAATCTTGGATTTACATTAAATCATAGACACCAGAGTGATTTTTATAAGTCATGTTGATTTACTTGGCCTTTAAATTCTTTGTAACAATTTCATAGGAGTCATATTTTCTTATTTCATCAATATTTATATTGAAGGAGGTCTTGTGCCTAGAGATATTCTCTAGATGATCCTAATTTTGAAGCATAGTCCTGCTAATGGTCAAGGGAAAGGAATTGAGTAGTCCTTTCCTTTTGATTTTACACATACTATTTATGTAATGGAATAATTGGTATGCCACCTCCTATTCTACCAGCTTTGTGGGTACATGGATTGGTAGCCTAAAGGGTTGGATCATTGTCCCTTCTATCTAAATTATACTGAAATATGTATATAGACAAATGTCCCTAATGAGATCAATATACTTCTTGATCAAAGGGTTGACCCTCATCATAGGGATCCCATTAATGGATTCACTTAAGGTTAGCTATACAAAGTCACATATGAACTGAATATGATCCCTTTACTTAAATATATGTAATTTGGAATAATACTGGGAGACTATTTGTCTCTCTTTAGGTGACCATTATTTTATGTTGGGGATTTTGGTAATGGCTAGTATGGCATCCAAAATATAAGACATCATATAGAAATGGTTGATAGTTTTCTTCTTTATTATAGATAATTGTTGTTTCAAACAAATATTGATCATGTCTCCAAGAGGGGGAGTAAATTCCTTCTCAACAATGAAATACACAAAAGGGACCCAAATTTTTTTGACATAGGTGGTGGATGGGATTCAATATAATATGTGTAGTAATGTCATAATCATCCTAATACCAACCCTAAATTCGGTGATTAGGATCCTTCTATTGAGGTCAAAGACTACTTAGGTTCCTAAATATAACCATGGGGTAAGGGTCATGTTTAGGTCATTCTTACTAGACCATTCTCTGATTATGGGTAAATTAACATGAGGCTTGGGTAGCTCGTAGTAATTCTTGAAGATAATAGGGGAGATATAAGTAATTATTTTAAAATGATGCTCATGTACTATCATGTCTTGATCAATTTTTCAAACCTTAAAAATAAGAACAATAACATCGATGTAATGTAGTGCCTATGACTTTTCTTCCTTATAATGAAGACTTGTCATTTCAATGGTGAGTAGGTCATTATATCTCTAACTGATTGATGCAATATTTTTGTCTTCTTTTATAATAGCTGGTATCTCCTTAATGGTCTAAAAAATCTTGGACAAGTTATTATCTCTAGTGTTTAGCGATACAACATCAAATTTGGTATCCTTGAAGGCTCTCCCTTTTGAATACATGATCAAATAGAGATATGTGTCTTCTCTATGTTATTTTTGAGGTGTCATAACTGTGAGTTTATTCAAATTACTCACTAGTGGTCTATAGTTCACCTCTAGATCAATTTTCAGTTGCTTAAATGGTAATTTGAGTCTTTTAGGCTTGAATTTTGTCACTCTAAAATAGAATTAGGGATTTTAGAGATGCTAGGGCTTTTTTTCAAGTCATTTTGAGCTATAATGGCAATGGATTTTACACTTGAGTGAGTTTGTGCCTTAGGTTTGATTTAGAAATTGAAATATATACCTTTGATTTTTTGAGTCCATAAAATCTCTATTTTTATTTCTTTTTACCCATGTGTCATCATTGTGGAATATACATGGTAGTGTTCATGGTAGATTATTCATTAATGTTTGACAATATGATCATTTCCATTTAAAATCTTCCTTTTATTTTTCACCATTAGATCTTCTTACATGGATCAACATGGCTCATTGACCTTGATCTAGAGATTTGAATGTCATTGGTAGCCTTTACTATGTTTTCTATGGTTATGACAAGTGTAATTACCATAGGGGTCCTAAGCTTTGTTGAAAAGTATATCTCTATCTCACTTTGTTTGATTAACTTCATCTTGTTAGAAATGGGCCATTGATTATGATTCATGGAATGGACTGCCATTGGCTGTTTGTTGTTCTTTGGTCATGACCATGACACTTTCCACCTTCTCTTCATCTCAAAGTCTTTGTTGAAACTTTGACACAACCTTACTCCATCGGATCAATCTCATTTACATGAACATGAGTTGTAGATCTTGTGAAGGTGCATGATGTTTAAGTTAGGATCAGGATACATAAAGAACATAGGTTAGATACTTTATAATATGGTTTTATTTTGTGTTAATAAACATGAAATAAACCTTAAGATGAAGTATTTAATATAGGCTTAGAAAATGGGAACTCAAATAATAATATAAGGACTTAACATAAAGTTTTTAACCTAAGGGTTTATCCTATTAATAAACATAATACAAATTTAGGGTAAAATATCTAGGCTATGTCTTATAAAAATATGACCCTACATTAGTTGTATCAAGCTAATAAAATAGACGAAAAGATTATGGGATATGTAGGAACCAAGCATAAGATTTTAGACTAAGGTTTGGTTAAATGTTAAAAAACATGACTTAATCTGAGGATAATATTTAAGCTAAGTATATGGTGTTTATAATTATTCCCATGCAATTTTACTTAGACTATGAAAATTCAAAGGTTGATAAAATATCAATTTCAATATTGAATTATAGAATCCTAAGCATGTTTATTTTCCAAATGAGATTTCATTAATCCTACAACACTAACACAAACATGTTCATTCATCCAGGTGAGATTGGTTCCTGAGCTTGAATTTGATGGCCTCATAAAATTCAATGATGGCCTCATAAATATCAATTGATGGTTGAAATAATGTAAAATTTAAGATTACATGATTAACCATAGGGTCTAGAATTTGACAATCTCATGAATGTCAATGACGGCTTCATGGACGTAAATTGACATTCACAAGAATATCAAATTTAAGCTCACATAAATATTCGTTGGGACTAAAATTTGATGGTCTCATATATGTTAAAGATTTCCTCATGGGTATCAAATGACAAGTGTGAGAATGTTAAATTTTAGTCCCATGAATAATAGGTCCCATAGGAAATTTTAATTGATAACATTGTTTGATTTTTCTTGCTTGAGTAAATACGAGTAATCAATTATGATCTAGGAAACCAAATATAGTTGGTTCCTATAGTCATAAATAGATTAAATTAGCTCAAGAATAATTTATAATCTATTACAAAGTATTATATATTTTTATCAACTTATGTCCTTAAAATATAATAAAATGAAGACCCTTTAAATGATTAAAGTCATAACATAAGTTTTATCCTAAGATTTTATTATATTGATAAATACAATAAAAATATTAGGGTAAAACCTAGGCTAAGTCTACATTATAATAAAAATGGACCCATTTTTATCCATGATGATCTCACTCCATTGGATCTTTATCATCCACATGAATGTGGTTCGTTGATCTTGTAAACAAGCATGTGGTTTAAGTTATGGCTTAGAGATCTTTAAGACTTAGGATATTGTCTTAAAATTAAGGTATTTTTTATGTTAATAACATGAATGGGGTCTTAGGATTAAGACATTAGTCTAAGTTAGAAACAAGAGGAACCATATGAATAATAAAGTAGGAGCAAGCTAAGAACATAATAAAAGGATCCTAAAAGCATTAATGTTAGACCATGCTAAAATAAAAGGGGACAAAGGGCTCAGGATATAAAAGAGACCTACTATATAATTTTTACACTAAGATTTGGTCAAATGTTTAAAAACATGAATAATATTTAGTATAAATTTTTAACTAAGTCCATGGAATATTAACAAGTTCCCACATAATTTTATTCCCACCAAATTTGAATTTGAATGATGGGCCTAAGCTAGGGTTTATAAACTAGGGTTTTAGGAAGCTTGAACATGGATTAAATTTGATTTTTAATATACAAAAGGATATTAAAAGTTATAATAAGATAAAATTATTGAAATTATGAAACATAGACATTGTCTACCTCTTATGGACATTTGTTAGATCTATAACTAGAAATAATAAGATCCAAAGTTAGTAACTTTAGACAAGGTTAAACTAGAGACTTTAGACAAGGTTAAACTAGAGCCATGAACAAGTAGACTAATTAGAACATGGTGAAGATGATCTTCAAATATAAATAATGTGTAAAAATGGTACTGATGTTTTGATCAAATGGATTTTCAATTTTAAATTATAAATTTGTGTAATTTTAACATAATGGTATGTTGACCTCAATAAATGGTAACTTTCAAGGGAAACATAGTAATATGTTATAATTCAGAGACTCTATTTTAGACAAATAACCAAATTAACTATTCTACTTACTCATTAGCCTTATCAAGATTAATTTATTGTTAAACAAGCCTTACACTTATAGAATTAGGATCAAACATGAAAACATAACCATGATGTGTGTTCTTTGATTTTAATTACTATTTATCATGGGATTTAGGGAGCAACATCCAATTGTCATGTCTTTAACCATTAGCACTGACTTGTAGCACATTTAGATATCCATTAAGAATCATGATATAGTTTTGGAATGCTTAGGCATTACTTTACTACCATCTAGGGATATGTATCCCTAACATAGATACCTTTGGCTCAACTTGAGGCCTTTCTCCACTACTAGTTAGGTGCCTATAGCCCCAACGGAGATTACCGAAATAATCTTTGCTTAAAAATCTTTTGATTTTACAATAATCTCTTATTTTTTATATTTTTAGACCATTTTGGCTTTATAGCAAATGTTGGGAACCAAGTCTAACCAGGTTTAAGGATTTGGTCAAAGGTTTGATCCTTAGACAATGACATATGGTTGTAACCTTTGGCCTAAGCAAGGATATTTGTTAAGTATAAATATGACTATGTTCCAATAATTTAAGCTTTCATCCCATATGTGAAATTCTCCTTAAAAGTAAATTTAGATCAAAACAATGATTAAGATATTATGGAATAGTTAACTTATCTATTGCTCTTTACTAGTTTCTCTAAACTATATTATTAAGTTAATAGTTCAAATCCATGACCAATATTTGTTTAAGATTCATACCTACATTCCTAAAATGTGGATTTATTTATAAATTAGAATGAACTATGAGTTTAGGGCTATCCAAAAGGACTTATTGGGAATAAGGAACAAAACAAAGAAAGTAAACACACAAAATAGAAAGAAAAGAAAGTACAAATCAAAGGCAAAGTAAATAAATGTACATAAATTTATGTACAAGGGATAGGAGGGAATTAATAGTAATAAAATAAATTGTCCTACTTATTCTAGCTCTAACTAGTCTTATTGTTTACTCCATGAAGGCTCTAGGGGGAGTGGTAGAAAAGTAATGCTTGAGGTAATGCCCGTTGGTAGGAAAAGTGAATTTAACTCCTTTTAGGTCTTTTAGTTTAAAGGTGTTATTTCCATGTGTTTCAAAAATGTGATAGGGACCTATCCATAAATGAGTGAATTTCCCATGTTTTCCCTTAGGTTAAAATGCCTTGTCCCAAATAAGAACTAAGTCTCCTTCCCTAAACAACTTTATCTTTGAATGATTATCAAACCACCTCTTCACTATGGTTTGGTATCTTCTAAAGTTGGTAAAATCCTCTTATCATTCATCCTCCATCTAAACAATATCAAGCAACCTTGAGTTTGCCAATTCATGATCATCCTCCATATATTCTTACATGAATTTGTATGTTGATAACTTGAGGGTGATGGTAAAGATGGGCTCTTGGCCATACATTAGCAAGAAGGGTGATGCCTTGATATCCTACTTGAATTGTGTTCTATCTGCCCATAGGGTATATATTAGTATCGTAAGCCAAGTTCTAGGCTTATCTATTGTAGACTTATTTATTACCTTCATCAAGTTCTTATGTGTTCATTTAGATGCTCCATTACCTTGAGGGTAATGGTTGGATGAGAACTTGAGAATAATACTGTTATCATATGCCCATTCTATCATTTCAATGGATATGAAAGCATATCCATTATCACATACAAAAGAGACTAGAGTTTCAAATCTGGTGCATATGTTTTATTTTAAAAAATTGATCACTTCCTCACTTTTACACTATTTATTGGCCACTACCTCAGTCTATCTAGTGTAGTAGTCAGTGGCAGTCAAAACATATTTTTGACCTTATAAATAATTTGGCTTGATTACCCCAACTAAATCTAATCCCCATTGAGCAAAAGGTTTATCTACCATAACTAGTTGTAGTGGCATAACTATTTTGGGCTGCTTCATGTTGAAGACTTGACATGAATAGTATTGCCTTACATTCTTATGGGCATTCTTCAATATTGTGGGCCAATAATAACTAGCTCTAATGATTTTATGACCTATTGTCCTTCCAGATAGATGTCCACTTCCCATCTTTTCATGAAAAGTGATCATGATCTCAATTGATTCTTCTTTGGATACACACCTCAAGTAAATGCCTTCAAATGTTTTTTGGTACAACATTCCATCTTTAATAAAGTAGTGGTCTACTTTAAGTCTTAGGGATATCCTTTTCTCCTTGGTTATACCTGTGGGACAAGTACTATTGATTAGCAAATGGATAATATGAGCATATGGATCATTGGACTAAAAAATTTCTTGTTCAACCTACATGACATTCATCTTGGGGTTATCATTGGTAATCATTTGAATCAAACCTTGGCACCTTACCAATTTTTTACTCTTAATTTCAATGTCATATTCCTAAAGCATATAAATCCACTTACCTCTTCTTTCTCCCAATTCATTTTGACTTAGCACAATCTTGGTGGAAATGTCTAGTAATATTACATGTTCCTTATTCCTAAGAATGTATTGCCTAAGTTTATTTGATATAGAATATACTATATCCAAATCTATAGAGATTCCTACCTTAGTAATGACATGGCCAACTTTACCTTGATAACATAGAAAATATTTTCTTTCGGTTGAGATAAATCCCATAACTTTTGTACCTTTCAAATACATACTGTAAATGCATAATGTGGTCCTCCCTATTTTTATAAAAAATATTTAGGTCATCTATGTTTATAATAATGCATTTAACTACCAAACCTTGAAAATCATGATTTATGGATATTTAGAACATTTCCCCTACATTTATCAGAACAAATGTCATCCTTTTGTAAGCAAATATGCCTTAGTTGGTAGTAAAAGTAGTCTTCATCATGTCTTCCTAATTTACTAGTACTTTGTTATATCCTAAAAATCCATCAAGAAAAGACATCATAAAAAAACTAAATTTTTTATATAACTTGGTCTAGAAGAGGAAAAGGATAGTTTTCATTTTTTATATTATTTATTTAGATTCCTAAAATCAATGCACAACCTTATTTCACCATTCTTTTTCCAGACTAGGACCAAATTGGCAATCTAGGTAGAGTGCCTAATGGGAAATACAATCTTGTCATCTAACAACTTTTTGACTTCTTTTAAAATCATACATTCTAAAATATGGTTGATAGGCCTATGATTTTGTCTAAAAGGTTTTCAGTTTTTCTTTAAGGCTATGGTATGTGTGATGACTCTTGGATACAAAATCTTCAAGTCATCATAAGACCATGCTATTATGTCATTATAGTTTGTTAATAAGTCTTTGTCCCTTTTATTTTCATTTTTTGCACATGTTCCAATATTAACTAGCTAAAGTTGATTTTGATGTGCAAGATCAACTACATTCTAATCCTTCCCACTTACTTTAGGAATCTTAGTGTTCTCAATGAGTTTATCTTGATCAAATGACTCTTCAAGGAAATCATGCCTTTTGGATTTTTTTTGTCATTCAGCTGAATTACTTTTTCCTCAAATCTACCATCCTCTTCAAGAGCATTCTCATTGGCCTCATCTATGACATGGGCCTCAAAGACTCATGAGTTAGTCATGAAATCTAGGATGTTTTGGTCATCACTAAAAACTTGTAGGTGGTTTACATTATCTAAGATGAAAGGGCATGGAACCAACTCAATGATAAAGTTCTAAGAGTCATGTTTGGTATAAGGTTAGATGTAGTTGAGGCAAGCTCATAAACATCCTTGTTCTCATCCCTATTGATGGAAACAATGTTAAAAGAATAAAAATATTATATAAAATCCAAGACTCTAAACTTATACCTATTGAAATATGAGAATTTACATTGGTATGTACTCCTCATCTAATTGACTACAATTTCTAAGTCATCATGAACCAAAAGTTATTTAACATTAGGATTTATGGCAAATTGAAATCCTAGAATCAAAGCTTCATACTCTTCAAGAATATTTTTTCAAGGAAGCTGAAGTCTATAAGAAGTTTTTAGTTCTTTCCCAATAACATTGGTTAGGACAATCCCTACTCTAGATATAGACTTACACCTAACACCATCAAAATGTAATTTAAAAATTCCAAGAAAAACATGAGAAGTTTTAGGACTATGTACCTTAGATGTCTCAAGAGTATACAATCCTATTTAAGAATCCATCATGTGTATCTCATCAGAGTCTAGCATGTTAATACTTTCATTCATAGAATTATATTATAGGATCATGTGCTTCATCTGAAGATCTCTTTCTAATTTGATCTGATTTGGGACTCCATTTCATGGTAGCAACAGATGTTAATAGTTAGTGGACATATATGCATTTAGGTCCTTTATCCACTCTCTACTTAATAGTATCCCATAAGCATTAGGTATGTCCACCACCTGGATATTAATAAATTACTAGACCCTAGGCTCAAAGGCAAGTTTCATATGAACACTTAATAATTACCCAATCACCTTGACTCTAGACTCATCTAAGTGACAAATCTATCATATTTGATAGGATTCAAGCCAAATTGTTTACAAATACCTGCTGGCATAATGTTTATGGATGCACTAGAATATAATAAACAATTATGTAAATTCTTACCAAATATTTTGATAGTAACTAGGAAAGGTGGGGATTGTATCTTAGTTTTATATATAGTAACATTGGTATTATTAGTTTTGGGTGGCCTACCAGGTTTTTTAGATAAGGACACCAACAATAGGTATCTTTGCTTAGTGATCTATGTCAATTCATGTAATTTAATGTTATCCTTAATTTTATTCATGTCTTCCATAATATTATACCCAAATTTATTAGAATAATTAAATGCATTAGTACTATGTTTAGAAGTACTTCCTTTTGGAGGTTTTGGGTTATTATATAAGATAGTATCTAGAAGAGTGCTAAAGTTTTTTGTAGGTGTTGAAGTAGTCAGGGGATTTTTATTCTCTTTGTTCCTTAGAGGGTAGGTCTTCTTTAAGAACTTTTCAAAAACATGGACTTATTTAGGAACATTAGGTTCATTGTCTTCTTGGAAAGGGAACTCAAACATCTCCACCATGAAGGATTGGTCAGTAGATTTATATCCTAATGTACTTGAACCATTACTTTGTTAAGAACCACCTCAATTGTATCTAATTATTTTTGAAAGGACTCTAAAGGTTTATATAGTTCAATGCAGTCTATCTCACCATGCCTAGAAGTGAAATTTACTCTATAATAATCTAGTAAAACTATATCAATAATATTTATATCCATTATTTTCATGTTAGTGGGAGGCTCACTTTTCTTATTTTTATTATAACTATCATTATGGAATCTATTACTAGGCCTATTAAACTTTGGAAAGAAAATTTCCTACCTGATCTCTCTCTAATATTACCAACCCATTTCTATAGCTAAAGAAAAACAATGTTTAACTTTTAGACCATCTTTAAGATAGAGTAATTTTCATTTTTGTGTGCCTCAAAATGATGAAATTGATTGATATTAGTACTAGTGGTACTAAATCCTTCTGATCACTTGAATTAAATCCATTGGCAGTAGCATTCAAGAATCCCATGTTTTGGGGAAGATGAGTATGAATTAATGGTAATGGTTCAAATTTGGGTTCTTGTTCAAAGAAGGTATGTTCTAATTGTTATTTGAGAAGACATTCAAGGTAAGAAAATGTGGGTTGACATTGGGAATAGAGTAAACCATCTAAACTTGGGCTTGTATGTGATCATTGATGATCACTTCTTTAGAATAGGCTAAGGTCAAGGTATTCATTTTTCTAACATCCCTCTTTATGAAAACTAAGGTCATGGGTTCCAAAGCATATTTATAGATTTCTAGAGCCAAGGTGTCATTAGGCTTGTAAGGGTATATGGTCCAAATATAATTTTTTTGGAACATAGAACTAAATGCTCTTATAAGTTTATTTATATCACTCTTGATTGTGGTAAATTACTAGTATAAGACACAAGGACTCATAATTTTTCCAAAATGGTCAATGAAGACATTTTTAAAGTAGTCCCAATTATTAACGTAATTTTCAAGAAGATTAAAAAACCATTCATAACTAGCATCCTTAAAGGTAAAAGGAAATAGCCTACATGATACATACTCATAGACTACATTTAATAATGTCAAAGTAGATTTGAATGATTTAATATGTTCTTCTATAGTTACAATGTTATTAGAACTAAATATTGGAAAATATTTCTTAGGATTATAGGGAATATAATGCACCACACCTAGGACATTGATATAAGAGCCACATAGCTAGGCCATACCTTGATTGGGGTTGAATATGTGAACACCCTAAAGTGGTGAAGTTGGAAAAAACTTTGAAAACCTATGCTTACCTATATCTTTCCTAGTTCTTTTATGGACTTCAAATTCAAGAAAAGGTTACCTAGTCTCAGAGCATGACCTTTTTATGATTCTTGGTAATTCCAACTTTGATAATTTTGAGTCCTATTTGAAATGAAATGTGCCAATCCTATATTTGTAAGGAAAAATGAATATAAATTCACATTAAGAAAATTTTACAAAGATTCATATAAAGTATGATAATATTTAATTAAAATAGCTCAATTATGTATCTGCTTCTATGTTATTTCTGCTTTCACATTCAAAGAGAGAAATGAGAAACTAAGAGAAATGGTCTAAGGCTTGTATGTACCTGGATATAGTCGTGCACACCAGAATTCAGACGATAGTGAGAACTCCTCTTTGGTTGTGGAGGATGACACCTGAAAGAGAAAGACACTAAAACACAAAAAATGTTAGATGACAAAAGGGTGGACTGCCAAGCAAAAGCTTGGTCCTAGAAGTGCTAAGGCTTCTTGGAGGATGACAGTCCACTATTTAAAATAAAATATGACAGAGATAGAAATGAGAAAT
Source organism: Torreya grandis (assembly GCA_037957365.1). Classification (NCBI taxonomy): domain Eukaryota; kingdom Viridiplantae; phylum Streptophyta; class Pinopsida; order Cupressales; family Taxaceae; genus Torreya; species Torreya grandis. The sequence continues at coordinate 556,125 of JARHVA010007718.1, read as the reverse complement.
AATAAAAGACTGAAAAGAAAGAACTAAAAGCAAATGCATACCTGATAAGCTAGGATCTGCTTTGCACAGTCATTGACATCGGTGATATTGTTGGCGTCAGTCAGGAAGGTCACCGACGTCAGTAGGGGAAATGGACGAGGTTGGTTGGGGCAATAGTCAGGGATGAGTTACAGGTCTGGTCTTGGTCTGAAAAATGGATTGAGGCTTCGTATGAGGGTCTGAGGGTCTGTGTGGGATGGTAGAATAGTAGATAAAATCTTTAATAAGAAATAAGGTAGAGGGTATGTTGTCAGAAAAAGGGGTAAGGAGTAGGAAGAAGGCCTTTCAACCTTTCTGGGAAGCAATTTAGTCAGGTTGATTAGATTGGTCTTAAGATGGTCTGTAGGTCTCTAATAGCTTGTGCTGAGTTGATTGGACAGAGGGTGTTGTCTAAAGAGAGACTAAACGAGTGTCAGAGGCAAAGAAAAGGGAATAAGAGGTGAGAGAAGGATTTTCAGCCTCTCTGGGAAGAACATAGAAGGTTGGGTGAAGGATGATTGGAATAGATAGTAGATAGAATGCTAATATATTTAAAATGACACTGAAATAAAAATAGTACAAATACTTAGCTGTGACATGGGTTGGCAAAGGTGCAGAAGCTATGTTTCCATTACCACTGGAGATGGAGATATCATGTAATCCCTATATAGAATGTCTGATGCAAGACCTCGGTGCCTAGAAAATGCTGTCAAGAATGCTAATCCCTGCAAGAAAACAAGAAGCCAGAGCACTGGAAAGCAAGAGCACATGAGAACTTTGTTTCACCAGAAGAAGATTCATAATTTGTGATTAGATTCGTCAAAGGTTAGAAATTTGGTTTAAGTAAAACTGATGTCGGTGATCCCATCGGCATTGGCTAACATTTGACCGATGTCAGCGGGTGGAGAATGAGTAAAAGAGACACCAAGCTCGTTCTCCATCTGCCAAGTGCATGATCCATTGGAGAATTGTTGAAGGTTGGGCTAAATATGCACGAGAGTTGGTTAGGCAGTTAGAAAGAAGTAGGAATAGGTCTTGGGTGAGTCATAGGGTGGGAAATAGTCCAAGGCGAGGTGTCAGACGAGGTGTTATAGGTGATGTGTCAAAGGGGAGAATATTAATAATAAATTATTATTATTATTCTAAATTAGTAAGTGCATGGTTTAGGAATGGGTTAGAAATGGACAAAAGGGGGAGGATGACCAATGGTTAGACATGATTTCAATGTCTACATTTGCCCCTTTTTGTCTTGTTGGTTATTCTAGACAAACTGCAAGACAAAAATAGGAGTTGATTACCCCGATTATGGATAAGGTATTCCCCCTCAAAGTAGGAGTCAAGGGAAGGGAACCTAGAATTGGGTGTTGATTTGACAAAGAGTGGATGAAAAATGGTGAGTGTGAATGTTGCAATAGTTGTGATTGCGCGTATACCACTTCACGAGATGGTCAGGTCAAATTGTCACAGGTCGAGGGTCAAGGAGTGCCAAAATTGAAATAATTGGGCCCCAAAATTTAGTCATAGCTGATTGGGTGATTCAATCTAAGTTGAATCTCCAATGGGTCATCGTGTTCCAGGTATCCTAGGCTTTAGGAAGTGCTCCTAGAAAACATGAAAAAGTCACAAGTAGTGGGGATCAACTGACTTGTGATCCTATACTTGTGAAGGTCAAAAATAGTCTACGCATAATTTTGCTAACCAGTCGTGGGGTAACATACATGCAAAAACAACCAAGTCAAAGTCGTCTTGGAAGTGGTTAGGGTCGGAGGAGATAGGCGTGATCTCCATGATCATTGGTCGAGGTGGATGGATGAAGGAATGGCCGAGCTAACCTCAGAAGACCCCATGTCAACTGAGTGCTACCTACATAGCCCCTGTTGGAAGGGCATCAGGCCAATGTAGTTCTCCCAAGAGGGAGGAAAAAGATCAAAGTGGTTGATTTTGGTCATGTGTTGAAATGATGAGGATAAGATGATGTTGCAGCCTTTTCCATATTGTGTGATGGTGTATTCTACAACATTGGTCGAGTGTTTTTTCATCCCTAGCAATTTTCCATATTCATGATGGATGTATGCTAAAAATGAATTGGATCTATTTATGCTTCAGCAAGTAATGGTTTATGCTTAACATAAATTGTGTCTGATCAATATTCCCTATGTGTATTGTTGTCCATAGAAACTATGTGATTGGTCTATGATCATGTATGATGTCATAAGGTCATGTTGGTGGTCTGAAAATGTTTGGGTTGGTTTGGTTTGAGAAAAAGATTTGGTTGAATGTGACCAAAGTGTGAAAAAAAAGTGAAAGGCAAATTGCTCTTTCATTAACACAGACTAGAATGACAGCATAGATAGGGGTTGTTAGAACAAAAACCCTGTTTATGCATTGCGTCATTAACCAAAGGTTGTGTTAGAGAGGTAATCGAATCACTTTGACATTAAGTGAGCTCGAAATCCCTTGAGTATGTTGGGGTGATAAGCGTGATTATGTGAGGAGAGGGTAACCCCTTATTAGTAGTGATAACTTTGCCCCTTTTTATAGGAGACCCTGATGCAACTACAAGCCAATTCCATGACCCTTTTTTTTTAAAAAATTTTTTAGAGTGGACTGATCAATGCGGGAAGTCCACATAGAGATGTCACTTTGCTTGGTGGTCATTTGTGAAGCTGATCGATGCAGGAAGCTTCTAAGAAAGTGCTATTTATAGCAAGATTTAGTCATAGCCATCCTTCGAGGGAGTGGTCTATATTTTGCTTTATATATATTTAAGGGCTTTTGAATAGCTGTCCTTTAAGGGAGCAGTCTATTAGCTACAGCAATGATAGTACAGCTGTCCTTCAAGGGAGCAGTCTGCTTTTTGATTTGATTTTGTGACCTTGGATATTTTGACATCTTGATTTATTTTTGACAAAATGTTGAGTCATGGAAAAGACTATAGAAGGTCAAGGGCTCCCTTTTATTAGGACAAAGCATTCATTCATCATAAAAAGGTGGAAAGGATTGAGGATTAAAAGGACAGGGGTTGCTCAAGGGATGAGCTCAATTTAAATGTCAAGTGGACGAGTAATCGACTAACAGTAGAATGGTCATAGATGCAAGGCATTAAGGGGCTCAAGTTCTGGTCAGCCTTCAAGAGAAGATAGACAATAAGTCCCTGATCCATACTTGTGCATGATGATATAAGATCTGAGCCAATTAGGAGCAAATTTGCCTCGTTTACTCTGTTCCATATTGGTCACATGTTGGTTCTCTTTGAGGATGAGGTCTCTGATATTAAAATTGCGTTCTCTCAAAGTTTTGTTATAGGCTCATTTGATGCGATTTTGATAGACATGGAGATGGTTTAGGGCAGCAAGATGACATTCATCGAGTAACTCAAGTTGAGCTAATTGATCTTGACAAAAGTCATCATTAGAAAGAATGTCATGCAGAGAAATGTGAAGAGATGGGATCTATACTTTGAGAGGTAAGACAGCCTCTGTTCTGTACACTAGAGAGAATGGGGTAGCACCTGTAGAGGTTTGAATGCTAGTGTGGTAAGCCCACAAAGTGAAGGGAATGTGAACGTGCCAATCCCTTCCAGTGTCATTGACCACCTTCATGAGAATTTTAGTTAAGATTTTGTTAGAATCCTTAGCTTGCCCATTTGCTTGTGGGTAGTAAGGCGAAGAAAAACTAAGTTTAATGCCAAAGGAATCACAAAGTTTCTAGACAGTTTTGTTTTTAAATGACTTTTCATTATCGGTGATGATTTTGTGAGGTACACCAAAATGACACATGATGTGGGTGTTGATGAAGTCGACAATATTGTCAGCTTTTGTGGAGATGAGAGGAATAACTTCCACCCATTTAGTGAAATATTCGGTGGCGGTGATGATGGAATAATGACAAAGAGACGAATGAGGGTTAATCTCGCTGATGAGATCTAAGCCCCATTATGAAAAAGGCCAGAAATCTTGAGCAACTTGTAAGGCGTGGCTAGGGAGGTGAAGCAAGTTAGTATGTTGCTGACACTTGATGCAACACTGAACATAATCACTACAGTCTTGATGAAGAGTGGGCCAATAATAGCCCAAGCGAAGGATGCGCTTAGCAACTAAGTTACCACTAAAGTGTCCACCACAAATCTCGTCATGGGCTTATTTAACAACATGAGAGGCTTCAGTGGAGTCTAAAAAGTGAAGAAGAAGGCCGTCAAAACCTCTTTTATAGAGAAGGCCCCCTAGCATGGTATAGCGAGCGGTGTGCTTGATGAAAGCCCGTCGTGTATTGCTAGAGAGGTTGGGAGGAATGATAGAATGAGCCAAATAGTCCACAAGTTGTTTATACCATACATCTTGTGAACTAGAGTCTATGGTATGGATGAGGTTGATGTCAGTGGAAATGTATGAAGGCAATGGCACACGATGTACCATGACGTAAATTCTTGATGAGGATGATGAAGAAGGAATATGCGAGGTGAGGGAAGCCATGGTGTCAACAAACTTATTCATAGATCGAGGGACAGTCTGCAATAAGTGATGGTCGAAAGATGCTAGAAGGGTGTCAACACGGTGCTTGTACTTTTGTAAAATTTTGTTTTTACAAAGATATGAACCATTTATTTGATTGATGACAAGTTGTGAGTCACCAAAGATGTTGATGGTCTTGATGCTTAAAGAAAGGGTAGTTTGAAGTCCCAAAATTAAGGTTTCGTATTCGGCCATATTATTGGTACATTCAAAGTCAAGTTTGAAAGATAGGGGCATGGGCTCACCCTCATGTCGGATGAGGATGACCCCCACACCTCCACCGAGTTGACATTTGGAGCCGTCAAAAAACATCATCATTTTGTATAATGTGTCATTAGTCGAGAGAGTGGTGATAGATTCATTGGGAAACTCACACTAAGAAGGTTGATTGTCGGGAAGAGGGGCATCTACTAGTTGGTCAGCGATTGTTTGCCCCTTTATATATTTCTACTGGACAAATTTCAAGTCAAACTCAGTAAGAAGCATGAGCCAATGAGCCATACGCTGGTTTTGGTATGGCTTGGAATGCATGTATTTAAGAGGGTCAGTGTGAGTGATGACAAAGGTTTTGTGATTGAGAAGATAGTGACAGAGCTTGGTGGTGGCAAAGACTAATGCCAAATAGAGTTTCTCAGTATGAGTATACCAAGTTTCATAGTCGACAAGTGTTTGGCTTATGTAGTAAACCACTTGCTCATGGTGTTGCTCATCTCGATGTGCGATCATGGCACCTAATAAATGGTTGGTTGATGAGATGTAGAGGTAGAAGGGTTGGTCATCTTTAGGTGGAATGAGGACTGGTGGAGAGACCAAATAGATTTTAAGGGCTTCAAATTCCTCTTGACAATCCTTATCCCATTTAAAGGAGACATCCTTCTTGAGGAGCTGATGAAAGGGTTGGCAGCGGTCAAAAAGTTGTGAAATGAAGCGGTGGATGGACTGGAGCTTCCCTTGCAGACTACGAAGCTGCTTGAGATTGGTCGGAGGTGGCATCTCGAAGATAGCGCAGATATTGGTAGGATCTATCTCAATGCCATGGAGAGAAATGATGAACCCCAGGAGTTTTCTTGAGAGGACCCCAAAGACGCATTTCTTGGGGTTAAGGCAGACATTGTATTGAAGAAGGTGAGAGAATATGATCTTGAGGATAGTCAAATGGTCACGACGAAGCTTAGACTTGCCAAGCAGGTCATCTACATAGTCCTCCATGATTTTATGGAGGAGATCATGAAAAATGTAAGTCATGGCACGTTGATATGTGGTGCCTATGTTTTTGAGGCCAAAAGGCATAACTCGATAGCAAAAAGTCCCCCATGGGGTGATGAAGGTGGTCTTGTGCTAATATTCTGGTGCAATCAGGATTTGGTTATATCCTAAAAACCCATCCATGAGTGATAACATTTCATGACCGGCCGTGAGATCAACAAGTTGGTCAATGTTTGAAAGAGGAAAGTCATCTTTGGGATAGGCCAGGTTGAGGTCGCGATAGTTTGTGCAAATTCAGATCCCCCCAGTTGCTTTGGTAATAGGAACAATGTTTGATACCCACTGTGGATAATCAATGGGTTGGATGAAAGAGATAGAGAGAAGACATTGAAGCTCCTCTTTGACAAGAAGTGCAACACAAGGATGCATTTTGTGAAGCTTTTGCCTAACAGGCTTAGCCTCTGGGTTTGTGATGATGTTATGAGTGGCAATGTTAGGGTCGATGCCAGGCATGTCACCATAGGTCCAGGCAAAGGCCTTGCAATTGTCTGAAAGAAATGTGGTATAGTCGATTTGCTCTTGGGCATCCAAAGACTAACCAATCTTTAAGATGTGAGGAACATCAGAAGATGGAAGGTTAATGTCAATGGTCAATTTGTTTAACATAACCTATGTTTCAGAAGGGAGGGAGTGATGAATAAAAGAGTCATTGGCACCCATGTAGGTGAGAATGGTGTCATCGTCTATGTAGTGGATAGTGTTGATGGTTGTCGATTCATCGTCTATCATATTGGGATAAATGAGAGGGAGAGACCTGGAAACCCTGTTGAGTTGATAGGTTAGGGGTTCCAGGCGGATGGTGTTTATGCAAAAAAAAAAAAACTAGGAGGGATGGAAACCACCGACTCCGTAGGTGAGGATGGAAGAATAGGCGAGTCTGGATGAGATTGGTCGATGGTGGGTTCATGGAAAAGTTTTGCGGAAGCCTGAGTGGGGTCGTGATATCCCAGGCCATACCATTTTTTGGCATTATCGTCATTGGGTGGTTTGATAGGCCGATGGGAGCCTTGTTCGTAGCGTTTGAAACCAAAACCCTTCCATGCACACCTGTAAAGGTAAGTGTGTGCAAAGGTGAGGTTGCCAAGAAAAGAGAAATCGGATGTGAATAATTGAGGTGAGGAGGAAGGATTCCTGTCAGTAGGAGCTTGATCTAGCCCCCCATAGACAAGGTTGGTTCGGAGGTGAGGAGGACCATAAGGAATGACCATTCCAATTTGACAGTCATAGCTAGGGCTATGGTGAAGGCATCCATACTCTTGGGGAGTTTGGAACATGTCTAGGGTAAGTAAGTGATTTTCTCCAAGTGAAATTCTTTGGAAGATATCATCCATGGGGTCCTTGGTTGTCGCTTGAGAAGGTGATGTGATGGAAACCACTATTTGCATACTAATTGATGCTTTTACAGATGGAGATGATGTTTGGGTTGGTGCCTTGAGAGGAATAAGAATGTCATTTGGTCGATAGGTTGTGTTACAAGTCTTGAAAGGGGATGGGTTGGCAAGAATGACATGGACTTGTCTGTCATGTTCAAATTTGACACAATGGTGAAGTGTTGAAGGGACGCAAGCCATGGTACGGATCCAAGGTCGTCCTAAGAGCATGTTATATTGGAATTATCCCTCAATGATGTAGAAGAGCTCTAGGATTGTGTGTGGGCCAACATGAATATGGAGGACAACAGTGCCAATAGTGTTAGTGGTGGTGTCATTAAAGGATCTAAGGATTGCATCGGTCTTCGATATGCAATTCTTGGGAAGAGCCAATTGATCAAAGGTGTGAGTAGAAATGATATTAATGTTGGTGCCTCCATCAATCATAACGTGTTTAATATGTGTCTGATCAACATAAGTTGTGATGAAAAGAGCAACGTCCTAATCTTCCAAGGTAGAGGTAGGAATTTCAGAATCACTGAAAGTGATAGAGGCGATGGGGGATAAAGAATGGACTAAGGCAGTTAGTGGTTGAGGGTCTTCAGGTTGGACCTCTGCTACCTGTAAGGCTTAGATGAGGGCTTAACGATGCTGGGGGGAGCTTTGGATGAGGTCATAAAGGGACATCTTCATAGGCATTTGGTGAAGTTGTTTTATCATAGAGTCATGAATCAGCCCAAAAGAGGAAGAAGAAGAAGGCTGAGATGCGCCAAGGATAGAAATCTTAGGCTTGGGCAGTTGAGGTGGCTTGACAAAAGGGTAGGTCTACGGAATGGCAGCTTTTTCTTTTGCCTTATCCTTTTATGACCTAGTGGTTATGTGGATAGCATTGATTTCAAAGATAGGAGGTGAAGAAGGGGTCATGGCCTGCTGGTGAGATGTTGATGTGGTTGAAGAGGTTGGATGGGAAGGTGTCGAGGGTCGATCAAGAGTATCCTCAAGGAGAAGAGTGTCCTTCTCCATATAGTGGTGAATGACAGCCTTGAGGGCACAGCAAGTCTCGGTATCGTGTCCTGGCGTACGATGGTATAAGCAAATCTTTGTATCATCGAACCAGGAAGGCTTGGACCTGAGAGGTTGGAAAGGCCTGATGGGTGGAAGGGTTATGCTAGAAGTCTGCAAAAGTTGGTGCAATATCAAAGCGTATGAACCTACTAAGAGGTCCATGCTTGTTGATGCATGAAGCTCTGGTGACTTTTGCTTGGGAGGTGTTGAAGAAGGCTTTCGTACTACCTTTTGGGTTGGTGGTGCGGCCACATGTGAAGATGGCACTTTCTTCGTGAGAGGTGCCAAATTTTTGAGAGGGGATAAACATGTGGTTGGCAAAGGAAGTAATGGAGGTAATTTGTTTTGGTTAAGGGTTGAAGTAGGGAGCACTCTGATTAGGGTAGAAGGATGAGGGCCTAAAATGAAGGGTAATGTTGATGGTGGAGGAGGGGTTCACTTCTGTGGTCTGGTAGTCTTCTTCGGCTTGGTTAGAAGACTACTATTGGTCGAGATCTGGTCTAAGTCCACCTTCACTTGTGGGTGAGTGAGGGTAGAGACAGGGCGAATGCCAAGTGACTTGATCGGTTTAGATGGGGTAGATACAAGTTTAGAAGTGAGAGTCTAGTTTTTGTTGAGAGTCTTGGGAGATTCTACCTTGGGAGGATTGGCAGCATGAGACGAGAGGGCATGGGGATGTTGAAGAGCTTTAAGACGCTCCCACAATCCCTGATGCTCCACTTTCCTTGAAGGGATAAGTTTAATTTTCTCCACTATTCAGGAAAATGGTTGAGAAGATGTTGAATGAGGTTTGGGTCCTTGAGAGGATGTGAGTGGTTACGGGGCTGAAAATGTTTTAGGTGTGGCAGTAGTCTCAGACCCAAGGTGTGTAGGAGTTATAAATGGATTGTCATTGGTCGAAGAAGATGGAGAGTCAGGTTCTTTTATTGGTGGAGAAGGAACTAGAGAATGTGGCTCCTCAAGTGGGTAAAGGGTAGGGATGATGGTGCCCTCCACTTACGATCAAGGAGTAGGAATGGTCAGGTCCTCCATAGGCAGCAGGAAGGAGGATGGTGAGACCGGTGGTGCTGGTAAGGTTGAGGCATCCTCCAAGATGAGAGAGGTTGACAGAGAACTAACTGAGGAAAGAGGTTCATCCACATGTGATGGACTGATAGATGGACTAACCTCTTGAGGTTGGTCAGGGATGAAGGGCGAGACCGTATTAACTGTTTGAATGTTGTGTTCATGAGTGTTGTCAATCAAGGTCTGGATATTGTTTTGGGTCGGTGGATGATTGGGGAATGGTTGCTTGAAGATGTTGATGCCCTGATTAGGAGGTGCATTGGGATTGTCTAGGATGAGGTCACCCTTTTCAAGCATATCTTGGATTATGTTTTTAAAGGTTTTACAGTTACCCATGTCATGACCTTTGACATGGTGGTAATTACAGAATTCATTTTCCCTATACCACGTAGGGATGGCGCGTGAGGGATCAAATTGTGGAGGTGGTCAGATTTGGGGGAGATTGAGAACCCCCTGTCTAACATGTTTTTCTAGCATAGACACGTATGATTGTCTGAGAGGAGTATACTATCATTGTACGTATATCTGTTGGAATTGGCGGGTGGCGCTCTGAGATGTGGATGGCTCATGCTGATTGGTTGAAGAGGATGAAGGTCTAATGACCATAGCATTAGCTAAAGCTTTAGACTTAGGATTGGATGATGAAGGTTTAGAAGAAGAGGAGTCATTGATCTTAGAGTTGGGATTCTTGCTCTACAACTTGACTTTATTCTCCTTGATGGCACGTAATTCAAGTTTGCAGGCCATCGTGAAGGCTTTGTCGAAGGTGCGGAAGGTCTGAACCCGTAAGGTGGAAGAAATATGTTTGGCGTAGGCTTGGGAGAAAAGTTTAATAAGTTAGGGTTGGGGTAAGGAAAAGGAGAGTTGATTGATGAGGCCTCTCCAATGAGCAACGAAGTCAGCTATGGATTCATCCTCGAATTGGCGGATAGAATAGAGGTCTGTGATCGAGACCTTCTTGGTGATGTTGATGGAGAAGTGATCAAGAAAGAGTTGGGCTAGTTGTGTAAATGTGAAGAGGGAATGGCTGGCAAGAGAGCTGTACCAGTAAAGTGTAGCACCAGAGAGAGACATAGGAAATGTGCGTAAAAGCAATGCATCATCATGGACAATAAGGTAATAGGCATGTCTGAATGCCCGTAAGTGCTGCTATGGGTCTTCTTTGCTTTGAAAGCGAGAAAATATAGGAAGTTCCCACTGGTTGGGATATGGCCTAATCGGGACAGAAGGATGAATGGGCTCATTAAAAATTTGCTCGTATGAGAGAGCATTGTGTGAGCTAGAAATGGAGGTCTCTAGGCTAGACATCTTGTCCATCAGTATTTTGATGATATATGCTGATGGATTGGTGGGTGGAGTGCCCCCTAGATTATAAGGTGCTTGAAATATATTGAGAGGGGCATATGACGTGGTTGGTTGTGTTTATGTAGACACAACATATGGGTAGCTAGTTATCGAGGCAAAAGTTGAAGCTAAGGGCACTTGTGTTATGGGGTTGGTAGGCACAAATTGGATAGGGGCCATCAAAGATGGTTGAGGAGTGGCCACACTTGTTGAAGGGTAGACAGTTACTCTTGTGTTGATAGGTGCAAGAGTAGGGGGGATAGAGACCACTAGGTTTTGGAAAGGTGTAGGATTTGGTTGAGTAGTTTGAGGTTGAGGGGGTATCGGAACCCCCATGGAGGTAAGTCTAGAAGGAGAGGCCAAATTTTGAAGGTAGGACACGGTTGGGTTATTAGTCAAGGTGTTGGCTTGATTGTCTATAGGTTGAATTGTAGATACTATTGATGTGATCATTGTCTCGACTAAGGAAGTTGGCATCCCATAGATTGGGTTGCCTAAGGAGTCTTGCGTTTGGCTATGCACGAGATAGTGCTACAAGGATTTGATGCTGAGGTCCAAGAATCATGCGAAATCTTGGTCCCCTTCTGGGATAATAGAAATCTAGGGTGGGGTTGGGTGAGTAGGAGTTCTTTCAGTCTCCGAGTGGAACTCCATTATAGGACTGGTCATGGATGGTGAAGGTGGAAGCAGTTGTTGCCTCGCGTGGTCAAGAAGAGCCTTGGTTTGACTGTGTGTCAAAACCATTCAAGGCAAGAAAGGGTCAGGTTTCAGAAAACTATGTTTTTTTAGTTTTAGAAACTTAGAATGGGGTTTTGACAAAAAAGGGGCAGGTTTTAAGGTTGTTGTTTTGAAAAAAAAGAACTATGACAGAGACCGATGTCAGTTGGATAACCGATGTCAGTGAGAAAGATGGCCGACGTCGGTCAGATAACTGATGTCGGTGATAAAAGGTGGCCGATGTCAGTGGTAAAATCGATGCCGGTGACTATGTTTTCCAGAAACCCAAAAGACTTGAGAGTTTTTGGAAAATAAAGAAGAAGAACATCCTCACTAGCTCAAACAAGCAGATAAGAACAGAAAAGATGAAGAACACAAGCAGAGCCTAAGCGTTAAATCCCTAGAAATAAATTATTAAGCTCATGTGGCTTATGCCTTAAAGTGATGTTTGGGAAGGTTGGCTATTAGAAGGGTCCTAGAAGAGGTAGTTTATGGATGGTTTTAGGTTTTTTTAGGCGCTCAAAAGTCTTTGTTAGGTTCCGTACTTGGCTTGGTGCTAAGGAGCAAGCTCCCCTCACTTCATAATCCCAGTGGTAAGCTAGTCTCGCTTAGCCAAAATATACTTCCCCTATAGATTAGACTCTACCAGAGAATAGAGTGAGCTTTCCCCTTGGTGGTGAAATCCAAGTAGGATTGCTGGGACGGGTAAGGTATCCGCTGGGTGATGAAATCCCAGTCGGGCCTTGTCTCAGGTAAGTTTGATGTTTGATTTAGTGCACGCGGTTTGGTTGTGTAACATCAAGTGGACTACGATTAATTCAATATGTGGTTATTAATTACTAAGTGTGGACTAAGAAATGCAAGCAAGTAGAAATGGAATGCAATGTATTTTAAGCCCCAAGTCGAAATGTTAAGTTGGAATGAAAACAAGTTGAGAAAGGGTTAAAGAATATGATTTTTGACTAGTCTAGAAATGCAAGAAAAGAAAGAAAAGTTCTTTTTATTCCTGCTTATGATGTCTTTTAGAAGAGAAGAAAGAGGTGAATAAGGAGAAACCTAATGCACTTAAATGAAAAAAGAAGGAAAGGAACCCAAGGAAGGCCCTAAGGGTCCCACCGAGCGTGCCAGAATGTTTCTATGCTATTTCTGCTTTCACATTCAAAGAGAGAAATGAGAAACTAAGAGAAATGGTCTAAGGCTTGTATGTACCTAGATATAGTCGTTTGCACTAGAATTTAGATGATAGTGAGAACTCCTCTTTGGTTGTGGAGGATGACACCTGAAAGAGAAAGACACTAAAAGGCAAAAAATGTTAGATGACAAAAGGGTGGACTGCCAAGCAAAAGCTTGGTCCTAGAAGCGCTAAGGCTTCTTGGAGAATGACAGTCCACTGTTTAAAACAAAATATGACAGAGACAGAAATGAGAAATAATAAAATACTGAAAAGAAAGAACTAAAAGCAAATGTGTACCTGATAAGCTAAGATCTGCTTTGCACAGTCGCCGATGTCAGTGATATTGTTGGCATCGGTCAGGAAGGTCGCTGACGTTAGTTAGGATGCTGACGTCGGTAGGGGAAATGGATGAGGTCAGTTGGGGCAATAGTCAGGGATGAGTTACAGGTCTGGTCTTGGTTTGCAAAATGGACTGAGGCTTCATCTAAGGGTCTGAGGGTCTATGTGGGATGGTAGAACAGTAGATATAATCTTTAATAAGAAATAAGGTAGAGGGTATGTTGTCAAAAAAAGGGGTAAGGAGTAGGAAGAAGGCCTTTCAGCCTTTTTGGGAAGTAATTTAGTCAGGTTGATCAGATTGGTCTTAAGATGGTCTGTAGGTCTCTAATAGCTTATGCTAAGTTGATTGGACAGAGGGTGTTGTCTAAAGAGAGACTAAACGAGTGTCAGAGGCAAAGAAAAGGGAATAAGAGGTGAGAGAAGGCTTTTCAGCCTCTCCGAGAAGAACAGATAAGGTTGGGTCAAGGATGCTTGGAATAGACAATAGACAGAATGCTAATATATTTGAAATGACACTGAAATAAAAATAGTACAAATACTTAGCTGTGACACGGGTTGGCAAAGGTGCAGAAGTTGTGTTTCCATTGCCACTGGAGATGGAGATATCATGCAATCCCTGTGAAGAATGTCTGATGCAAGACCTCGGTGCCTAGAAAATGTTGTCAAGAATGCTGATCCCTACAAGAAAACAAGAAGCTAGAGCACTGGAAAGCAAGAGCACACGAGAACATTATTTCACTAAAAGAAGATTCGAGATTCGTGATTAGCTCCAGAGATTAACAATTTGTGATTAGATTCATCAAAGGTTAGAAATTTGGTTTAAGTAAAATTGACGTCGGCGATCCCACCGGTGTTGGTCGACATTTGACCGATGTTAGCGGGTGGAGAATGAGTAAAAGAGCCACCAAGCTCGTTCTCCATCTGCCAAGTGCATGATTCGTTGGAGAATTGTTAAAGGTTGGGCTAAATGCGCACGAGAGTTGGTTAGGCAGTTAGAAAGAAGTAGGAATAGGTCTTGGGTGAGTCATAGGTTGGGAAATAGTCTAAGGTGAGGTGTCAGATGAGGTGTTATAGGTGATGTGTCAAAGGGGAGAATATTAACAATAAATTATTATTATTCTAAATTAGTAAGTGCATGGTTTAGGAATGGGTTAAAAATGGACAAAAGGGGGAGGATGACCAAGGGTTAGACATGATTTTGGTGTCTACAGTATCCAAATACATGATTAAGATTGACCTTTACATTTTTTAACCTCAAATGAACTCAATTAAGTAAAATATCTAAGAATATTTGATCAAAATAACTATTACTAACCTCAAATCTATTGGGTTCACAATTCTAAAACTATCTTTACCATAATTCAATTTATATTTTCAAATAATGTCAATATTTTGCTAAATGAACGTAAAGACCAATCTAAAACTATGAAGATCACCAACCTTTACCTGATTATGATAAAAGAAACACAAATATGCAAAGAGTGAAGTGATATTTAAACAAAAATATCAAAAAATATCAAATATACTACAAATGTGCAAAGAATTTGGTTGGCCCTCCTTCTAGCACTAGTGAAGCCTTCCTTGTTGATGCCTAATTATGTATCATAAGGATATTAGAGTGTTTAAGAAACAATTATCATTTTATAATTTAGAGCATGATTTGCAGTTTGTGATAATCCTATCATCTATGGTGGAATAGAGGTAGAACAAAAGATTATTTCATAATATTTATAGTAGTTGGTGGTTGGGATCCACCATGTCTTGTAAATATCTAAAAATAAAAAGATTATATATGCTAATTAAGTTAAATTATGATCAATATAATTATAAATCTAAACTAAGATGGACATGTATAATGAAGCTTTAATATAAAGTGAATTGGTTAAAAAAGAAGCAAAAATAAGGGTAGGATAGAGAATAAAGATATGATTGGTCTTTGTCTCAAACATCATAACAAAGTTCAAATGTTTCCTAGGTATGCACTCAAAACCAATATATGAGGTAAAAAAACTTCATCTCTAATCACAACATATACTAGTTGAATTTCTAAGGAAAATAAGAAACAATGTAAATAAGAACAAGCTTACATTAAAGATTTATTCTTATAAGCAGATCATTGATGCACATCTACAAATGTAAAACAAATAAAATGAAGAAAAATAAGGAACCTCTAATTAACCTGCCATTAGCACAAGTTAAAAAATTTGAACTTGAGGGTACATACCAAGAATTTACAAGAATAATTCAAATCTAAAATTCAAAATAGACAATTGAGAGTGAAGTCATGTAATAATTCACATAAACAAAATGAGACAATATTTTAAAAATTCTCTACTTGTATTAGTTGCTCAAAGTTTACACTAGTTTTTATTTCAAAAACATCCCCCTCTTTACAAATTAAAATGATCCTTTTATAATAAACAAGGCATGATGTGATTTGGTCATATCCACTTATAAGTGTACAAGTGTAAGGATAGTTGTCATTTATTAAAAATTTCTAGAATACACTAAACCTTCCAAAATAGATTGACCTATAGTTAAATGTGCTTAAAAGTTACGCATACCTTTACAAAAGAATATTATTCTTTCAAAATACTAAAAAACTCTACAAATCAAATTATTCTTTACTAACTTCTGCTTTGGGGTCCTTGTGCTGATGAAGTCCCCTATTATTACTGCCTAGGATTATCAACCTATAGTGTTATTCACTAATAAATTGAAGA
The DNA here is from genome assembly GCA_037957365.1 of Torreya grandis. Lineage (NCBI taxonomy): Eukaryota > Viridiplantae > Streptophyta > Pinopsida > Cupressales > Taxaceae > Torreya > Torreya grandis. The sequence continues at coordinate 540,533 of JARHVA010007718.1, read as the reverse complement.
TCCACCACTAGATTTAGTAAAAGCTCCTTTACATGCTTCTTTAGGTCTTTAAGGTTATTCTCAATATTTTCAATATCTCATTTGATGCCCTTAACATCTCCCATTTTCTCCTTAGATGATAGGAGTAAGACCATGACCTTCATGTTTCTATCTATTATATAATTTTTCCCTTAGTTTCTTACTTGTTGCATGAATTGAAATGTCTTATGTTTGAATTATTTATTAGTTATGAAACCCAGTGAGCTAAGGGATGTAGGATTCTTTATCAAGCTATCTAAGATATGAGACACTCCATCTTCTAGTTACTTTAAGTCTTTGGCAAGGTCTTTATTTTTTTTGGACCAGCTATCTAGGGCCTCAATTTGTCAACCAATATGCCTATGGCCATATTCAAATGTGCCTTACTGATAGTTATAAAATTTTCAACTATATTCTTAGATAAGGCCTTAATTAAGTCTTCCACCTGAAGGCTCATAACTTGTCATTAGCCAGCTTGGCCTATTGCTTTAGAGATTTAATTCTCTATTTTTCATTGTCTAGTCTTCACTCCTTTAAAGAGTTGACTAGGTTAACCATGGTGTCCTCAAACTTATTGAGTCTATCCTCATGAATTGATAAGACAATAAACTCTTTTAAATTTTTATTTTCTTTTAATATGCCCTTGATCATTTTTTTCAACTAATCACTTTGAGCTTGGGCCACTTCAAGGATCTTCTCTTCAAACATCTTGTCTTGTCCTATACTTTACCCTACCACTAGAGTTAGACAAACAAAAGGTCAAATATTTTGAAATGTACCTTCATCTATGGATTTATTCTCAATTACTCTCTATGTTCTATTTATCTCTAGGTTGAACTAAACTCCCACTAATGATTTAGTCACTTAACGAGTAGGTACCTCAACTTGTGCTTCACTTAAATTTTTGGGAGCATCCATCTTTGTTTCTCTTCACCCTCCAAGGGCGTCCATGAATCTTTCTTTATCCTATTCTTGCAATATCACAATCCAAGGCTTGAGTTCATCATACACATGGATACTAATAGATTTTGTAATAGCCCAATGGTGGTTCATGGTTGGAAATTTTTTCAACTTTCCATATATGAATTATTCTAGAATGGAAGGGCCATAAATTATATTTTATTCATTGAAATTTTTTATTTCATTCCAAGGATAAGTAAAAGTTAGCTTGGGTTTCTTGCCCCCCATTTTGACTAGAACCAACTTAGCTTTCCTTTTGTGGTGGATTGTAACCAAGACAAAGTCTATATCTACTTCATTTCCATTTCATTCTTTTGCTTCTTCCTAAGTTTGAGAGTGAGGTTCTGCCATTTGTGTTTATTCTTCATCTAATTCATAAGCACTACCAAATGATTTTAAGGCATCCTCTACTATCTTCTTAGGATCTAATGTAATTATGTCAAATTCTTCAACCTATGACTTTGGTTCTATAGTTTAAGCTAAAGATGATGCTACTTCACCAGGTCTACTTTTGTTATGTCTCTATTTTTCATTGTCTAGTCTTCACTCCTTTAAAGAGTTGACTAGGTTAACCATGGTGTCCTCAAACTTATTGAGTCTATCCTCATGAATTGATAAGACAATAAACTCTTTTAAATTTTTATTTTATTTTAATACGCCCTTGATCATTTTTTTCAACTGATCACTTTGAGCTTGGGCCACTTCAAGGATCTTCTCTTCAAACATCTTGTCTTGTCCTATACTTTACCCTACCACTAGAGTTAGACAAACAAAAGGTCAAATATTTTGAAATGTACCTTCATCTATGGATTTATTCTCCATTACTCTCTATGTTCTATTTATCTCTAGGTTGAACTAAACTCCCACTAATGATTTAGTCACTTAACGAGTAGGTACCTCAACTTGTGCTTCACTTAAATTTTTGGGAGCATCCATCTTTGTTTCTCTTCACCCTCCAAGGGCGTCCATGAATCTTTCTTTATCCTATTCTTGCAATGTCACAATCCAAGGCTTGAGTTCATCATACACATGGATACTAATAGATTTTGTAATAGCCCAATGGTGGTTCATGGTTGGAAATTTTTTCAACTTTCCATATATGAATTATTCTAGAATGGAAGGGCCATAAATTATATTTTATTCATTGAAATTTTTTATTTCATTCCAAGGATAAGTAAAAGTTAGCTTGGGTTTCTTGCCACCCATTTTGACTAGAACCAACTTAGCTTTCCTTTTGTGGTGGATTGTAACCAAGACAAAGTCTATATCTACTTCATTTCCATTTCATTCTTTTGCTTCTTCCTAAGTTTGAGAGTGAGGTTCTGCCATTTGTGTTTATTCTTCATCTAATTCATAAGCACTACCAAATGATTTTAAGGCATCCTCTACTATCTTCTTAGGATCTAATGTAATTATGTCAAATTCTTCAACCTATGACTTTGGTTCTATAGTTTAAGCTAAAGATGATGCTACTTCACCAGGTCTACTTTTGTTATGTCTCTTTTCATCTATCCTTTGTGCTAATTGTGCTTTATATTATTGTGTCTCTACCTATGGATTCATGGGATGAGGTCTATAAGATAGTCTTAGTAATAAATAATATTGATTATGCCCCATTTACCATAAATCCTCACTTATATTTTGCTCTCTTAGCAATATAGATTCAATCTTGAAGTTATGCTTCTTTAATCTACTAAGACATCTATTAATGAGGAAACCCACATGTATATTAAATCATAGACACTAGGGTGATTTTCATAAGTCATGTTGATCTACTTAGCCATCAAATGATTCACAACCCTTTTATAGGGGTCTTATTTTCTCATTTCATCATTTTATAGATTGAAGGAGGTTCTGTGCCTAGATGTAGTCTCTACATGATCCCAATTTTGAAGCACGGTCCTATTAATGGTCAAGTGAAAGGAATAGAGCAGTCCATTATTTTTTCTTTTAAACATACTATCTATGCCATGGAATAATTAGTATGCCACCTCTTGCTCTACCATCTTTGTGGGTACATGGACTGGTAGCCTAAGGGGTTAGCTCATAGTCCCTTTTATCCATAATATAGTGAAATATGGATATAGCCAAATATCTAAAGAGATCAACATAATTATTGATTGAAGGGTTGACCCTCATAATAGGGATCCCTATAATGGCTTCACTTAAGGCTGAGTATACACAATCACATATGAACAAAATATGTTCCTTATACTTAAATATATGCAATTCAGAATAATACTAGGAGACTATTTGTTTCCCATCAGGTGACCATTATTTTATGTAAGGGATTTTGGTAGTGGATAGAAGGGCATCCAAAAGATAGGACATCGTATAGAAATGGTTTCTAGTTTTCTTTTTTATTGTAGAGAATTTTTGTTTCAAGCAAATATTGATCATCTCTCTAAGAGGGGGAGTATGACCTTTCTCAACCATGAAATACATAACAGGGACCCATATTTTATTGACATAGGTGGTAAAGGGGATTCCAAACAATATATTTAGTAATTTCATAATCATCCCAATACCAACCCTAAATTGGGTGATTAAAATACTTCCATTGAGGTAAGAGATTACTTGGGTTCTTGAATAGAACCATTTTTTAAGGGAAATTTTTAGGTCATTCTTATTGGAGCATTTTTTTTATTGTGGATAAATCCACCTAAGGCTTGGGTATATTTTAATAATTTTTAAAGGAAATATGGGATATATAAGCATCTTTTAAAACTATGCTCATGTAATATCATGTCTTGATCAATTTTGCAATCCTTAAAAATAGGAACAACAATATCAATGAAATATAGTACCTCTAACTTTGCTACTGCATAGTGAAGACTTGACATTTGAATGGTGAGCAAGTCATTACATCTTTGAATAATTAATGCAATATTTTTACCCTCTTTTATAATGGTTGGTAGTTCCTCAATGGTCTAGAAAAGTTTGGACCAGTTGTTATCTCTAGTGTTTAAGGCTATAACATCAAATTTAATATCTTTAAAGACTCTCCCTTCTGAATCCATGGTAAAATAGAGATTTGTGTCTTCTCTATATTGTTTTTATGCCACCATGACTATGAGTTTATTCAAATTACTCACTAGTGGTCTATATTTTGCCTTTGGATTAGTTTTCACTTGCTCAGATGACAATTTGACTCTCTCAAGCTCAACTTTGGTCACTCTAGGATTGAATTAGGGATTTTGGAGATGTGAGGGATATTTTACAAGTATTTTTTACCTTTAATGGTGATGGATTTTTCACTTGAGTGAGTTTTTGCCTTAGATTTGATTTGGACCTTGAGATTTATACCTTTTATTTTATGAGTCTACAAAATCTCTAGTTTTATCACATTCTACCCATGTGGCATCATGTGGCATATACATAGCACTTTCCAAGACACATTAATCTTTAATGTTTAAAAACATGGTTTTTACCATTTAAAATCTACTTTTTATTTCAGAGCATTAGATATTCTTACATAGATAAACACAACTCATTAATATTAATTTGAAGATTTGAAGACCATTGGATGCCTTTACTATGTTTTTTGTAGTTATGACAAGTGTCATTATCATGGGTCTCTTGAGATTTGTTAAAAATTATATCTCCATCTCACTTCATTTGATTAACTTCATCTTGTTAGACATGGTCCATTGATTATGATCCATGGGATGGGCTGCCATTAGTTACTTGTTGTTCTTTGTCATGATCATGACACTTGTCACCTTCTCACCATCTTAGAGGCTCTATTGAAACTTTGACTTGGCCTGATGATTTTTAAGTTAGCGTCGGGATACATAAATAACTTAGGTTTAAGAATTTATACTATAGTTTTAGTTTGAGTTAATAAACATGAAATAAACCTTAGGCTAAAGTATTTAATCTAGGTTTAGAAAATGGGACCTCAAATTATAATAAGACTTAACAGAAGGTTTTTAACCTAAGGTTTTCTTGTATTAATAAAAATAATAAATAATTAAGGTAAAATATACAAGATAAGTCTTATAATAATAGGACCCTACATTAGTTATATTGAGACAATAAAATAGACCAAAAGATCATGGGATATGTAGGGACCAAGCATAAGATTTTAGACAAAGGTTTGGTCAAATGTTTAAAAACATGACCCAATCTTAGGATAACATTTAAGCTAATTTTATGGTGTTTATAATTATTCCCATGAAATTTTTCTTAGTCTATGATAGGTCAAAGGATAATAAAATATTGATTTTAATATTGAAGTATAAAATCCTAAGCATGTTTATTTTCTAAATGAGACTCCATTGATCCTGCAACACGAAGACAAACATGTTCATTCATCCAGGTGAGATTAGTTCCTGACCTTGAATTTGATGACCTCATGGACTTAAATAATGATCTCATAAATGTTAATTGATGGTTGTGATAACATAAAATTTAAGCTTTCATGATTAACCATATGGGATAGAATTTGGCAGTCTCATAGATGTCAATGATAGCCTTATTGACATCAATTGATGTTCTCAAGAACATCAAATTTAAGTTTGCATAATTATACATAGGAAATAAAATTTAATGGTCACATGGACATCAATGATGGCCTCACAAACATCAATTATGGCCTCATGAACATCAAATGACAAGCACAAGAATGTCAAATTTAAGTCTTATGAATAGTAGGTCCCATAATAACTTTGAATCAATACACGTCATTTGATTGATCTTGCTCAATTAAACATGGGTCATTGATTATGATCTAAGCAGTCAAATATGATTGGTTTCTACAATCATAAATGGATCAAATTATCTCAAGACTAATTTAGAATTTATTCCAAAGTATAACATAATTTTTTAACATAGGTCCTCAAAACATAATAAAATGAAGACCCTTTGAATGATTAAAGTCATAACATAAGTTTTATCCTAAGGTTTTATTATATTGATAAATATAATTAAAATCATAGGGTAATACTTAGGCTAAGTTTGTGTTATAAAAAAATGGACCCATTTCAATCCATTATGATCTTGTTTCGTTGGATCTTTAGCATCTACATGAATGTGGGTTGTTTATCCTATAAATATGCGCATGGTTTAGGTTAGGGCTCAAAGATATTTAAGACTTGGGATAGAGTCTTAAGACTAAGGTCTTGTTTATGTTAATAAACAATAATGGGGATTTAAGATTAAGACACTAGTCTAAGTTAGAAACAAGAATTACCATGTGAATAATAAAGTAGGACCAAGCTAGGAACATAATAAAAGGACCTTGCAAACATTAATGTTAGACCATGCTAAAAATAAAAGGGGACAAAGGGCTCATGATATAAAAGAGACCTAGTATATAATTTTTATACTAAGGTTTGCTCAAATGTTTAAAAATATGACTAAGCCTTAGTATAAATATTTAACTAAGTCCATATCATATTAAAAATTTCTTGCTTAATTTTATTTCTACCAAATTTAAATTTGAATGAGGGGTCTAGGCTAGGGTTTATAAATTAGGGTTTTAGGAAACTTGAACATGGATTCAATTTGACTTTTTATAGACCAAAGGCTAGTAAAAGGTTAGATTAAGATAGAACAATTGAAATTATGAAACCCAAATATTATCTACCTCCAATGGACATATGTTATATCTATAACCTAAAACAAGAAGATCCAAAGATAGAAAATTTAGACAAGGTTAAACATATCCATTAACAAACATACCAACTAGAACATGGTAAGGATGACCTTCAAATACGAATAATGTGTAAACATATTATTGATGTTTTAATCAAATGGAATTTCAATTTTAAAGTATGAATTTGTATAATTTTAACACAAGGGTCATTATTTTTTAGAAATGGGGGTATGTTGACCTCAACACGTGTATAAAATGTGTGTTAGATTTTTCACTTTATAAAAAAGATCTTCACTATTTTATTAGTCATTAAAAACCTAAATATGCCATCTTTAGTGGTAAATTAAAGTCATATTGACTCAATGCATGTACCAATGTATGTAATAATTATGATTATAAATTTGACCAGATGTGGACATGGGATTTATATTAAAAAAATAAATCAAAACCTATAAGTAAAATGGCCATGGTAAGACAATTGTATGTAGCTTGTGTGATGGAGCATGATTTAATTTAATATATTTCTAGGATTCTAATGATAATTTGGCATGATAAATAAATTCTTATTCCATTATAAGATAATAACAACCTTGGAATAATAATTTTTGGGCCATGGTCCATCCACTGAGGTGTTCTCCAAAATCACTATCTTGCATATTTTTAAGTTTATTTCAGGTTTCATCTTTGTTTAGGTATCAAATAAATTTCACATCAAATATTCACTCAAATAAATAGTTTCCAATAGTAACATAACAAAGTGAATCTTATTATATTTTAAGCTTGTCATTCAATGTAAAAATATCTAGTATATAATCCTAATATAGAATATTATAAATGTTATTATACCATTCCATATTTTTATAGCTATGAGTAATAACAAGAACTTTTAAAACATCAATTTTGTCTTATGTAATAGAAGGTTATTACAACTAATATATTTTAAAATATATGTAATCATTGCCAATATCAAAATAAATGAAGGATTCCACACTGGTCATTACATGTGCATGAATATTATATTTATACAAGAAACTATCAATAGGGAATATGTCAAATGGTTCTTTTAATATATCTACCATTTATTTATATATAATTAAATCATCCTCTATAGTTTGGTAATGATTGGTAACTTGAATAAAAAATAACTAAGAGTCATAAAAAAATTGAATATCCTTGATATTAATCTTTTATGCTATGGATGATCTGATTATCAAGGCCTCATATTTTGTTATATTATGTGTGCAAAAAAGTCTAATATATAATAAAATGGCATATAGTCATCCTTAGGAATGAAAAATATATACCCATGCCATTGCCTACCATACATCTTGATCCATAAAATAATTTTTTTAGTGGATTATGGGATATATTTTATGCCACTAACTCATCATAGAAATCCTTGGTAATTTGGAAAGGATCTATAAATAGAGTTGACACTAACTAATCTTATACAACATGACCTTTTACTAATTTTTGAGATACGACATGAAAATAATTTTTTTTTGAGTTGCATCACCCATTTATTTCTTTGGCCAATTAGGCATGTTTTATTCATAGAAACTTCTAAGTATCTTCTTCAATTATAACATGTATCTCATTATTGAACAACTAGTTCCATGTTTTTGTGTATCAAATACTAATGATAGACAGTTTTTCCATTGTAGTATATTTGAATTCATAATTGACCACTTGATGACTTATGTAATAAATTTCATGCTCTTAGTAGTTATCAACATATTATGTTAATAGGGCCTAAAGGCATCTTTAGTTTTTAAGATATAAAGGAGTAATGTTTTATCTAGTATATGAGGCATAAACATTGGTGGATTTCATAAATATTCATTGATTTTATCAAAAAAATATAGAAAACATCATCCCATATAAATTTTGTGTACTTTTTTACTAGTACTATGAAATGAATTTTGTTATCATCCAAATAGGCAATGAAACATCCAATTTAATTAATTCTACCTTGTAAACATCATAAATAATTGAGGATAGTTGGTGGTGGCATATCAATAATATATTTTACCTTTTTTGGATACCTTTATGCCTTGTTGAGAGATAATGTATCCCAAAATATTTTCATAAGATACTCCAACAAAACATTTATCTAGATTTAAATGCACACAAACATTTTACAAGAATTAAAATATTTGTCACAAATTTATGGCATGATCTTGTCAATGCTTATATTTTGTGAGTAAATCATCAACATAGTGCTCAATAATTTTGTGGATGAAATCATGGAAAATGTGTGTCATTTCCATTTGATATGGTGCTCATTAATTTTTGAGTCTAAAGGGCATGATAATATAACAAAATATTCCCCATAGGGTGGTAAATATTTTTTTTTAATCATTTGGATTAATTTTGATCTTATTATATGTGACAAAACCATCCATAAACTAAAATTTCTCATATATAGGTGTAGAATTGACAAAAAATTTTATGTTGGGCAAATGAAAGTAATATTTTTGACAAGATTTATTTAAGACAAAATAATTAGTGCAATATTAAATTTTTCCAGTAGGCTTAGTGATGGGTACAATATTAAAAACCAAATTGGAATGGGAAATGGATCTTATGAAACATTCATCTAAGAGTCTTTGAATTTCATCTTATACTAGTAATGCCGCCTTGGGATGAATTTTATGATTTTTTAAAATGGTTATACACACACACACACACAAATATATATATATATATATATATATATATATATATATATATATATATATATATATATATATATATATATATATATATATATATATATATATATATATGGTGTATTTTCACTCATGGGTCCATACGAAAAATATCTAAATAATCCAAGTAAATATTTTTGGGTAATCATGTAGGACTTGCCAATAGGTTTTTCCTTCATCTTCCTACATCATTATAGTGATTAATATTGGTTGAGTAAATTTATCTATTCTATATTTATATTGAAATTTTTTTCTTTGTTTAGTAAAGTGGATCATTATATTATATATGCTATAGTAGGAATAAATTTAGGTGCATCATGTTGGATATTTGTATCATCACTCTCACCAAGTAATAATGATTAGAGATGTCATGATGAAACCTATTCTTATGATATAATTAAGGGATATACTTTAATGTCCCCTTTTCCCCAATGATACAATTATAGAATATTTTTATCTTGTTTAATTCATGTAGGCTAAATTGGGTGATATTAGGGAATAATTATGGTCAAGTCGCTATTCACATGTTACTATTCATTGTCATTATTCACCGTGATGTGGAAAGTGATGTAATTGATGATGTAGAATATGATGTGGCTTGTGGATGATGTGGAATGTGCCATGAAGGATTTCCCATGGAATGTATTGCATTTAATGGAGTGGGGTGTAGCACACCAATAGGAGACAAACTTTATTATCTTTGGTAAGTCACATGTCTTCCTCTTGGGGATTCAGATAAAGGTGAATAGTTGGGTTACATTCCTAATTCATATTCATGATTTGGAGTGTGGGGAGAAGTCAAAAATATGATTAAATATTGTCTAGTAATTTTGGTGTCACATAGAAGTTGGGAGACAAATAAAAAATATAATATGATCATGTGATCCACTTTTGACCATTATCACAATGGGAAAAGCATCTTACTATTGATCACATGTGTGAGTGAGGAAGAAATTTTGGATTGGCATAAAAAATGGTGGAAATTATAATATGTTATAATTAGATACTGAGGGGGGGTGAATTAATTGCTTAATTATAACTATTCAATTACATTCATTATTTCATGAAGTATTCATTCACTTAAAGATCAATACATAAACAAAAAACTATACAAGCATATCAAAAAAGAACATAAGAGATATGTGAGAAACACTCTTAGGGAATAAAACCCACTAAAGAATTCAAATGTACTAATATCTTATAATTTCAAGATCCAAAGTTTAGTGAAGCACCAACTTCACAAGGAGTTCCAACCCCTACCTAGTTAAGTACCCACTGAACTAGTCTTATACAAGCTCTATATTGCAAGGAGGCTTCAATTGCCTAGGTATCTTAGAACTAGCTAAGTCACATATTATATATAATAACCTTATAAAACCTCTTAAATCAAATTATTATTACCTCTTTTTTTTCACTCATTCCCTTGTAATCTCGCTCAAACTACCTCTTACACCTTTTTTCTCAGCATGCCTCTTCTAGGCTTATTAGGTTCATTAACCTTATCATCCACCTAAAAAAGATATGATAGGTGAACATATATGATCATATTATCATATGATAGTCATCAATAACCTTATCATCATCTTTAAAGGTCTCTCTCTTTAACTTGTATCCTCTCTTCTCTAACTAGTTCAAATAGACAAATTAGGCATTATTTTTATACTCAACTCTTGGTCTCACCAATATTGATCAGAAAAGATACTTTCCATGCTTGAATTATCCTTGGAATAGGTCCAAAAACACATTACATGGGTGATAAAACCACTCTATATTTTGGTCATACCCTTTAAGAACCAAAACCCTATTACGCCTAATAGAGACCTAAAGGAATTAGGCCTTCTTTAAGGCACATGTTACACTCAGACCTCTTAGACAAAATTTTTCCTTTAAAATTTATTAAAAAACATATAATATCACTTGAATAGGAACCTCCTAAGATTTCCTTGGTTATCCAACAACATTTAATTCATTTCAAACCTCATGTATGCAATCAAAAATGCATCATGTCTATAAATAAATACTAACTCGGAGAAGATAGATCATACTTACACTTCTAATTGGGGATACATTAGACAATAAAGAACATGACCAATATGGGGATCTATTAGACCCAATTAGGGGATCTATTATCATAATAGACAATGATATGGAGGGTTAAAAATACTCCAATAAAGCATAACCATGTAACAACCCTAACTAAGTTATATGTTTCATATTCACTAAACTAATAACAAGTAAACTAAAATATAATCTAATGCTCACCAAATCTTTTACAAAAAGTGGGGGTTAGAAATAATAAAATTAAATAGGCATAAAATACATATACTCACATCAATGTATATAAAATCCTAATTCATGGAAGAGAAGTACAAATTCATATATATCTACTCTTACAAAGGAAAAACAAAGTTAGGAATACTTACCTTTAAATATGAACCTTCCAAGCCTCAATCTCTCCCTTGGCCAAGGTGTTTCACAAGAGGTTATAATGGTATGTAAGAATGACAAAGATAAATCAGCTCTAGGATACACAACCTATCAATGCATCTCAAAGGCTTTTCCACATTATAATATATGTATCTCCAATGACAGTATGAAACCCTAAGTTTTATCCTCAAAGAGAATGGTGGGTAAGAAGATGTGTAATAACTCTTTCTCATTATTATCTTATCTAAATAATGGTGAAATAATCTTTAAAATATATATGGGTTTAAGATTAAGACCTTTCAAATGTTTTGGCTAACAAGGTCTACCCAATCAACCTAGTAGCGAATTTGACAATGAAACATGTTTAATAATGAACTAAGTCGGCAATATAAGCTGATGTTAAAAATAATATAAGGCCAACCCAACCAATATATTTTTAAAAATAACAAAAAGGGATTCAAGTTAGGGAAAGAATAATGAAGGTGGAAAATTATTGGAGGAGGGTATAATAGAAAATAATAATTTTAGGGAAATGGTTTATAAGATATAAGTGTGTAGATAACAAGTGGTAAAAAGGACAACAATCTTATGAAGCACTAATGGTCTTCTCATCCATTTATTAGTGCACCCCTTAAAGAATGTACTCAGAGAGATTGAGACTCAATGGGTTATTAAAATATAAATAAAGTTAGTAAGTGATAAAATTTTGAAAATATTGTGTATACATATTCCCCACTCAAAGATCATCACAAGTCATGTGAGTGCAACATAGGGTAAAATAACACAACATATGATAACACATAACATTAATGCTAAGTAAATTATAGTAAGGATAAAATAAGATAAATGAAAGGATACAATTTAAAAACACATAATTTTACTTACCTTAGTGTTTTAGGTAAATAAGGATACTGAAATAAAAGTGAAGACATAAAATTTGAAGAACATTAGGAGAATTTGTAGAGATTAGTGCAAAAGAGTGAAATTTTGAATTTTTTGAAATATAGGCATATAATAGTGGAAAATATATTTTAATACATCATGATTCTATAAAATTTTAAGGTTAAAAATATGGGTTAGTAAAAAAAAAGATGAGTAAAACAAGTAATCTGATGGTAAATATTTGAAAGGTAAAGAATTGTAAAAAGTAAGTTTAAATAGGGTGAAAGAGAAGTCATTTGATTATTATTTGACTTGTTTAGAGAGAGAAATAGAGATATAATAGACAAAATGAAAGCTAATAGAGTGAATATGTCTAGGAGATGATAATCAAGATGAGAGGGATACCTAATGGTGGTAGCAGGTGTAGTACATGTAGGCAACTAAGAATTTTAAACTTGTTTTTGAGTATATTATTGAAATTAAGTGTTTTATACAAATTTGTAAATTAGATTAATTATAGAAACTAAAATGAACTCTAGATAGTTTTTAAGGGTACTAGAGATCAAATAGGGAAATGTTTTTGAAAGGAATTAAAGTAATAACTATTGAAGTCATTTATTAGTAGTAGGGAAAGGGGTCAGTAGTCAGAACCAACTAGGTCAACCCAATTGACCTAGTAGGCTAAAAATTTGAAATCCATATCACCAACTTAGTACTTCTCTACCAACTTAGTAGGGTAATCCACTCTACTAGCTTAATAATAAGGGGGGATGTCAAGGGTTGACTTAGTTTGTTAATTTAACCTAATAAAAATGAGGAAATTTTGGTCAACTTAGTGTTTGACTAAGTGACCAGAATACTACAAAAATGTGTGAAAGAGGCCAAAAGAGTGATAGAAATGAATAGAATTACCAACTGAGTACTAAAATAGATAATAAGGCTAAAAATAGGTCAAATTAGTTTAAAATGGATAGATTAAATAAAATTATTCTTGTTTTTATTAAAATTTTAAAAAAATGTATTTTTATTATAAATGACATGAAGATCTAATACATATATTGTTGTTTGATGGTTACAAGGGAATCCAAGATTTTGGATATTGGTGGACATGGCATGGATCCCAAACTTTTTGGAGTTATTGACAATTAAGGACTGATCTAGGTTACTTATGTTATATCTAAGAGGGAATATAGATATGTGTTGAGTCCCATTGAGTGTTGATCTAATAGTCATGTTCATGGGTACCTAATAACAATTGACTAACACATTCACATGGGAGGTGGATGGGGATAGAAGTTATGTGGGTATCACATTATAGGATTTCCATGTGATTATTGGACTATTGATAAGAGATATGCTAGTACTCATGAGAGTACTAGATGGATAGGAGGAGAGGTGAGTCTTATCCATGTGGATGATGGGCTCAGATAAGATATATCTTGGGTTGAAAGTTTGACTCTTTGATGTGTATACATATCAAATAATATATATCCAAGAGACTTTTATATGAATTGTGAAATCATGTGTGCTATGTCACAATTTGGATGGCAAGGTACAATTATATGTGATAGCCTTACACTAGTCCATTTTGGAGCATAGGGCACTCTATGATTTAGGTTCTATTATCTAGGTCCATTTTATGCATTATATGTGTGGGATGTTTTCTATAGGATAGAATACCATGGGGATAATTATTTTTTTGAGTTCTTAGATGTATGAGAGGTTTCTAATGTATTATAAAATTGAGTTGTCCCATGTGGTCAATGATTGGTTGCCTTAGGTATAATGGTAGTGATAGGATAAGGTAGCATGTGTCATGTCCCATAAACCAATGATACAAATGGTAAGATTAGGATATATCATGTGGTATCCATATGGTAAAATTTCCATAGTATGGTTGATTTGGGAGATAGTGGCACCAATATTGGTACATGCATAGATTACAGAACATTATATCTAGTGGATAGAGCCACATCCAATGATACACATACTAGTATAGATGGGACTCCATCATATAATGTATTTGATAGTGTTTCCAACATTTTAGGATATGCATGTAAGATAACCAGAGGGGAGAGGATGAGCAAGATCACCAGTGGCTAGACTAGTGATTAGACTATGGCATGAGAGATTATAGACATGTCAAGCATGATAAGTAACAGATAGAGAGGATATAGATGTGTATTCAAGAGTATTAGAGGTACCACATATAACACCATAGTAGGATGAGTGATTTCCATATTGGTCTCACCATTGATAGAGACATGGACATTGGGAGAGAGCAGAGATGGTGGTCATCCCAAATGACCCATCAAGTATCCCAAGATAGAGTTAGGCTATAGAGATACCACTCAGGTGTAGCTTGAGATGGGTACAAGTGGTGACCCTAGGAATTTAATTTGGGTGGTGACCTATAGATGAGGTAATTAGAGGATGAATTGATGGAGAGACCATAATTGATGGTTGTGTAGATGGGAAGATAGTAGGTGATACCAGATAAGTAATAATATATGGTTTAGAATTTTCTTAAGTTTTTTGAGATAGATTATAGATAGATATATTTTTAGATATATTGGTGATCTAATATCTATCTAGTTTAAATTTTATAGATCTTGTGGAGGAGGAGACTATATGGGGATCCTAGGTGATGGGAGGACTCCATGAGATCTTTGATGAGGCATTGACCCCATATGACCTTACAACATTATAGGATCATATGATAGTATCTTCCCCAAAGGGATGGTTTAGATTGGAAGGAGAGATTGAAATGTAAGTACAAGTGTGTAAGGAAGAGCCATAACCACTAGTAGGGGTGGGAGTAGGAGAGGAATAAGCATGACAAGCCTTGGATTAGGAGAGAGCCACATATATGGCTATTATGACCCATATAGTGTAGGCATGGGTCTAAGTGGCCAACCTACAGGGATAGGTGATAGGTCTAAGATCTTATAAATCCTCTTCAGATCATATTATTTAGAGGGGACTATATAAGGCATCTATGGGTAGCATGGCTAGGACACAAGATAGACAGGATAGAGACCAACTATAGAGATTAAATGATGTATATTTTTATACTTTTGTATGAAAAAAACATGATATATCATTTTGGTAGTTGGATGTTTATTTTATGTGTTTTTATTTTTGTGATGGTTGTAGATGCTTGGATATATTTATTTCTATCACATGTATTTATCTTTTTTTAATATTCTTTAGGAAATATATGAGTTGTGGTTTCTTTTCTAGCATTATGAAACAAGTGAAAAAAATTGACTAAGTATAATTAATAAGAAATAGATGTACTACACAATATTTCATATTGGGAAATGTGTAATAATAAAAAAATGACTAAGTATAAGGAATCAAAGGGTGTTAAACAATATGGAAAAAGGTGTTTTTAAACTAAGATAAATATGGGCACCAAATTAAAACAAGTATGATCACACTAAATCATGTTGGGAAGTATGAAAATAATGTAATAAAATGGAAAGCACTTTGAAAGAATAAATGGTATAAAAATAAATCAGTTAATTCAATCAATCATACTAAATGGCATTGGGAATTATAAAAGAGAAACAAAAATGGAAAAATTGGTCTTAAATTTCTTCACACTAATTCAAGCTAGGCAGTATGAAAAATTCAAGAAATATTTATATTCTTACATGCAATTGAAAAATAAGAAGATAAAAGTGAAAGAGTAATGAGGTAAGAATAAAAAATACTAAATGAAGATGGTAAGCATGTTAATGATAGTTAAGTTCATGATCAATTAAATCTTATCTTATATTTGACATATGTAATTTTATTATAACTTGGATTTTTGGAAAATTTTATGAGGAAGGCTAGGTCTTATCCATGGTCTTACACTAAAACTCATAAATGGAACACCAATGAGGTGGAATAACTATGAAAACTAGTAAAAAGGGGATGTTGGTAATGGGAAGGTGAAATTTTTGTAGTTTGTGAGGAAGGCCAGATCCTATCCATGGTCTTAAAATATAACTCACAAATGAAATACCTAGGGGAGTTATCAATGAACAAAACAATATCTATTAAGAGGAAATATGAGGAGTGCAAAGATTGAAACAATGAATGTAAAAATCATAACTTAGGCATCTTATGAGAAGGCATTAGGAGATAGGAGGCATAGTAAGGACATGAGAAGACACTAAGTGACTAGCAATAATTAATGTACAAAGGAAACCTATTCGCTATAGACACAAAGCTATGTAGGCAAATAAGCATGCTACTAAGATGAAATCATGAAGGTATATTAGTAAAATAAAATTAAAATAGACCTACCTTCCCATGATGTGTTCCCTATTACTCAAGACTCCTTACAGAGTCATTGATCTACTATAAAGATTGGGTACTTTCATGAAAAATTAGGTGGCACTAAAATAGTTTTTATTCTCCTTTTATATTCTACTACCCTACCATACCGTAATGGACCTCGGCTCTATTTTAAGGCCAATTTTTATTTTTGAGCTTTAACTAGAAGAAGGAGATGTTGATTTAAATCATGTATTTTAGTATGATTTAACTTTTAATAATTTTGAATGTTGCCTTTTTATATCATTGCCTTTTATTATTATAATTTATATAGTTTTTATATATTTTAAGATTCTTCCACCATAAAAATTTGGAATGAACAATCATGAGAGATAGAGTGATATACATGAATGAGACATAAGCTTTGGTTAAGGGAAGTTAAGAGAACAAATACAAGACTAACTATAACACTTAATCTTAACAATGAACCAACATGTTATCTCAAGTTTCAACCATGTATATACTTAGTTTGCAAAAGTGAAATAAAGGGAAAAAGTGATTTCCATAGTGGACCACTAAATAATATCTTATAATGAGATGAATTATTTACTAACTAATCACTTGGTATAGAAGGAATGACTAAAGGGAATAAGATCTATGTAACCAAGTCACAATAATAATTATCTATGTATATAGAGATAAGAAATAAAACAATCATGAAAATAGAAAAAGGGAGTTTTAATAATAAAAACATAAGAATAAAAAAAGAAAGAAATGATAAGGAATACATCCATAAGAAAACACAAATAACATTATAATCAATATACATTTCAAAATGAAAGTTACCATGTAAGATAAGGAATAATTTGATGTAATGTTAAATTATATAACAAATAGATAAAGATAACATTAGATCAAATGTCCAATCCAAATTAAAATTTAAGAACACCATGCATGTTATTATAAGTATTGATAGATTTTCCCACACACATTATCCAAAACATTTGATAAGTTGATATATGAATGCAAACTATAGATAACATTCCATCTATCTTTATCAAAAACTAGGAAAATACTTCATGTCTAATATCCTCAATATAAAAGGTAGGAATGCTTTGTGTATCATAATAATGAGGGATATTAGGTAATGGATATTCAAAGTAATGCATAGGAGTGGAATCTATAGGATATGGAAGGATCACCAGTGGGGAAGGATCCACAGTGAGGGACTCATGGGTGACAAAAAATCCACATGTAAGGGAAGGTCCATGGGTGAAGGATTCATGGGTGGAGTAATGGGAGGTGAGGAAGGGACCACAAGAGGAGATAAAATAACAAGAGGTATAACCATGGGGGAAGAAGGGGGATCCTTCTTGAAATAATGACATATGGGAGGAATGATAAAAGGTGAGGGAATAGTTAAAGGATGATCTTTAAGATGTTATTAATAGATGCAATAAAGATTGGTGTGATAGGAACCACATTAGTGACATAAACAATTTACCTCTTCATAATTATTAATATAATCAATAAGTACATTTAGATGAGGTATATTCTTGTCTAAGGACTAGGGGGTAGAAGGATGCAAAGTGTCAATATATTATCACATCTTCTGATAATGTGTGGATGAATGGTTATCTGTGCCATGGAAGTAATATATATTTGTGAGTAGTCTTAGTAGAGTTAGTCATAAGAGGAGTTGTGATAGAAGTGGGAGGAGATTGGGAAGTCTCATCATCCTATTTGGTAGGCAAAGGAGCCATCTATAGTAAAGGAAGTAAACCATCACCAATAGAAGGTGGTGCTAGTAGAGAGATAGGATAAGGCTCAATAACATGAGTGATGGGATTAGAATTAGGAATAGACTAAAATAAAGTGGGAAAAATAATGGAATCCAAATTAGTCTATAGTGAGGGAGGGATAGGGTTTAAATAAGGCTAAAGGATAGTAGTATGCATCTTACGGATAAGCAAGATATAGGGGTCATGGTACTTAAAAAAGTGATAGGGCCCAGTCATATCATGATTCATAAACATAATCCTACAAGGTTATTCAAAAATTGGAGGTGTTGATATAATCTCTACCTTATGAAAAAGAGGAAAATTTCTAAAATTAGGAACTATATATGATGGAATATGGGAGGATATAATAAAAGACTAAATCAAAGATGAATGATAATGGATAGTCTTAGCATCATGGGTCTGAATAAGACCTAGAAATGGATCATCGAAGGTATAACCATCATCTTAAATAGGTGTATTAAGATAAATGATGTAGGTAGGGATGTCATTATCATCTGATGATGTGTGATAAATGGAATATTGAGTATTAGTTAAGATAATAGGTATGCTATCAAAAGGAGTTTTATGAGAATAAAGTTACAAAGAAGTGAGAAGCTGAGAGATGAGATGAGGTGAGAGATCATAAATTTTAATCTTGAGATTGGTATATTTAGGTTCATCATCATTAGAATCCAAATGGTTAGGAGTAATATTACCAATGAGTTCAGGATGACCATTGTAACCTCAAGTGGAATTGATGGGAAAGTTGAATCATTGAGACTCATAAAATAGAACACTTAGAAAAGGTTCAAGTGTATGAATCTTAAAGACACCATGGTCTTAGAATTGTTCAAAATTATAATGGTTAGTGTCACTCTAAATCCTATATATGGCTCCATTATGAGTGAATTTAATGCATTGGTAGGTAGATGAAGCAACTGCTCTTATACAATGATTATATGGCCTACCAAGTAGAATGTTGTAAGATAGAGGAAAATTAAATATCATCACCTTCACACAAATGGTGATAGGTAGGATAATAATGGGAATCCACACACAACCTAAAGGAGGTATTTACATTAGATCATATCATTGACATGTTTTGCATTAGGATTTGAGATTTCATTCAAAATAACTAAGAGTTTTGATAAAATCAAGACAGGTAATAAAAGTTCTAGAACCCTCATCAATCAAGGCATACTTGACTTAGATATCATCAATTTAGACAATAATTAATAAAATAAGATCATCCATATGAATTAAAATCTCAATAAGGATTATGGAAGTGATGGGAAATTTGAGGGAAAGATAAGTATCTATTTTTTCATCAACATGAATGGACATATATTCGCATTGTTTTAATATGCTAACTTTAGATCTAGATAACATTGCTTCACATCCTACTAGGGGAGGATGAGTGATGTTCACTATGAATAAAAGTTTCATAAGATAATTTTGATGATGTGGAGAGGTCCTCATAAGCTCAAGAAATAGGATTTAGGATGGGATATTAATGAGTTCCATGATAATATCCCAGTCATCATAATCCATAGGAAGATTATTAGAAATAGGTGCATAGTGTTGAAATAGGTCATTAGGAGGATTTGAATTAAATTGGAATTTATTTTGATAAGATGTGGAAGGTTTAGTGAGAGGAAAAGTTGGTATATTATGTTGATAAGATGAAGTAGTTGATGCAGATTAGTTTTGAGAAGTACTAGAAGAAGTGTTGATAAAATTTTGAGTGTCATTAGTGGTAGGTAAATAAGATGGAAGCATGATATAATAATATGGGAAATGTTATCCAAGGGAGGAGTTGGAATTGGTTCGTCAAAATTTATAAGGTCATATTTCTCCAAATCATTTAAATGAATTGGTTAATAATCATGGATAACACAAAATATGTAAGACAATGGAGGTGTGTAGATGGGTTAAGGATCAATGAAATCAACCACCCTTCACATATTAGTAATATTAATCACATTATCTTATATATTTGGGTCAATAAGATTATCAACATTTTTGGTGTAAGGGGTAGGCTTATCTTTATTATCTTGATGATTTGGAAGATGATCTTTATAAATGATCAATTGAATATTAGATTGATTCAAAGCTTGAGACTTAGTATTAGTTTTGTGGGATTTGAAATCAATGTCATAGACTTGTTGGCATTTTATAATGATAGAATTATGGTCAAAATTTGGATCAAGAAGGAAATAGATATCCAAATTATGAATCTAGCTATAGGTCTCATGACAATGACCCTAACTAGCATGAAACCAACAAAATTTATTAGGATCATATAAATATTTCATAGGACAAGTGGGATAAAGGTCTTATGGAAGAGGCCTAGGTATATGTTTTAGTATTTAGGTTGAGGATAAATGCTTGTGAACATTGATGTTATGAGGTGAAGATAAATGAGGATTGGTGAATTATTGATAAGGGAGAGATGGTTCTAAATATTAGTTAGGAACAATAACTTTAATAGTGTGAATGGTGTCATAAGAGTCCATGACACCATCAATGGTAGCATGATAATAATTAATCTTGAGTAATATATGAGTACCCAAATAATTTTGGGATGGATAAAATTGACCCATAAGGAAATATTAACATTTAGCTTGTTCAATATCCTCCTCCAAAGTACATAAAGGGAGAGTTTTAACCCAATATTTAAACTTGGGAAAGAGAGCATTGGTAAAGAGAGGAAAAAGGTTTTTATTGGTCATATTATGTTCACATTTTTTGGATAATATTTTCCACATTTTATTGAAATCTTGGGATGTTTCATTTTTGTGTTGATTACAATTAATAAAATGGGCCAAGGTATTCTCAGGAAGATCACTAGTTTGGAACTCTTAGACTAGAACATTTACTAAATCTTCCAAACTAGTAATATAATGACTTTTAAGTTGGTTGTACCAATATAAAGCATAACCACTAAGATTTTTGGCTAATATCTTGGTAGTGGAAAATGTATTTACCTATACCCATTATTTATATACATTTGCAATTGTTTTTAGATATATAGTAGAATCAGTTGACCCATTGTAATAAATGGTAGGAGTGATACTTCCTATGTTGATATTAGCAATTTGAGATGTAAGAATCCCATTTTGAAGATATTTGATTAACTTGTTGATAGGATAGGATTACTATGGGAATACCAAAGAGAAGGTGGGGAACATTTTGATTATGCATGCCCCATGACATCTATTGAGGGTGAGTTTCAAGAATGATAAGGTGGATTTTCATTCACATCATTTGATTTGTATTATGAGCTTGAAGATTATTCATTTGATTAAGAATTTTTAATAAAATTTAGTGGGTTTGAGTTTCATTATTGGTATTATTTGAAGCATTATAATTTAAATTAATGGCTTAGGTACCACTATGTGTCTTAGTATGAGCTTGATAAGAGCTATGAGAATGTGAGGCACTAGTGCCAAAATTTGTTTTTATAGAAAAGTATGGACTAGTGAAGGGATGAGAAGAGGGT
The DNA here is from genome assembly GCA_037957365.1 of Torreya grandis. Taxonomy (NCBI): domain Eukaryota; kingdom Viridiplantae; phylum Streptophyta; class Pinopsida; order Cupressales; family Taxaceae; genus Torreya; species Torreya grandis. The sequence goes on along the minus strand of JARHVA010007718.1, from coordinate 518,384 downwards.
GAAATATAAGCATGATTACCATGGGTATATAAATATGCACTAGTGGAAGAGTTGATGAGAGTGGGTCTTGGAAGAGGCCCATTAGATGTAGAACATGCCATGTTAGTGGATATACTAGGCATGGACGTAGAAGAAGTTAAAGAAGAATAAGTCATGGTATGAGAAGGGGTTAAAATAGAGGGAAAAGGATAAGAATAAAATAAAATAGTATCCAAAAATCCATGTGAGGACATGGGAGAAGGTGAATGAGGCTATTCAACTTGACCACTAATCATGAGATGGGAAATGGTAGAAAAATCCTTTACTCAATTTTGAAGAAATTTATAGATAAAATAAGCATTTCAGGGGTATACTCTAATTTGCGTTGATATTCAAGTGAGAAGAGAGGATTATGAAGTAGATTAATGATAAGGGGTCCCATAGTTTTTTGTGCAAGTGTATATGTGAACATTACTTGCATCTAAGAAAGGAGCCTTAATCTACTTATGGAAGACTCTATGAGGGTTGGTAAGACTCATCATATCCATTGAATTTAACTCAGTGTCATCTTCAAACAATAATTTCATGATGAAGGAGGACTAAATAAGGAAAAAAGTGTTAAAAAATCAAGGAAATAGGAAGGAATATAAAAGAGAATAGAGTCAACTAGGTCAACATAGTAAAAAAATAGGGTCTAAATTTTGAGAAAACAAGGATACAAAATCGATTAGGTTGACCTAGTTCTTTAATATATGTATAAAATAGGCATAAAAATACATAGAGTTTACATGGTTGACATATTACTATATCCTAGGAAGTAGGGAAGAGTACTATGTCTATAAGATTGACCTAGTACTGCAGGTAGAGGAAATAGATAGTCTTGTAAGAGACTGTGTCAAACATAATGACTATGTACTGAAATAATAAAAATATTGTGAGTAATTTTGAAATCAATAATTTAAAAGAAACACATAATAAATTTGGTCAATGAGGATGATCTAATTAAGGCACATAACACAAAACCTTACACTAATACTAGATAATGCAAGTTTTTTCAATATAACATATAATTAAGCAAAGAGAAATAAATGAACTTGGAAATTAAATTCTAAATATGTGGTCATCCTAAATGTTATTAGATTATTATAGTATGATTTTAAGTGTGATAGTAAGTTAGTTGTAAGCAAGGAACTAAAAATCAATCTATGGATGGTTTCAGGATGTTTAGGCTAAAAGGGATATGTGTTGGAAATATTATTCGCTTGGTATTGGGGCCCACCCTCTCACTTCACACACCATGATGATAAGGGTGTTAGATGCTTTGTTAATATTTAACATTAACCACATGTTTATACTTGGCTACAAAACCAAGTTGGCTTATACCTTGGTGATAAAATCCAAGTAGGTAAACCCTGAGTAGACACTTGTTTAAATGTGTTTTAATATTATGTGATTTGGTTATGTGTGTAATAAAAATAAAAATTGTATAACTAAATTCTATATTGAAAAATAACATATTTATACTATGTGATATATTCTAATCATGAAAGTAATTGAAAGTGGAAAGTGTGAAGTAATTACTAGCATATAAGTGTTAATTCTAACATTAAAACATAGTACAATGTTATATCATATTATAGTGTATATAGATATTAAATAATAGAGTCAATAGTGTCACTATTATATTATTGAATAAAGGGTTTGTTAAAGAACTATGTCTATAATGTTGACCTAGTTTTATAGATAAAAGATAGAATACAAAATTTGATCGATAGAGTGGACCTGGTTTGGTATATTAGGGCAATTTTAAAGACTAAAAACTATGAAAAATAGAACTATAATGAATAAAATAAATGAAAGAGAAATATAGAAAGGAACCTTGGTGGGTTGGAAGATGTAGAGGAAAGTGAGATTGTTATTGAAGTTCTTTGATTTTTGCTTGCAAATTCTGTCAACTATGTCGATTGGGTTGACCTAGTTCTGTAGTTCCCTTTTTGCTGAAACATGTAATGAATACTATGCTAACAGTGTCAAATTAGTATGTTCTATGGATATATAGAAGTGTATTATGTTGATAGACTTGACCTAGTAGCCTTTTTGGAAGTTAAAATGTGTATTATGTTGAAAGAGTTAACCTAGTATCCTGTACTTGATGGAAAACCTACACAAACAAAATAGATTAATATTGATGTGACTATGTGTTAAACCTATGCATATAAGTTAGATATTATACTGACACTATCGAGCCAATATTGTAAATATATAAAAATAATAAATAAAATTATACAATAATGATAAACATGATAAAACTTGTAAAGGATAGATTTAATTTAGGTTCAAGAGAATGTATGAAATTAGAAATGCATCATGTTTATAAAATCAATCCTAACTTAGAGAAGATAGATCATAATTACACTTTTGATTGGGGATATATTAGATAATTGAGAACATGACCAATATGGGGACCCACTAGACCCAATTAGGGGATCTCTTATCATAATACACAATGCTAGGGAGGGTTTCAAAGCCTCTATCCAAACACAATCATGCATTAACCCTAACTGATCACTATGTTTGATATTCACTAAACTAATAATAGGTAAATTAAAATCTAATATAGTGATCACCAAAGATTATGGTGTAAAGTGGGGGTTATAAACAATAAAATTAAACATTCATAAGATAAATTTACTCATGTTAATGTATATTTAATACTAATTCATGAATTAAAAGTACAAATGCATATCTATCTATTCCTACAAAGGAAGAACAAAGCTAGGAATACTTACCTTTGAATATGAACCCATCGAGCCTCAATCTCTCTCATGGCCAAGGTGATTCATAAGAGGTTGTGCTAAGGATGATAAAGATAAATCATTTGTAGGCCATAAATCCTATCAATTCATGCAAAATACTTATCCATAAGACAATATTCATATCTCTAAAGAAAGTATGAAACCCTAAGCTTGCTCCTTAAGTATAATAGTGGATAAGTAGATGCACAATATCTTTTACTTTTTATTATCTTATCTAAATAATGGAAAAATGATATTTTATATACAGGTGGATTTAACCCTAATCCATTCTAAATTTTCTAGCTGACAAGGTCAATCCAGTCGACCTAGTAGTGAATTTGATAATGAAACATGTTGAATAATGAACTAAGTTAGCAATATAAGCTAATGTCAATAATATAAGGTTGACCTAGCTGACATAATCTTCAAACTACCAAAAGGGGATTTAGGTTAGGAAAAGGCTAATGAGTGTGTAAAATTACTAGAGGAGGGTAAAAAAGAGAAGAACAAGATTAGGGGAATGGTTTTTAGGAGACAAGTATGTAGATAACAAGTGGTAAAAGGGAAAACAATCCCATGAAGCATGAATGGTATACTCACCCCTTTCCCTCTGCACCTCTTAAGTCATTCACTTAGAGAGATTGAGAATACATGGGTTATTTAGAGATAAAGAGCATCAGTAAGTGATAAATTTTTAAAAATATTATGTGTATACACTTTAAACCAAGCTATTAGCCTTACTCATCATTATCCCTTCACACACCTAAAAAATATGCCTTACAAAACTAAAGTATAAAATTATATTTCTATAGAAATCCAATAAAAAATCATATTAATATATCATTCATGAATTAAAAAATATCTCCATGTCCATTATACATCACTTCATAGGTCAAAAGACATCAAATAAATTCTTGCAATATGACCACTCAGACTGGTCAAACATTATCCAAGTATAGTCAACAATATTTGAATCTTAACAACTATACAATCACTTCTCATGAATAAAAACATATTCCCATGAACCTTTTTTACTTATTTAATAACCTCATATTCAGTTTATTCTTAAATTCTATTCAAACCACCTCCAACTCATCTCTACAAGATGACTACTTAAACTACTTGTTACTTCCAAAAACATAGTCATGTGAGAGTTCATATTTAGTACTTGAAATAAAAATTTTAATAATTATCATGCACATTAATAGTTTTTATAATATCTATATATAAACCTCCAATATATATATATATATATATATATATATATATATTACTTATTTTGGCATCAATCATTGGTCTTAAAGACCAATCTCTCAAGCCTCTCTCTCATTGTCTTAACATAGTCTACTAAGCCATTTTGGCTTTCATATCTCAACCACTTAACCTATATTTAAAAATTTCATACAACATTAATAGGTAAATTAGGTATAAAATAACATAAATATGTTTATTATATGAAATTACTCTTGTGATATATTCTCAAATCCTTCACTTCACTTGACACACCTAGAACAATCAATTCTATGCTAATTTATAGTTATGATGATCATGATTTATCATACCTATAGTGACACTTTATTGAATTTAAAATTAATTGGGATGATCCTCATACATATTAATATCAACTCTAAACACAAATAAATATATGTTAAATGCAAAATGTAAAACATACAGACCAATTCTTGAAACTCACTCTTTCACTATCTTGACTCATACAAACATGTCATCTCACGAGAAATATTTTCATCATATAAAATGAATTAAAAAGAATATATTAATAATTTAAAAGAGGTATAATTATTTAAAAATGACCTAAATCAATTTTATTCATCCCTAATCACCTAAAACCACTCCCTAATCTCTTTCTCACTTTGACTATTTTTTCTTCACTACTTTCACTGTTAGCCATTTTAATGATAGATCATCTTTAATGACCAAATTTAATAAAATATATGATATATATCACAAAAATAACACCATGAAAATAAATAACAAGTCTTTACCTTCAACCTCCAACTAGTTTCATGCGTTGACCTAGTCAATCACATCAAATTCTTTAGAAATAAGAAATTTTCTATAGGTTCTACTCACTAACCTGACACACCACTACCACTTAGAAATGATTTAAGGAGTCATATAACTTACTAAATCATAAAAATTGATCATAAAAACCATTCAAGGTTATTTTTAACAAGTTTTTTCATATTGGGTCATTAGGAGGGTTTTAGACAATTTAACCTTCTTAACGATAGTTTATATAACTCTATCCCTTAAATGAAAAAATAATGATTTTAAATCCTTATTATGAAACTTTTACATCTGTATGAAAATTCTCAAGACACCATGAATACTTTACACATGCCAACGAGCATTTAAACTTTTTTCTCGGGTTTTCATCTCTTCATTTTGTATGTATAAGGGAATTTCAAACTCCTCTTTGAGATTTATCCTACAATAAAAGACCTAAAAATTGGTCCACATTATTTAATAAACCTATAAAACCTCAAAACATTCTCACATTATCTCTTTGTATCATGGAAACTCAACTTGACTCCTTATTGGACCTCATTAGGTCTTTTTACACAATAGGCTCAGGAGTGCCAATCATACTTGGACTTTGAATATATTTGGAAAACTCATGTATTGTTCTCAAAAATTCATACATATGCAATATACCTTAATAACATGCTCATACAATCAATCTTAACTTTTAATCCAATCCTCATCTTCCATTTGGCCTTACTAGGTGTCTTAGCACACTAGGCCTTCAGTTACAAGTTACTTTAGGTCTAGAGTATGACTCTCTCACTACTGCAGATTCTCTCAAAAACTCATATACATTATTTTCAAACCTCTAATTTACTCACACACTTCTAACCTTGTTCACTTAGGTTTCACATTTCTCTTCTCAACATGTTACTGAACTTATTCCATCAAACTAGGTCTCTAATGCAAGGTTTATGCCTCAATCCCTAACTTTGATGCCACTATAGATGTAATTTCCACCTCACTCATATTCTCTACCAATTTTTTTCACACTATTGGACTCAAATATATTCATATTTTCATTATCATGCCTCTAGAATGTTTTTTCATGCTTAGGAACTAGTCTAAACACACAAGCCTACTAGGTTCCATACCTCTTGAAGACTTTCTTGAAATTATAAACACATTCTCATTTAATAATATGTTTTAAATAATGTCATATACCACTCACAAGTCTCAACTCAATCACTTTTTTAGAATTCAATATGCATGCCTTTTTTAACACACAAGATCACATACTTCTTTTGACATCAATGATAGCGCATAAACACATGACATCAATGACAACTTGAAACAATCTCCCCCTTTTTAATTCATGGAAAAAATCTAAAAAAATAAAACCATTCTCATTTATCCTCATTATGTATATCCCCATATAGTCTTTATCCACCTTTAGCATTAATAACAAAGGTCATCTCTAATATTACTACTGATTATTAGACTTGTTTATTTATAAATCTATCAAGCTCCCCACTTATTCATGCATACTCCTCTTTAATCTTATCAAACCATCTAAGTTAGCTCCCCCTAACTCCATGTATACTTAAAAATAAAAATAAATTATTTACAATAGATCCAAAACTCATTTTCTTACCTTCAAATAGGCTCCTTAGATCAATATTCCTCTTTTTTCATGATTATTTGTTTCTTATGGTCCTCAAACTCATGTTTTTATGTCTTCTTTAGTTCTGTGAGATAGTTTTTCAAGGCACAATCAACATGTAGAATCAACCTTCAAGACTCTTCATTATTCAAGTTACTTAATGCATTCACTTAGACTCTTTTTAACCCTCTTGAAGGCTTCATTAACCCTCATGCTACCAATAGGTCTCATGGAGACCTAATTATCACAAAAAACTATCTTGAATAAATGAAGTCTAATATTCCTTGAAACACTTATTCATAGACAAATCAATACAAGAATAGGAACTTCATGACCTCAAGGTCATCTCCATCCTCATATGCATCAACAATTTTTTCTTAAACTGAAGGAAACATTGAAACCAAATTATAAAAAACACACTAAGTCCAACAATCCATAATAGAGTCAATAGAATTATGAGAACACACCTTAGGGTTTGAAGACACTAGATGCTTTAAAACCCTTATCTCACTATCATATGAGTATTAATCTCAATCATAAATTTTGAGGTCAAAATTAATCAAGTTAGTGACTCATCAAGGAATGAATGACATAAATAATACCTCTATTCACTTTTATCAATCACCTTAATGGAATAAAATCACTATGTAACTCAAACAAGTCACCCATGTCTGACATTGATAAAGACCTTAAAAATATAGTCAGTTTCATTGAGTTTCTCAATCTCAGACCTCTATAGTCTCAATAATACCTTTAATATCTCTTCCTATTGTCTCATTCATCATTCTCAAATGAGATAATCACATTCTCTCCTAAAGCATTCAATCATCTATTGAGGTCTTTCAACAATATGTGTGCTTATGATTCAAATGAGATCCTCCATTAGGTTTGGTTACCCCAAAGTGTATATATTTAAAAAAAAATCATTAATAAAAAATAATACATTCTCACACATTTAAACCTCATGAAGGCTCAAATATATCTAAAATATGTCTCAATAACATACTCACATTTATAATCAAACCACTGCTCATCTATGATAGCTTCAAAGAATCACCTTAATTTCTTTAACTTAATGACCAACTCATCCTTCACTTATATATCTCTTTGTGATGATATAGATCAATTTATATCATCTTATATCAAGTCCAAAACAATATTATACAACCTCATTTTTATTGAACACCTAAACCAAGTAGCATCTTCCTTATATCATGCTAGCTGATAAAGTAGACCACCTTAAAATGCCATGACATATACCTTTATCTAAGTATGTCTTCAAAGTCCTTAAATATTGTCAATATTGGGATTTATATTTAAATTATCTTATATATATATATATATATTACTTATAAGCTATCAAATGGTACCTTTGACATTATTTAAACTCTTTAGACAACTCTATAATCACTATCACTACAAACAAGATGAACATAGTCCTAATCACACTTTATGATACTTAGGATCACTTGTAAGATATCAAGCCTCCTCCAAAGGTATATATTTGATACCAATTTATGGAAGTATCTATTTATATGGGGGTGAATTAGTTTCTTAAAAATAAGTATTCAATTCTATTCATCATTCTATGAAGCATTCATTCACTTAAATATCAATGCATAAATAAATAAGTACACAAGAATATCACAAGAGAACACAAGAGATAGGTGGGAAAAACTCTTAGGGAATAAAAAACACTAAACCATGAACATTAAATACTATACTATAATTTAAATATCCATATTTTAGTGAAGCACCAACTTCACAAGGATCTCTAACCCCTACCTAGTTGAGCACCCACTCAACTAGTCTTCTACAAGATCTATCTTGTAAGGAGGATTCAACCCATAGGTAGCTTATAAAAAAATAAGTCACTTATGATATTTTATTAAATTATAAAACATTTTAATAAACTTTAACTAATAATTTCATCCTTTGTTTTCACTCTTTCCATTTCAATCTCACTCAGATAGCCTCTTAGGCCTTCTTTCTCAATATTCCTCTTCTAGGATTATTAGGTACATTAACCTTATTATCCACCTAAAAATGATATTTTAGGTGAATATTTATGATAATATTCTACTATTATGGTCATAAATTACCTTATCATTGTCTTATAAATGATATCTCTTTCACGTTTTTCCTCTGTTCTCTAACTAGCTCAAATAGGCCAATTAGGCCTTGTTATTATACTCAACTCTTTATCTCTAACCCATATTGGTTAGAAAATATAATATATATGATTTAAATATAATTTTAATATATAAAAAAATAAGTTAAATCAGTGATAAAACCAATCAATGGGTTGGTCATACACTTTAAGAACCAAAACTCTATTAGGCCTAATAGATATTTAAAGGAATTAGGCATTCTCTAAGAAACACATTACACTCAGACCATTTAGACCACAATTTTACTTTAAAAAAACTTTAAAAAATTATAATATAAAATTAATATTACCATAATAATCTTTCCTTGGGACTCCATTACCATTTTCTTAATTTCATACCTTCAACTAAGCTAGTAGGCCTACTCTCCATTAATGCCTCACACACCCATAAAATATGTCTTATAAAATTGAAGCATGAAATTAAATTTATCAAAAAAACCAATAAAAATAAAATATAATAGATAATTAATGTCTTCAAAAACTTATACATGTATATTATACATCAATACATAGGATAAAAGGCCTCAAACCAAGTCTTGAAATATGACCACTCATACTGGTCAAACACTGTTAGAGTATAATCAATAGAAATTGAATTTTAAAAACTATAAATGAAAATATCATAATACAAGCACATTAAAATGAAACTTTTGTACTTATAAAACAACATAATATTAAATTTATTCTTAAATTATATTCAAACCACCTCCAACTTATCTCTATAAGATGACTACTCAAATTGCCTATTTCTTCCAAAAACATAGTCATGTGAGAGTTCATATTTAGTACTTGAAAGGAAAATTTTAATAATTATAAATAAAATTAATATTTTATATAATACATATATATCAAACTATAATAAATATATTACTTTTTTTGGTGTCAATCATTTTTCTTACAAACCAATCTATCAAGACTCTCTCTCACTATCTTAACACAGTCTGGTAAGCCATTTTGGCCTTCATATCTCAACCACTTAACCTATATATCCACCTTAAATACAAAATTAATATATTAATTATGTCTAAAAAAACATAAATATTTTAATTATATGAAATTAATCTTGTCATAGTCTCTCAAACCCTTCACTTTACTTGACAAACCTAGAACAATCAATTTTATCTTAAGTCACAATTATAATGAACTTATGATACTTATATGGACACTTTATTTAATTTAAAAGGAAATGTTATAATCCTAAAAAATACTAATATAGCCTTAAAACACAAATAAATATATTTAAAATGGAAAATGTAGAACATATAGATGAATTCTTGAAACTCACTCTTTCACTGTCTTGACTCATACAGATAGGTCATCTTGAGAGCACTATTTTCATCATATAAAATGAATTAAAAAGAATATAATAAACATGGAAAATATTTATATGTATTTAAAAATTACATAAATAAATTTTATTCATACCTAATCACTTGAAACCACTCCTTAATCTCTTTCTCACTCTGACTATTTTTTTCACTATCTTCACTATTAGCCATTTTACCAATAGGTCAACTTGAGTGACCAAATTGATTAACATAGATGATATAAATCACCAAAATAAAATAATAAAAATCTATAAAAAGTCTTTACCTTCAACCTATAACCATTTTTATGCATTTAACTGGTCAACTCTACCTATAACATTAAATTCTTTAGAAATAAGCAATTTTTTATAGGTTCTGCTCACTGCCCTGACACACCACTACTACCTAGATATCCATTGAGTACTCTACCTCATCCAATCATAAAAATTTATTATAAAAACTATTACAGGTACTTTACAAAAAAATTCTCTAATCATTTCATTAAAAGGGCTTTTAGACGGTTTTAGACCAATTGACCTTAACAATTGTTCATATAGATCTATCCATTAAATTAAAAAATAATGATTGGAAATACTTATTGTGACCCTTTTAAATATCTCCCAGAAGTATCAAAACACGATGAAAATTTTACACATGTCAATGAGCATCTAAACTTTCTTCTTGGGTTCTCATCTCTTCATTTTGCATGCATAGGAGACCTTCAAATGCCTTTTTGAGAGTTATCCTACAATCCATGACCTCAAACTTGGTAAAAATTATTCAATAAACCCATCAAACCTAAATCCATTCTTACATGAGATATTTCCATCTTATAAACTCAATTTTACTCCTTATTGGATCTCATTAGGTCTCTTTGTACACTAGGCTTAGGACTGCCAATCATACTTGGACTTTGAATATACTTGGAAACCTCTTGTATTATTTTAAAAAAGTAATACACATGTCTTATAAATTCATACCATTATCATACAATCAATACTACCTTTTAATCTTATCCTCATACTCCATTTGACCTTACTAGGTGTCTTGTTACACTAGGCCTTTAACTACAAGTCACTTTAGCTTCTCTTTTGACCTCCACATATAAGTGAATATGATTTGTGATAAGGATTACCAAAGAAAAAGGGAAAATAATAAGGTTATGTATCCTCCTAGGACACCCAAGATAATATTTTTTAAGGAAGAGGAGGAAGAGGAGTTGGAGGAATAAGTAATAGGGAGGGGCGTACACATCATACCTAAAAAATATGATTCCTCATCTAGAAAATAGACCCCCTCTCCATCCCCCAAAACTAAGTTAAATTAAAAGAGGTAAACATGGAAGAAACTTATCTTTGATGAAGTTGAGATTCAGAGGTTGTAAGAGTTAGAAGAATAAAGATAAGAAATGAGTAAGGTATGGATTTATAAGTAAGTTGTCAAGATGGTTGAGACTGAAGAATAAAGGGAAGAATTAGAGAAGTTTAAGGCATGGGAGATGAAGATAAATAAATTAAAGGGGAGAAAGGAAGAAAAACTAGGTGAAGAGCCTAAAGATGTGAAAGTGCATGAAGAAATAATATCCTTAAGTGCACATACTGAGGAAGATCTAAAGTGTTAATAGAAGGATATGGGCCTACCCTAATATCACATCGAAGAGACACTAAATGCATTGTAAGTGAGAGGCCATGAGGGATAAGGGCATGTCCCAAGTTTAAATTAATCAAATATAGGCTAAGGGGATACAAGTGATAAAAAATAAATTTAAATCACAAACTATATAGAGGAAGGTCAAAAATGAAAAAGCCAAGAAAGAAGAATCAGAGAGAAAGGATGAAGAGGATAAGGATAGAAGAAAGGAAAGAGAGGAAATATTAGCCTAGACATAAAGGGCTAGGATGATGAAGGAAAGATAAAAGAAGAAGGATGTTGCTAGCATAGAACCAAGAGAGGAAAAAGTACCAGAAAAGGTGCCTAACACCTCCACCAAAATAGAAAAATATCTTTTTCAATAGGCATGCCATCATTCTAAATAAGAACCTAAAGATGAAGAGGTAAATATTGATACCTTAAAAAAACAAATAGAGAAGCAAGTAGAGACCCAGTTTTGGCAAGAGGATAGAAAGGCTAGTGCTGAAGAGGTTCATGCCAAAAATATATGACAAGAGGAGGAAATGGACAAGGGGTAAAAGTCCATAGAAGAACCCATAAAAGAAGGAAAACATGATAGAAACTCTAGAATCAAAGAAAAAGGAGGAGAAGAAGAAGAAAGAGAAGAAAGAGGAGAATAATAAGGCACAATAAAAATCACCAATTCCAGTGAAGAAGAAAAAGAGTTGGCTGAGGAAGAAGAGTATAAGCCAAGCTATAGGGAAAAGTGTAACAAATATTCAGAGAGGATGAGGACTTTTATATGATGGAATGCATTCCCCTAAATGCTTCCACAACCCTGATGTGTCATCATGTCTCTTGGGCACTAGATTACTATATGGATGAGCCTTAGTTTGAGGTTTTAAAAAAAATAATTTGGTAGGCCAAGAATTAATAAGAGGGGAATGATTACCATCTAATAAATCCTCAAGACATGAACCTCATGAGTTCAGATAATTCCCTCCTCAAAATGGCCTCCAAAGTAGTACACAAGAACATTATCAATGATGTTCATGCTAATAGATGGAAGAGGATAATGTAAGAGGTTGAAGAAGAACTTGAAATCACAAATCTCAAAATCAAATAGATATTTGAGCACATAGAAGAGGTAGAACCATCCCTTTTGGATGGTGTTGATACCTCAAGAATGAAAGAGGTTGACAAGGTTTATGTGCTTATAGAGTAGATACTTCCCTAGATGAGCTTAGTGCTTAAGGAGTAAGAAGACCCTTGTGAGGCCATGAAGAGAGAGTTGAACAAAAATTTAGACAGGGTAGAATACCTCTTCACCAAATTAGAAGAGGACATGGAAGAAGTAGATGCCATATGTTTCATCTTTTCCACCCAAGTAGTGGTCATCTATGTACACCTTAAAAAATCAAAGGAGGAAAAATTTGTCTTATTCCAACACTCTTTCTCAGTGAATAGAAATGAGCATGTAAAAGTGATGGTGAGAGTCAACACACTAAGCACCCAACTAAAGACCCAAGAAAAAGACTTGGAGGCCCTCTTTTGTGCCTTTGAAATGAAGGCCAGTGGGCAAGGGGATATCCTAGATGGTAGGGTAAGGTGAGTAAGGGAAAGGCTTGAGACCTTCTAGAAAGAACTAGAAATCATATATTCACATGCCCTTGAGGCTGCATCAACTAAAGTATAAGGCACCATCAAAGAGATCAAGATAATTATCTAGGAATTTAAAAACTTCAAGGTAAAAATTGAATATATTGTACCTAATTTTTAAACACCAAAGGAATTGAAAAATTAGTCTAAGGTAGACTAGTGAATTTATATGGGTAATGTTGGGACCCCTTTTATGCCAACTACATGGACCATGCTAACTCAACATATCTTAGTGTGAGGAAATCATGTAGAATGGTTCATCCCTTTTTTACCTTTTGGTACCAGCTAGAGGAACCCCTAAGGATCATATGCCAATTGGTAAGTAGTTGTTTGGTACTATATTTCAAAGTACATCCTTAGAGGTATTTACACATGGTGACTAGGGAGTATGGATGTTAGAGTAGTGGAGCTATTAAGATAGAAATCCTAGTGACAACTAAGCATCTAATGTGCATTCATTCAACCTAGGTAACATAGTAGATCTAATGGGATAATGACCCCTAATAATAGTGAAACACTTGTCATGCACCCATCTAACATGGCATGAAGATGAATTTTTGATTATAAAATGAGGCTTGAACCTAAAGAGAGGAAGAAGAAATTAATATTAGTGAAACTCTGTTGAAATTGAGAGGCAACGTTAGTATTTCATAATCTGTATGAAATAGGTTAGGAATTTTGAATGCATATCCCAATCTCACCTTGAAGATGTTGGGAATGAGTAGTGTTAAAGATGAGAATATACTCTATTCTCATGTCCTAAACATTGTATGTTGAGACTGTAAATCAATTAAGAATGTTATTAGAGAAATGAAGTGTTGATTCTTTCCATATAGTTAGAGTTGTTATATGTTGTGACTTTAGTTTTATATGAATGATGATATAGTAACATGGTATGAATGTGTTAGGGTATAAAGGTATATCCCAGGCTACTAATGCCATCACTGTGCCATATAATGACTTTGACATATCTATAAAATAAACTAAGTGTTGAAACCAACATGTATCAAGGCCCTAAGACTATACCTAGAGTGATAACTTGAAGAGTGAGAAATTGAAAATAACCCATTCCCATGACTTGGTTAGGTGATTAAATGAACCTAACTTAATATCCATATAACTTTCACCATTTAGAACATTATCTATCCATATGTAAACTCGATCCATAGGACTTGTGACCTTGAACAGGCTCATGCCTATTAAACCTTCCTATAATAGTCTTGCATTGATAGGCTACCTAAGCCCATTATGCCCATGACTAAGTCCCATAGGTATAAAATTTGGGTATGTTTCAAATAACCCAATATGGGCCCAATCCTTTTAATATTTCATTTTGGGTGAGTGCACAAGGCTTATTCCTTGTGTTAAATTGATGATATCACAATAGTGTGTTAAATGTTATGTGTCATAGACCTATTTTGCTCATGCCTAGTTGTACCAAGTATAGAACTGACTTGGCTTGATTTATAACCACATGACTAAGCAAAAAATTTGAAAGGAGAAATATATACAACAAACAAGACATGGGAGACATAAAATACAACATATAACCCTCATACAAAACCACCAAAAGGATAATAACCCTTTGTAATTGATGAAACATGACTACAAGTCCATTAATGTACTCAACCTAAAACTTAAGACATTTGAGCTCATAAAAACACCTCCTAACATGATAAAAAGGATTTAAAACATTAAATAATGTAGTTTATATCCTTTAAAAGTAATTTCACCAACTAGATTATATGTACCTACTTAAACATGAAGAGAACCTACATGGTATGGGGATTAATAAGCAAAATGAGATAGTTAATTTCTAAAAGATGGTTCATAAAGAATAGGAAACCATTATTACAAATCATAATATGAAAATTAATTATACTAAGTTTAATATCTACCATCAAGATCATTTTACCTGAAACCTTTCCTACTATTTGTACCATGAAGAAACTTGTTCACCAATTTTGCATGTCTAGTGGAGCGATGGAGGAGAAAAATGGTTTTAAGAAATTTGGGAGACTTTCAAATTAGTTAAAATGTGTAATTATAGTTATGGAAGTTGAATATTCATTATAAAATATTTCCACATGTGCAACACTCCTCTATAGGCCATGTAACTACCAAAACCTTGTTCGTTTTAACTATTTTCTTGATTTCAGTTAGAAACCTACAAGTTTTTTTGTTATTAATAATATGAATTATAGGACCTGATGTATTATATGTTTAAATATATTTTGGAACACTTTTATACATAATAAAACCATACAACCTTCTTAAATGGCTCATATATGACTTTAAATCGCATAAAATGACTTAGGATTAAATTTAACTATGACTAAGGTTAAAATCTCATGAAATGACATCAAATAATACCATTACACACCCTATTACATCCTTTAAGTCCCATATAAAATTTTTATACTATATGGTGTTGAATTATTTTGAATTGCGATCAAAATAATCAACATAAACCAGCCTTAGTGTGCCCATAGTAGAATGGAATAAAGTAGAGGATGGAAGTTAACATGGAATGATTGATTTACTACCTCAAACCACAAAAAATGTATGTTTTAAACATGTTACAATGATAGGTAAGTATAAATAATCATCATAATGAATAATGTAAGTGAATGTAAAAATTCAAATGGTTTTTTTAAGGTTGTTTATACAAAATGATCTGACTAATTTTAAGAGTTTGAAGTCACAACCCTGAACCATTACCTCATGATCTATGGAAGATACATAGCGAATATTGTAGATAAAATAGGTTAGAAAATTAGAACTTATAAGGAAGGAATGGTACTGTCTGAGGTCTTAAAATTAAACTCACAAAAGTAAAACCAACATGGTATAAAAAGGAAGGATGTTTTATGGTAAATAATGTCATTTTATGAGGAAGACCTGGCCCTATCGTAGGTATTACACTGCAAGTCACAAAAGGAAAACCTAATAGATATAAAAGGTAGTTAAGTTTTTAAATCTAAAAATTGATGACTCAAAAGAGACTTGAAAAATAAACAAAAGTATATTCATGAGGATGGACAGGTCCTATCCAAGGTCTTATGTTTGAACTCATGACTTAATATATGAAGGAATGGAGATAAACCAAAAGTCCAATGATAGTAATTAAGGATAATAAAATTGATGTAATGTTTTACTTTGGAAAGATTTTGAAAAATATGAAAAAAAAATTAGCACCGTAATATATAAAAATATGTGAAAAATAATTATATTGTAAATGACATTTTAATAAAAAAACATTAAAATTTAGGTATTAGTGGGTTCTTTGAAAATATGTCAATTTGTTTGTAATCTATAAGACTTAGGACCAAGAATATTTTTAACCAAATAAGGGCCCCACTATTTTTTAGCATACTTGCCTTATTTATCATGGGTATAATATAGTTTAAGGACTAAGTCACCAACATTTAAGATATGAACATTGAACTTTTTTCTATGTTGTTTGGCAATTCAGGCTTAATATTTTTATATATGTTGTAAACCACCTATATAATACTCATCAAGAAGGTTTAAATCATGTAAGAGGGATTCTCAGAGTTATTCATCATAGATAATACAAGGAAGAGAGATGTAATGATGGTAGCTCAACTGATATAGGTAATATTGATTCATAATTATATACTAAATTAAATGGTGTTACCCTAATAGTATTACAGATATTAGTCTAATAAGCCCAAAGTGTAGGATAAAATTTTAAATGTCAGTCAGAGTGGGAGTCTCGATTGGTCCTTTGTAATATTTTGTTAGTGTCTTCTTTTTGGACATTGCATTTAAGATGATAAGGCATGTATAATTTATGTGTCATTTTGAATTTAGCATATAATTATTTCATATCCTTATTCTTAAAATTCTTGATGTTATCATAAATAATAGTGTTGGGAATTCTAAAGTGACAAATGATTTCATTAATTATAAATTTTTGTATACCAATTCCCATGACATTAACAAAGGGCATAACTTGAATCCACTTAGTGAAATACTATTTGGTCATGATAATGAAGACATGACCATATTTAGAATGAGGTAATTTGATAATGAGATTTAGTCCCAACATGGATAAAGGACAATGATATTCTAATGTTTAAATATGAACCAAAGGAGAGTCAATAAAATTATCATGAAATTGGAAAGTATTACATTTTTTTAAATGTGAAAGCATATAATTCAAGTTTGGGAAAAAATTATCTCATGCTTATAAATTTATGGGTTTTATCATGTTCATTACAGTGATCACCCAAAATGCCCCCATGTGCTTTTTCAAGAATAGAAGGAAATTAATATTATATGATGCAATAAATCAAGGTACCTTTGAAATTATAATAACATAATATGTCATGTCATAAGACATATTTCTAATATTGTTTATAAATTTTAGTTTTTTCATAGCAATAAGTGTTTGTAGGATAAGTATGATACTTGATAAATTTTATGATGTTTTTATACCATGAGATTTGTCAAATAGTGATAGCCTCAATATGGAAAATAATAAAATAGTTATTAGTTAGAAATGAATATGTTTATTTGTGTATGTATGATAAATTTTGATTAATTAATAACTTGATGAGGCTAAGAAATAGAGACATATGATGAAAGTGGTATTGCTATGCCATTCTACTCTTATGAAATTGGTTCTATAGTGAAGTTTTTGAATTATTGAGAAATAATGGTAGAAATTTGATGATGAGTGATGATGTTTTCACTATTGTATTAGTAGTCACCATTAACTTGATGAAAAATGAGTTTTGAATCACCTAAAGCATCTAAGAAAGGGATGTTTAAATAAATGGTGGATTGCATTCCTAGGATGAGAGATTCATATTCATTCATGTTTTTGGTAAAATGTAAGGTTAATAAAAATGCCAGAGGTATGATTTTTACATAAGGATTATATAAGACACATCAATTCCTAGACCCTTGAATACATTTAATGCCACCAAAATGGAGTGGTCAAGTATTTTCATGTACGTCAATTGTAAATTTACATAGTTATTCAATGATGACTTGTGGTTTTGTTTTATAAATTCATGTGTTTGGATCAGCAATATTATTTATCTTAAGGTTAATTTTAAAATCATGAAAATAATCTATGAGTGAAATATCATAATTAAGACCTATAATATATAAGATTTATTCATCAGGAAGAGTGTATTTAAGATGATCAGTTGCTATTAAAGGAGCTTCAATGAGTTGGTCATGTTAACTAATTTTTATGTAATGATGCCTAATTAAAATTCCATCAAAAGGACCATCTATTTTCCAATTCTATTACTAGGTAAGAAAGATTTTGAGAGAAATTATGAAGAGGATTGGAATGGTAACATAATTTTTTTAATAAATCATGTAATGGTTAATTTTTTTAGTGGAAAAGTAAGAGATGAGATAATAAAATTTATATTTGGTATAGATTATCTCAAAGTATATTAAATCATGATTGATATAATATATGGCATATTCACAACTTGTTTCATCTTGGTGTTAAATCATTTCCCTAATGGATATGGGGGTAGAAGAAGTGTACAAGGTGATAGGTTGATCATTGTAAGGAGGTCAAATAGTGGGAGGATGCAAGAGTGTTTATTTAATTATATAGTATGATTTTCAACATGAATCAATACATTATAGAGATATGCCTTTTTTAAGGAGGGAGTTAATTTTAAAAATATGGCAATCCATCTTATAAAAAAATCATCAAATTCCCCTATGTTTACCTTGGTATGTTCATATGTATAGAATAGATCAAGGAATAGACATGTTGAAAATAGCTTTAGTTTTATCTAGATCAACATAAATTACTTGAAGATAAATTAAAAAGCCTAAAATTTTATGGGAGGTGACACGAAAAAAACATTTTTAAGGGTTGATTTTAACTTTTGATTTAACATGATGATCAAAGATTATAATGAGATCATGAAGATGATTTTCATAATGCTTGGATTTGGTGATAAGGTCATCTACATAGGTTTAAACAATTTTTTATATGAGATCATGAAATATATTGGTCATTACAAATTGGTAAGTGGCACCGAAATTTTGAAGACCAAAAAATATTTTTTATGTAGCAAAAGGTTCCCCATTTTATTGTAACTATGGTTTTATGTTTATCTTTTGGAGCAATGTCAATTTAATTTTATTAACAACCATCTATGAGAGATAAAATTTCATAACCATATTTGGAATAAAAAATAGAATCAAGTCATGGTAAAGAAAATTTATCTTTGGGACAAGCTAAGTCAGGATTATGAAAGTATATATAGATGAAAATAACCATGCTAAGTTTCTTACATACAGGAACAATGTTGGAGATCCATTCAAAGTAATCAATATGTTTGATTAATTTGGAATATAACATCTTTATGATCTCTTTTTGACATAAGATCAAAATATCAAGAGAGAATTTACCTTATTTTTAATTCATGGATTTTGTGTCAAGATAAGTAATGATATTTTGGACCACAATACTAGGGTCAGTATAAGGAATATATTCATATGACCATGCAAAAGCTTTAAGATATCTATCAAATAATAATCTAAAATTTTCATATTTTTTAGGATGAAGTTATTTAGAGATAATAAAGGGTTGATGAATAGTAGTGGTTCCATAATTAATTTATATTATTTCTTCAATAATCATAGCATTTACATCTTTTAAATCATAGGGAATATGAGTAATTGAAGAACTATGATATGTGTTTGGGTCAATACTAGCAATTAAGTTATTATAAGAAGGGTTTTTTATTGAAATTACCTAACTTATGATGTTGGCATGGGATTTAAGGCTCACATGCATGGAGTAGTTCTATTATGGATTCATCATTAAGAAGCATGGGTAAAGATAAAAAATATTAAGCATGTACTTTAAGATCCAAAATTTGATTGTTATGATTATAAAATTTGGAATGTATTTATCCAATGTCTATATCTTATGAATATAAGGTAATTTCATGAGTAGATGTATGATATTTTACAATACAAACTAGTATTGAGAGAGAGAGAGAGGATGAATTAATATTAGTAGTAGTGATTAGATTATCTATAATAATAATATAAGATGGTTGTGTAGAAAGATCTATAAAATTTGGATAACCCTAGGCTGTGGGTCACCTATATTAGGGTTGAACCTTTAGAGTAGGTTAGGTTCCTCTTTGATGTTCACTTAAGACTAAAAATAAGACTAATGCTTCCTAGGTAAATGGTTAGAAAGACAATAAGATCTCTTAAGAAAACTAAAATGGTGATACACCAAAGTTAAGTGGATAATCACATAAGTTTAAACCCACACTGGATCAACAAAAGATAACTATGACTTACTCAATCTCAAAATCTCATCAATTCCACAAATATTTCACAGAAGAGGTCCCAAATAGAACAGTAATATAGACCTAAAAATTGTCTTAAGGACATATTCAAAGAGGAAAATAGAAGGAAAACAAACTAGGAATAATCTCCTTCATGAATTTACCATACACAAACATACTAAACACTAATTAAAGATAAGAAACAGGAAAAGAGTTGATCTTATTATTTTAAAAGGTGATTATTACAATATTTTGATAGGGTTTAACCTTATGAAATGAGCACACTTTTACAAGAGTATCGTTGAGTATCCTTGTCTCAAAAATAAAATGCTAAAATTTACAAAAATATAAGGATCCCTACCAAGGGAATGAGACTAGGATATATAGAAGAAGAGATACATCCCAAAAGAATGGGTAAGCATGTTATCATAGAAAGAACACCTATCCCAAGTCATTAAATGAACCTGAGAAACCATTTTTTTATCGTTATCTAATGGAACATTGCCACCCTTTTGATCAATCAAGTTTTTTTATATTTCTTATTGAGTGAGAAGATCCCCAAAGGCCCTAAAGATGCATTAATTTCTCCTAACTACAGTTCCCAATACTAGATATTTTCCTTGATACTTCACACCAACTCCTTCTTAAAGACAAAATTTTTATGATCATAGACCTAATTGACACATGATTTGGGGACTTTATGTGGCTGTTATTCAATATACGACCATGCTAAAGAATGGATATATTTTGCATTAATTTCACCTTTGATTTATCTTCATGATTAGATCATGGGTCTATCTATAGGTGGAAAACTAATTTGAGACTATTGGTTTTCTTATAGTTTCCATATTAGTATAGAACTATATGAAATATAACACATTTTATACCATAATAGGTCCAAAATACCCATTATTTATCTATAAGAACCCAAACCCATATGTGTATACATATATATTCTTGAAAACATTGAATACCATTATAGGAATAACTCTATCTAAGAAAAAATATGAACCAGAGGTCTCTATTCTAACTTTAATGATGATCCATATGTGTTCCTTATATCTCACTAAATTACTTGGGTTGTTTTATAGAAATTTAACCAGCTCTAACAAAATTAGAAGACCTTGCATAACCTTGTGTTTCATGGTCAAAAATCACTTCCCAACCTTTATCAAGAATCACGGGCCTACCTTTTACCTAATTGGTTGTCAAAAATTGACTTAGCTCATTAAAAAGTTGATTGAATTCACTCTATCAATTTCAATTTGTATGAAGGTCCATAGATCATTGATATCTTTCTATTTGAATGCACCATTGACACTTATCATGTATACATTCACCTTTGAGATTTAGTGAATCTTTGACTAGGGCTCACCATTAGATCTAAATTTATGATGCAGTGTAGACAATTGATCTATTAGGACCCACTATTTAAAAACCAATGACTATTTCATAGTATTAAATTTGACATCCTCAATCCCATTTAATAACACTCGCATGACCTTCATTGATGGTTATACAATCATCAAATTTAAGATTACAAAGGCTATCTCCTTATGTCCTTAAATTTTATGTTAGCATGAATGTCTCACATTGTAGGTCTATTTTCAAAGGCTCATAAATTGAATAATAAAAGTCCTAAAAGCCTCAAAAATTTAGGAGATGTTTATGAGGTCAATAAAGACAAACCCATTTGATTCATTAGTCTCATGAGATTTCCACATTAAGATATTAAAGGCCCAAGTTGATAGATCCACATCTATTCCATGTGATGTCCTAGAAATGGTCAAGCTCTTTTGGCTAAGTATGGGAAACTTAGTGAAAATTGACTAAAGTGATAACTTTTCACATGCATAACTTCATTTTCTCTTCAGTGAAGGACTTGGGATTTGGCACATATGATATTGGTACAAAAATAAATAAACCCATATGACCAAACCTTATTGACTCATCCACATGTGTGATATCTACCTTTATAAAACTACCTACTTATGTTTTTTTCATGATTCATCAAAATGTGTAAGAATTTTCTATGTGGGATGAAAAAATGACCAACATCTTTGGCAATTAATAGGGAAGAATGTCTACTATGCTTTGAGAACTTAGACCATTGTCTTATCTAGTCCATTGGGTATGGAGTAATTATATTTTACAACTAAGCTAAACCTCTTTTTTAAAGAAACAAGGATTAAAAAAAATAAAACACAACAAAATACCTGAGGTACTTTGGAGAAGAAAAGAACATAATAGAAAAGAAAAGTTCACAAGGCACCTAGAGGAAAGCAAAATCTACACTAACATGTAGAATATATTATAATGGATGTAATTCTATTAAATAACATGGATTCAAATTAATTACATTTATTGGGATGGGTATTACTTCTCCATCTAGTTGGGTAAGCTTAAAATCATTGTGCTCTTTGCAATCATAGATCAAATAAGGACCCACTCCACAATTACTCAAACTTGGTATGGTTGCCTAGTTTGGCCTTACTCGAATCCCATTTGATGAATAAGTCCCCTTCCTTAAAGCTCTTTGTGGTATCTCTTTTGGAAAAATCCTTCTTGACCTAATCTTGATGTGATTCCAAATTTTTCATAGCAAGGTGTTTGGTCTCTTCTAGCTACATGAGTTCTACCATACTCACATTCATGAGCTCATCCTCTATCAACTCAAGTTAATATGTGAATTCTAATACATGAAGCTCAAGGGAGATATGAAATTTTGCTTCCCTTTCATACATAAACAAATATGGATAATTACCAATGGTGTTTTTAGGAGTCACCCTATCAACTTATGAGGCTATATTTAGCTTGGTGTCCCATGTCCTCTGACTTTATTCCATGGTCTTAATGATCACCAACAAATATTTTTTGTGGATTCAGACATTCCATTTCCTTGAGGATAGTAATTGGAAGAATTTCTAAGGTAGATGCCCAACTTAATATCTCATTCAATAATCTTCATTCCAAATAATGCCAATCCATTATCAAAAATTATGATGGCTCAAACACTAAACCTAGTTACAATATTTTCATAGAAATCCAAGACTGTAGCCTCACTACCTTCCATCAAATAAATGGCTTCCACCAACCTAGTGAAGTAGTCAGTTGTAGTGAGCACCCATTTATGCCTTACACTTGATGGTTGATTTATCATCCTTATGAATTATAAGCCCCATTACATGAAGGGTTTCTCTACTTGAATAGGATTGAGTGGAAGGGATGTTAGTTTTTTCTTTCCTATGAAGAGGGAACACTTTTGGTAGTTTCTAACCCATGCATGAGCATCTTTAAAAATATTGGGCCAGTAATAAACAACCCTCATTTCTTTTACTACAATGTTTTTGGGTATAAAATGGCCTCCTATAGGTCCATCATGAAACTAATCCAAGAGTTTGGTTACTTGGTCATCATTTATGCATCTAAGGAGTACCCCATTGAGGTCCTTTTTAAAAATAACACCATTAATTAATGCATAATTTGTAGATTGAATATTGAAATACCTTCTTTTGGATCTATCCAAACCTTGAAGGAATTCTCATGTTACCAAGAAGTGCGCCATATCTTGAAGCCAACTCTTCTAATGTGGGAGTACACCTACCTATGAGTTGTCTTAGGTCACCAAAATAGCTTCCTTGACTTCATGGAGGTCATTCATAATATGCTCACATAAGCCCTTTCCCCTAACTAGCTTGGTGACCTTGATATATACATCATACTCCATAACCTTTGTGATCTAGCCTGCTTCTTTTCACTTAAATATTTGTTGAGGAAATCCCTAACTCTAGGATGGGACACCATAAGATGGATCTTACTATTGGAGAGCATGGGATTGAATTTATTGAGGCTTCTCAAGATTTTAATAACTTTCTTATCAATAAAAGTGTACGTCACCTCATATCCTTTTAGCCCTTGACTAAAAATGGTAATTGGATGTTCCATTACTTCATTATTCTTCTTCATCATCATAACTAATATGTTATCAATGTTATCAAAGGTGTATAAAATGAAGTCTTTGAAGAAATCAAGATTTAAAATCAAGCATACTTTGGAAATAGCTTCTTTGATGGTTTTAAAAGCTATCATGCCTTCATAAAACCAATCAAACACTTGGTTCTTCTTAAGTATGGTGGTGATAGGCTTGACTAGGTTTAAAAAACTAGGTATGAACCTTCTCACAATGTTGATCTTTCCAAGAAAGATTTGGAACCCCTTTTTATGCTTTGGCAAGGATAACACCAAGATAACACTTAATCTATTAGGTTCAATGGATAACCCCTCTTTTGAAATAATATGCCCCAAAAATTTACCTTCATATATACAGAACACAAATTTATTAAGGTTTAAAAAGATCCGATGCTCTCTACATCTTTGGAAAACTAGCCTTAGATGGCCTATGTGCTCATTAGCATTCTTAGAGAAGATTGTAATGTCATCCAAGTAGATTAAGACCATCTAATTTATAAATCCTTATAAATCCATGTATAATTCCGTTTAAAAGGTTACCCTAGTATTGGATAGTCCAAAAGGCATCTTTTGATAAGCAAAAGTCCCCTACTTAGTGGTGAAGGTAGTATTGTATTGGTCCTCTTCTCTCAATAGAACTTGGTTATAGCTTGAGTAACCATATAAGAGAGAAACATTCTAAACTAGAAAATACTTGTATGAGTTTCTCCATAGATGGTAAAGGGTAATGGTCCTTTAAAGAGACTCTAGTAAGGTCTTTGAAGTCCACACATAGTCTAATCTCCCCACTCTTCTTTTTGATAGGTACTAGATTATCTACCCATGAAGAGTGTTTAATGGGGGAGATTATTTTGGAATCCACAAGCTTGATCAACTCCTTTCTCATGAGCTCTTCAATATTGGGATTAATGGGTGTATACTTCTTATTGATAGGCATGCCATCATCTTCTAGCTCTATTTTTTGTTGGGCCAAATTAATATCAAAGCCCTTTAGGTCACTATATTTCCAAGAAAATATGTTTACATATTCCATGTACATATCTATGAAATCAGGCCTTTTATCTTTAGTGCTTACCTTTCGAAGCTTAAAAAGCTTGTCCTCAAAGATAAGAACTCTTTCACAGTGCTCCTTATTAGTTGACATCACTTCTTTATCCTTCCTCATATGGTCCACTTCATGAAAGAGGCCTTCTAGGGTGAATACTTCCTTAGGAATCTTATTGGACCTTAATTTGATAATTTTATCCCCATACTAGTGTTGTAACTTCTCTTGATTAAGGGAGGAGAATTTTGCTTCTTGCTAAAATAAACAAAAAATCTATTTATTGTTTTCAAAGACTTGTTAGTGAGATTCATTTTATAGCACTGATGGTCTTATTACCACTTGATGTGTGGTTGAAACTTGGTTCTTTTCAGTTCATTAAGGATGTCAAAATGAGCCCCCATAGCTACTATCCTATCAACATGTTGGTTTTGGCCTCTTGACATTGATTAGATGTTGAAAGACTAAAATTCCATTATGAGGTCCCACACATTATATTTTTAGGACTTAATTAGAGGGTTATTAGTGCAATTCTAAACTCTAACTTGCTATAGAACCAATTATTTGTCCCGATAGACATGTAGCTAATTGATCTTTCTCTTATTGTCCCATTGAAAGCTATGGATGAGACCCTTGTATTCTACTACATTATAGGAGTAGTTAAATTAGAACATATATGAAGAGAAGTACTTATAATTTGAAGGTGAAATTAGCATGAAACCTACACCCACTCTGTGTTTGCTCTTTGAACCATAAAAAAACAACCTCCATAGACCACTAAGATCTTCTTAAGGCCTTATGAGGGATGACATAGGCTGGTATTCTTCATGAAAATAGATAACACCCAAGTCTATATCTTCAACACCTTCTAAGGGGTCAACCAAATTGTTAATATTCCAAAACTCATTTAGGAACATGTCTAGTACCTCTTCTAGATGAGTGCCCAAATATTGCCTCATTACAAATTCATCGTCATCAATGATGGTATAGTTGATGTTGACACTATCTAGCCCATAGGGTTCTATATTAAATTTTTCAATGGGATCAGCCTTGATTAACATCTTAGTCCCATACCTTGTCCTTAAGGCCATATATGACTAGTCTAATGCAAGATAGCCCATATATTTATTCTGAATTCTCTGGATAAGCACAAAGAAAATCAAGGATGTACATTGAAGACCAATACATCTTAGGCTAACGAGACACTAGGAAAATCTTATAAGGTCATATTGAGGTCCTTGATAATACCATATGGTTTAAGAAAAGAGCCATCAAGTTGTAGCACTCCTTTAGACTATGGATCATATTTTAGACCAAGATAATTAACTATGGACTTTGGCATCACTTAGTACTAGCTCCACTATCCACTAAACAATTATGTACCATAGAGTTGTCAATTATTATTGAATTATATAAGGGAGGAGGCTTAACTACTTTACTTAATTACCCCTCATTTGGCCATTTACTACATTAAGGAGAACTTCATTCACCTTATTTGATGGCTTATTTGTAACATTTGTAAAATTAACCTTTGACAAACCCTCCTAAAGAATGTCCACCTAACTAGGTATGGAGTGAATATCCCACATGGACACACTCACATTTAACTTCTTCATTTGATAAAAAATGTTGATGGGTGAATCACCAACCTTTTCTTATGATTTGGGAGCCATCATTATTATTTGTTGAACTTGTGATCCTTGGGGAACAAATGGATTCCTTTAGATATAATATTTTGGAGGTAATAGAACCTTTAAAGTGATAGCTAGTTCCTTAGGCCTTGCTAGTGAAGGATTAATGGTGGGAGGCTCTTTGATGGCTTCTCGATTACCATATATATTCCTTCTTTTAAATCTTATGTTTTCTACCACTAGACTATAGGCCTAGATGTAACTGTTAGGTTGTGGAGCTAAAAGCTTCACTGTATGCAAACATTGAGGAGGTTGCTGAGTGTCATAGTCACTGACATCAGTCAGGCCAACTGACATCGGTCAGGGGTGGACAGGACGCTGCCAACATCAGTCATGGATCAGCCAACGTTGGTCATCTCTAGACAGATAGTGACCGACGTCGATCACTTGTACGGTTCTAGAACTGCTAATTTCATGAATAGTTTGTTTAAAGAACCAATTGTTTGCATGTAAAGACTAATTTTAGTCTTGGAGCTACATTTATAATTATTGTAATTAGAATTCTAATTATTGTTTGCATGAGATCTATATAAGAGACCCATGGGGCTGTATTGTAAAGTGTGCTAGATAGAGAGAGCAAGGTTAGCTCATTCAGAGGGAAGAGAGCAAGGTTAGCTCCTCATAGTGCCATAGTGCCAAGTGTGTATGATCAAGTAAATCTATAGGAGAGCAAGATCTGGTAGAAGATCCACAAGGGTGTTGGTGTGTAAGATCTAGGTTAGCAAGTGTGCAAGGCCAAATTTATCTGTGGTATAGCAAGATCAGGTTAGATCTACATGGTAAGTAAGGTTAGTTGATCTACAGGTGTGTGTGTGTGTGTGCAAAACCAGGTTGATCTTCAAGTGGCAATAAGATCAGGGAGATCAGCAACACAATAAGGAGCAAGATCAGGTGAGATCTACTTGGAGTATGTGGTGTACTCAAACTTGGAGTATGTTGAGTACTTGGTGGACTGACAGTATTGTTACTGACTGGTGGACTGGCAGTATTGTTACTGACTGGTAGAGCTGAACAACAACTCTATGTTTTAGTTGTTTATTATGACCATGGTTGAGAGAGAGAACTCTTGAAAGAGATTATTGTGTGCCCTAGAGGTGTGGGAGCCCTAGAGGTGTGGGAAGAAGAGTGTAAGTTCTTTATTGTAATTTCTTCTGGAAGAGTATTAATATAATTGAGTATTGTCTCTCATATTCTGTGTTGTTTTTGATTTCTAGTTACTTATTACTTCTAGTTAGATTTCATGTTTAGTTGCTTATACAAGGTAATCAATTGTGTTCCTAATCTTGACAGTGGAATCAGAGCTGCTTGTTGTTCTAGATTCTTGACAAAGTGGTATCAGAGCTAGGGTTGTAGGTTCATAGAGCCTGGTTCAAAGTAGGTTTGTGTTTGATTATAGGTTAGTCTCAGGGGTTTATAATTGAGTGGGAGTATAGCAATGGTAGAAGAAAGTAAGCTAAGAATGGAGGATTTCAAAAGCAAGAATGATCAATTACATAATTATGGAAAGAAAGAGTAGGTAAAGAAAGATTGCTAGTTGGTTGAAGATCAGCATGAAGGAAATGAAGAAGCAGATGTTGTAGGGATTGTTACACATGATGCTCTTGTATGTCACTTGGATAAATTAGAATCTTGGTTTATAGATTTTGTTGCCTCTTTCCATGCAACCCCAAATAGAGTATTTTTCCATGTTAATGTCCTTGGAGACTTTGGAAAGATTTATTTAGGGGTTGGTGAGCCTTGTCAAAGTATTGGCAAAGGGGAAGTGCGGCTGAAATTATAGATGGCCAACACATGGGTGTTGAAGAAGGTCATGTAGGTCCCAGTCTTGAAGATAAGGCTAATTTCTTCAAGAAATTTGGGTGATGAGAGATGCATAGTAACTCTCACAACGGATGCACTTGAATTAACATGTGGTAAGAAAGTAGGTACTCTTTATCTACCTACTTATATTACTAATTCTCCTTTTTTTTCAAAGACATGGATTTGTAGGCTTGGTCACATGAGTCATAAGGAGATGCATGTTCTTAAGAGGAAGTTAGATGTCTTTAACAAACTTAAGAACTAGAAAGCCTTGGTGTTCATGGAGGAGATGATGGATAGAGATCAGCTAAAGGGACTGAATAACTCTGAGCAAGGTAGTTTGGACAAGGTTTTGATCCAAAGTGAGCTCATGGGTAAAAATTCATCACTCATATGGAAACACAGTTATCAGCATCGATCAAGTGGAATCGACATCGAATAGATAGGTACCAATGTTGGTCATGTGTAGACCAAAGTCAGTGGTGTCAAGTAGGTGGTGACCGACATTAGTTAGGGAACCGGTGTCAGTGACTAGGTGGACACTGACATTGGTCAAGGAACCAGCATCGGTGATTAGGTAGATTCGACATCAGTTGGGTATAAACCAGGGTTGACCAAGAAATGGATTTTGGGCAGACAACAAGTTGTCAAGGAGTCTCAAATGCCCATATGAAGGACTAAAAGTGTAAGTAAGCCTCACATTCATTATTTTCCTTCTTTATACTACCTAAACTTATTGCTCACTTATGGTCAAGAACTAGGAAGTTTTGAAGAGGCAATGCAGGTAGAATCTAGGAAACAGTGGGAGCATGGCATGAATTCTTTAGAAGAGAACCAAACAGGAGATTTGGTAGAGTTTCTAGATGGGATAAAAGCACTAAAAGATGAATGGATTCCTTGGTTAAAGAAGAGAGAGAATGGACATGTGAGATAGAAGGCCAGGTCATATGGTCTTAAGCAAGCTCTAGGATAGTGGTATAGGTTTGACAGGTTTATGACAAAGCATGGCATTAGTCAATGTCAATGTAATCAATGTGTTTACTTTACCAGGTTGGATAATGATTGCAACATTATCCTGTTATTGTATGTAGTGGGGTCACACATGCAGGGTTTTGCTGAGCTAAGGGTAAAGTTAGTTCAGAGGTGCGCCAAGAAGGATTTAGGAGGAGCTAAAATCTTTGGCATGAGTTTTTATAAAGATAGGGAAGATCACAGGTTGATGTTGTCTTAGGATGATTGTGTGAATAAGGTAGTGGCATGGTTCAACATGCAAGATGCATAACCGATTAGCACACCTATGGATGGATAGTTCACAGAATAGTGTCCCAATTCACATGATGAGGTTAAGTACATGTGTACTAGACTTTTTATTACCCCAGTAGTGGGTGTTGTCAGTGAGTTTGTGGCCAATATGGGAAATAAGAACTAGAGAGTAGTTTAGTGGATTCTCAGGTATTTAAGAGGGACCAGTAGTAGGGATTCATGCTATACAAGGTTAGGTACTTCTCTACATGGTTATGTAGATTCAGATATGGCAGGTTACTTGGATGATAGGAGTAGCATCACAAGTTGTGTGGTGGTTGGTATTTAAAATTGAGCTTGAAGAGGGATACAATCCAAGAAACAAATTAGATGATGTATAAGTATAGGTACAGGTGCAGCTATTTATCTTCAAGTGGGAGATTATTATGTTATGGAGCTAAAAGCTTCACTATATGCAAACATGGAGGAGGTTGTTAAGTTTCATAGTCACTGGTGTCAGTCAGGCCAACTAACATCGGTCAGGGGTGGACAAGAAGCTACCGACACTGGTCATAGATTGGCCAACATCAGTCATCTCCAAACAAACAGTGACTGACATCGGTCCCCTGTGTAGTTCTAGAACTGCTAGTTTCATGAATAGTCTGTTTAACGAACTAGTTATTTGCATGTAAAGACTAATTTTAGTCTTGGAGCTATGTTTCTAATTATTGTAATTAGAAGTCTAATTATTGTTTTCATGGGATTTATGTAAGAGACCCATGGGGCTATATTGTAAAGTGTGCTAGATAGAGAGAGCAAGGTTAGTTCCTTCAGAGGGAAGAGAGCAAGGTTAGCTCCTCATAGTGCCACAGTGCCAAGTGTGTATGATCAGGTAGATTTGTGAGAGAGAAAGATTTGGTAGAAGATCCACAGGGGTGCGGGTGTGTAAGATCTAGGTTGGCAGGTGTGCAAGGCTAGGTTGATCTATGGTATAACAAGATCAAGTTAGATCTACATGGTAAGTAAGGTCAGTTGATTTGCAGGTTTGTGTGTGTGCAAAACTAGGTTGATCTGTAGGTGGTAGCAAGATTAGGGAGATCATCAACACAACAAGTAGCAAGATCAGGTGAGATCTACTTGGAGTACATAGTGTACTTAGATTTGGAGTACATTGAGTACTTGATGGACTAGCAGTATTGTTACTGACTGGTGGAGGTGAACAAAAACTCTGTGTTTGAGTTGTTTATTATGATCATAGTTGAGAGAGAGAACTCTTGAAGGAGATTATTTTACGCCCTAGAGGTGTGGGAAGAAGAGTGTGACTTCTTTATTGTAATTCCTTCTGGAAGAGTATTAATACAATTGTGTATTGGCTCTCATATTTTGTGTTGTTTTTGATTTCTAGTTACTTATTACTTCTAGTTAAATTTCATGTTTAGTTTCTTATACAAGGTAATCAATTGTGCTCCTAATCCTGATAGTGGAATTGGAGCTACTTGTTGTTCTAGATTCCTAACAATAACTAGCTTATTAGTTAGTTGTTTATAACTCTCCTTGTTCATAGTTCATCATTGTATCATCTAGCTGATTTGGTCCCTAATTAGACCCTTAACCCTATGAAGGCTCCTTTAACCTAGTCATCATAGACACCTCTATGTTTTTAGCCATGAGAGCTTGGTTATAACAAAATTAGTGGCTTGATGCAATTGATCATTAAAGGCTTGGTTAAAGTTAACATTTGGGACCATATGTTGACCAAAGGACTAGTTCTAAGGCATGGTACCCTATACTTCTTAGGCCACATTATTTTGAATTGCGACTAAGGAGTTAGATGTATTAATAACATTAGGGTTGAATTTACCCTACCTATTATATCTATGTTTTCCTTACCTTTGGCCTTGGTAGTTTCCCCTAGATCAAGGTCTATTTTCTTGAAAATCCTATTGCTAAGGCTAATATGAACTTTGAAAAGGCTTATTGAAGGCTTGTTTCCTTTTTAAATTTATTATCTCATTCCATAAAGACTAAAACATGATTTTGAGCCCTTGAAAGTTATTTTATTCTAGTTAATAGCTAGATCCACTAGTATAAGCTTTCTCTTGCTTTGGTGCAAGGGTTTTAGAAGATTTTGGTGTAAGGAGAATAATGTTTGATGGGGGATATAAATGGGAGAAGGTATGATCTCAATAAATAAGGGAATCGATGGTTTAGGTGTAAGTTTATCAGCTTGAACTAGATAATTTTCTACCTTAATAGCCACCTCATATGGACATGGTAGTATATTTCCTTCCATAGATTAGATCATCACCACTATTTCACTATTTAAAGCCTTTAAATAATATAGGAAAGCAATGTTGGGGGTTGGTCTAACTGTAACTATGATTCTATCCCAAGTTTTTTGGAACCTTGTGTTGAATTCTTGCATGACTTCATGAATATCTCTTTTAATTTTAGTTAGTTTTTATGCAAGTGAAAAATGGTCACTTTTTTCCTCATATATTTTACACAAGAATGCCCCTAAATGGTCCCATGTCTAAATGGAATTCATAGTAAGGTCTCTATACCAATCTAGGGCCTTTATTTTGAAAGAGATAGCTACTAGCTTAATAGTTATATTCTTCTTTGTGACATTATGTATATCACAAAAAAAATCTATGTTCATGAGGTGTTTAGAGGGTGTTATAGCTTGGTCTTCAGTGTAATAGGGAACACTTTTGAGGGTTGAAATTGGGATAAGATCATAGAGATCAAGGGATAGAGCGCTTTAGAAATTAAAAGCCACAAGAGCTCTAGGTACTACCATGGTTATGCAAGGGGTTAATAAAGGTCCTCTTTTAGGGATAGGCCTGAAAATTTCCCTAAGAGAAAAATTTCCCTAATATGGATGAGTATTTGCAAACTTTAGTCTTTTTTCCAAATTCAAAGGTAGTTTAAAAAATAAAATGGAATACCTATTGAAACTAACCTTATTGTCACCTTTGGCATGATATGAAGTTACTGTTCTACAAAAAATAATTGATTCTTACTTTTAGAATTGCCAGATGCTATTATTTGTAGCTTAACCATTGTAAATTTGATCAAATCAACATCAACTTTGATAAATATTATTTTTGAAAGAAGTGTGTCCCACTGGGAATGATATAAAATATTATGTTATGATTCACACCCTTAGGGAGGGTTCTTTAGTATCTCTCGAACTAAGCCTATAAAATTGGGACAGCCGTAAGTTATGGGTCACCTATGTTGGGATTGAACCTTTAGAGTACGTTGGATTCCTTTTTGATGCTCACCTAAGACCAAAACTAAGCCTAATTATTCATGGTAAAATGGTTAGAAATATAGTAAGGGATCATTAAAAAAATGTGATACACCAAAGTTAAGTGGACACTCACATAAGTTTGAACCCACACTAAATTAATAAAATACAACTGTGACTTACTCAATCTCACAATCTCACCAATTACACAAAAATTTAATATAATAGGTCCCAAAAAATACATTAATCTAGACCTAAAAATTTGCTTTAGAAAATATTCAAAGAGGCAAGAAGAAGGATAACATACTAGGAATAATCTCCTTCATGAATTTCCCATACATAAGTAGACTAAACACTGGTTAAAGATAAGAGACATGCAAAGAGTTGATCTTATTAATTTAAAAGTTAATTCTTAAAATGTTTTGATAGGTTGTAACCTTATCAAACAAGCAAACTTTTAAAAGAGTCATGATGAGTATCCTTGTCTCAAAACAAAATGCTAAAATTTCCAAAAATTAGAGAACCCATACCAAGGGAATGATACCAAGATATATAGGATAAGAGAGAAAACTCAAAATAATGGGTGAGCATGATATCAAAAAAAGAACACCTATCTTGTGTCATTAAATATACCTAAGTTACCATCTTTTTCTCCTTAGCCAATGTAATATTGCCACCCTTTTGATCAATTAGAACATTATATATTGCTTGTTGAGTGAGAATATCCCCAAATTCCCTAAAGCTATATTAAGTTCTCCTAACTATAGTTCTCAATAATATATCTTTTCCTTGATACTTCATCCCAACTCCTACTTGAATACAAAACTTTTATGATCATGGACTTGACTAAAACATTATTTGGGGGCTTTGAAAGGTTGTTATCAAGTTACAACCATGCTGAACAATAGAGTTATTTTACATTAATTACATCTCTGCTTTATCTTCATTCTTGGATCATAGTTCTATCTATAAGTGGAAAACCAATTTGAGGCTATTGGTTTTCCTATAGTTTCCATATACATACAAACCTATAGGAAATATAACACCTTTTCTACCATAATAGGTCCAAAAACCCCATTCTTTCTCTAAAAGAACCTAAACCCATATGTGTATACATAGATCCTCCTAAAACATAAAAAAACTGTAAAAATAACTTTGCCTAATCAAAAATATGAATTAGAGGTCCATATTCTAACTTTAATGGTGATCCATACATGATCATTACATCCCACTACTTTACCTAGGCCATTCCACAACATTTGAACTAGCTCTAATGTTATCAGAAGACCTTACAAAACCCTATGTTTCATGTTCAAAAAAATCTTCCAAACCTTTATTGATAATTCTGGGCTTGCCTTTAACCTAATTGATTGTTGAAAATTGACTTGTCTTATTGACAAGTTTACTCAAATCACTCCATCGATTTAAATTTGTCCAAAGGCCCATGGATCATTAATCTCCCACCAATTAAACACGCCTTTGAAACTTGTCATTTATAAATTATTATTTTAGATTCAATGACTATGTAACTAGTTCTCATTCTTACATCCAAATGTGTGATGCATCATAGACTATTGATTTGTTAGGACCCACTATTTAAAAACCAATTACTAGTTCATAGTCTTAAATTTGAAATCCTCACTCCAATCAAATGGCACTCATGTGATGATAATCGACAGTTGTGTAACCATAAAATTTAATCTTATAAATTTTGTCTCCTTCTATCCATAAATTTGACATTAGCATGAACATCTCATATTGCAGGTCCATTTTCAAAGGCTCATACCTTGAAAAGCAAAAGTCTCAAAAGCCTCAAAATTTTAAGAGATATTTTTATGGTCAACAAGGACAAAACCATTTGATCCATTAGTCCCATGAATTTTCTAGGTGAATATATTGAAGGTCCAAGTTGATGAATCCATATCTATTCTATGTGACATCCTAGTGATGACTGAGCTATTTTGGCTAAGTATGGGAAACTTAGTGAAAATCAATTGAAGAGCCAATTTTTCACATGCATAACTTCATTTACACTTAGGTAGAAGACCTAAGATTTGGTTCATATGATCTTGGAATGAAATTGAAAAAACCCATATGACCAATTATTATTCACTCATCCACATGTACAATATCTAGCTTCAATAAAATATCTACTTATGTTTCTTATGTGCTTCATCAAACAATGCGAGAATTTTCTATGTGGACCCAAAAAATGGCCAACAAATACTAGATGTGGGATTAGATTGCTTTGATCAGTATAATTATGAATTATGGATTGGATTGGATTGTATTGGTCAATTTAATGGACAACCCATGGATTATCTATCACATGTGCATTTATAGGTGGTATACAACATCAAGTTATGATTCACTATTAGAAGATATGTGAATGAATTGAACATCATGATTAAAGGCATGCATTTTAGATAATATAATACATCTATATATCATGAGTGAGGTTGTGCCATAATGTATGCATCATCATAAGATGGAGATACAAACATGTATTCCTTTCACTTGGAACATTATTAGTGGAGAGGCCCATAATATTGAAAGTATGAGGAGACATGGATAAGTATCTTAAATATATTGGCCACCCCATATTCATTTTAATTGAAATAATATTCTTTGTAAGATGATCTATGTTCATTACATGGGGGAGGGATATCATTTATGTCATATATTAATGGAATGGGTTGAATAAGTGGAAGAAGATAATGGGGGACAATCTCACATTTAAGGAGGTAATTGATTCATGTTGTAAATTTTTTGTAGTTCATTAAGTTATTTTTCATCTTAATTAGCAAGAGTTAAATGTATATCTAAATGCATTTTGAAAAATTTAGGAAGAGGATGAATATTAGTGTGAGTGATAGTGTGTATGAAATATTGAGATTTAGAATTTGGAAGTTGGATACTCCAAGGATTAAGATCAACCTCATGTTTTTAACACTTCCCATTATATATGAATTTTATACATTCACTACCATAATATGTGATAGAATGTATATTATTAACCCAAGTATGACCCAAAATCATGTTTTAAGATAAGGGAAGATTATGTAACATACATTTTGTGAAGATTATCTTGGTTCCAATGGTAAGAGGGATCCAAATCCAGGCATGTGGTCTTTGGTTAGTTTTGCCAAATCCATAACATGTGAGTTTGGTTTGTTTGAGATTTTATTTAGATTATATGATTTGTTTAATTAACCAAAGAGAGGTGACATTGATACTTTATTGTTCATTAACTAATAATTTTATAGTTAAAGTGTTAGTGATGTTGATTTTGACAAAGAGAGGTGGATCATCAGTTCAAAATAGAACTTCATCATTTATCATATCTTCTTATGTAAATTATATGGTTGGTTTTGTAGAAAATATTATCTCAATATCATGCAATTATATAGTTTATGGGTATCAAAAAGTAATTCGGATTCATTAGTTGAAGTATCTTCTATGTATTTTAGTCATTTCATAAAGGACTTGTGATGATACAGAGAAGTTCTCACTAATTTCATGATAATAATTTTATAGGGCATAAAATTAAGTTCATCTAGGAAATTTTAGTGAGTTTTAATATAATAATTATTATGAGGTTTAGGTTGTTTAGGTGTAGTAACTTTTGGAAGTATATAAGGATCTATTGGTTGAGGTGGATATTAAATATTAGATGTTTATGAATATGCAAGCTAATAAGTGTTAGTATCTTTAAGTAGATCATCAGTAGATGGTTTCTTAGATTTGGTAACATGATATTCATTATTAGGTTTATGATGATATTTGACTTTATTTGTGCTCATAAACTAATAATTAGTATAATATCAATCATAATTATCATTAATGGCATCAACATATTCATTAAAATGTTATGTAGTGCAATATGAGGAAAGATGATTTTGAGATTTTAAATTTGTAGATTTAGAAAAAAAAATAATAAGATTTAATATACTCATAATGTTGGATCATAATCATATCATCATAATAAATTACTTCACCTAACATGAAATATATCACAAATTTTATAATCCCATGACATGTTTCATGAGAATGACCAATGTCAACATCAGCCCAAAAAAATATATTTGTATCTTATCATGATGGGGAGTAGTGTTATTATAGATAAAAAGTTCAAATGGAGGTAACAGATTCTCATTTTTGCTACATTAAGGGGTGGAAGAAGGGATTTTTATTATCATATTTAAGTTCTCTTATTTTAGTTGAGGGGATTTTGATTAATAATTTTCACTAGTGATGGCATTATATAGGGTTTGTAAAGATTCCTTGATTAAATTATTATATGGTTCAAATTGGTTCATAATAAAATATTGCCTTTTAGCTTGGTCAAGAGCCTCTTCTAATTTTTTTAGATAAAAGATTATAACCTTATATTGAATATAAGTTTTTAAGTTAGTAATAAATAGTTTTAAAATATTATTATAAGTCATGTTATGAACTTATTTATGAGATAATGAGTTACTTATTTTTATAAACGTATGTGTACATTCAATATGTAATTGCTTATCATTGATAAAATTATAGAGACGTCTTTCAAGAAGATCACTTTATTGAAATTATTTTACTAAAACATTGATGAGATCCTCTATTTTCCATATAAAATGTTTGGGAAGTTGATTATATCATTATAGAGTATCTCGTGTAAGATTTTCCATAATAATTTTT
This sequence comes from Torreya grandis, assembly GCA_037957365.1. NCBI lineage: Eukaryota > Viridiplantae > Streptophyta > Pinopsida > Cupressales > Taxaceae > Torreya > Torreya grandis. The sequence continues at coordinate 480,215 of JARHVA010007718.1, read as the reverse complement.
TTGGTAGCAAAATAATTTGTTTGGAACCAATCCTCATAGAGATTGCTAAATCATTTTAGGAAGATAATAGGGTCTTTAGCTCCATCATACCTAATCGTTTGTGAGATACTTACAATATCATTGGATGTGATGAATGGAACTAAAGGTTTATTTTGAATAATTTTAATCATTTTGTTATGCATGATAATTTTAGGGATGATATTCCTATTATCATCTTTAAGAGGGGGAGGAATAAATTTTTTCTTATTTTTATACATGATGATAGGGGTTAGAATTTCATTTTACAAGATATGATTTTGCATTTGAAGCATATGAGCATTGTTAGATGTTTAGATAAAATTCATTTGTTGAACCATTTGAGCAATAATATGCGATGTATATATATGTTTATTTTGATTTTTAGTGTTACAAGGTATATTGTTAATGTTGGTTGGAGGGATATCCATAATGTTAATCAGATGATGATTTCCTATGAGAGGGTTTCCTCTAGGATGATTTATTATGTTGTAATAAATTATTTAAATGGTATAATAAGGGAGCTTATAAATAGTACCATTTAAGTTAGGAACATCTAGATCATCATTTTTAGTGATATGTAATATGTTTAATTATATTGACCTATATGAAGAATGGAATTATTTATGTTATAAGGGGATATCATTTGATGCGGCTAAGTTAGGAAGGAAATAAACCTCTGTATACAGTCAAAATAGGTTAATTCTATCCAAAAATATCCTAATGGATGATTTCATGAAGCTAATTATGTTAGGATTTAGTATTAACATGGTGGTAATTAGTTAGTGATTTATGGTATGGTAAATTACTTAGTAACATTATTTTTATGTAAAAATAATATACATTTGGTTAGTTTTTATATTTTATTAGTTACAATAATATTTCATAGATAACATTATTGCAATGTTCATTTTTGGGTTGAGTGATTATAGAGATTTACGATATCCCTATCTATAAGGGAATCTTGCCCTATGTGTGTGTGTGTGTTTATGTATGTTTGTGTGTGTATCTATTTTTGCCTCTCTCTCTCTCTCTCTCTCTCTCTCTCTCTCTCTCTCTCTCTCTCTCTCTCTCTCTCTCCTCTCTCTCTCTCTCTCTCTCTCTCTCTCTCTCTCTCTCTCTCTCTCTCTCTCTCTCTCTCTCTCTCTCTCTCTCTGTCTCTCTCTGTAGACATACATACATTATATATATGTGTGTGTGTGTGCGTGCATATATGTACATATATATATACATATACATATACATACATAAATATATACATATATATATATACATATATATATATATATATATATATACACACACACACACACACACACACACATATACATACATACATACATACATACATATATATATATTGATATTATTTAGTGTTTTAAATCATGTAATGAACATTGAATTCATACGCACAGGAATAATATTTTAACATAATAAAAATATTTTATTCTATTACACTGACCAAATATTATATACATACATACATAGACACATACACACACATACATACACATATACATATACATACATAAAATATATGTGTGTGTGTGTGTGTGTGCACGCGCACACACACACACACACACACACACACACACACACACACACACACACACATGTTATGTATGTATATGTATATATGTATGTATGTGTGTGTATGTGTCTATGTATGTATGTATATAATATTTGATCAGTGTAATAGAATAAACTATTATTATTATGTTAAAATATTATTCCTATGTGTATGAATTCAATGTTTATTACATGATTTAAAACACTTAATAATATCAATATATTATTAATAGTTGTAATAGATTAGATTTATTCTCAATCCAATGGAACATTGATTTGTTTATAGGTGAATTAATATTGTTCTTCACCCTTGTTGATGAAATTTATCAATATATAAAAGAAGAGTTTTTTAATATTTTATTTATTGTTGGTAGAGGTTTCATTTTAATTCAAGGGTTTACATATCAATGTCTTTAGATCTCGTCAATATTATTTCCACTATAGACTTGATTATAGGTTTCTTGCATATTTTAAATTGTCATTCAAATGTGATTTGATAGATTAACATTGAAGTAATGTTGCGATACATGTCATTGATTCCTATGACATATATTATACTTCCATTCACATTGGATTCAGCCATAATATATGATCGACTATTTAAACCCCTAAAAATATTCTATACATATGGAAATTGATGGCAAGATTAGATTAAAATTCTAGCATTGCTTAGCCCATTATTCTTTAAAATCATGCCATCTTTACAATGTCTGGCTTTACTTATGAGATTCAACTCATTGGAAATCAAATGCATATGAAAAAATATTTTTAATGGTATTACACATTATTCAAAAAATCCATGTATGAATGATACATTAGATAAGTTTGGATTTGAGGTATACATCTCTATAAAAGCGTAGTCAATTAACCAGTCCTATAAGGTACTCATACAAAGTCATTTTTTTTTATGAATCATGTTAGGAACTTACTAAAAATTTAATATTGTTGATTATTAATAAAAATATATAGTTCCCATTATTCAAAAGTAAAATATTTATTTAGATCTGGTCAATTGGATTTTATTAAAATCTTAAATTTTTTATTTATTTTGGGTTAAATGTCCTTCATTAATGTATGAGAAGTTTTTGTTATTTTTTTTGGTTTATATTTTTTTAATATTAAAGTTTTTTTTAATGAATTAATTAGTTTTATTTTTAATTTTAAGAGTAAAAAAATGGTACTAAAAAGGTGTCATTATTTGTAGTTGTTATTAAGATTTTAAAGTCTTTAGATTGATCGATTATTTGATTATTATTAGTTTATTTTGTCAAAATTCATAATAATTCATATGCCACTAGTGTATGTCAAGGAATATATGTTGAAAGAATCAAAAATAAAAAATATATCTCATTTTAATGGATACATTATTGGTTGAAACCAACATCCATATAATGTTTCACATTCTGGGGTGGGTTACAAAAATAACCTAGTGTGGAAACTATTGATCTTCAAATTTTTATCGACTAAGTAAGCATGTTATCATGAAGGAAGGAAAAGGTAATGGAGGAAGGATTTTTTCACATCCTCTTGTCAATTACCAATAATGGGGCCCACGTGATGTGATGACATCTTTTTTTGATTATATGGTGTGGATTTTAGTTTTTCTAATTTTTAGTGTGGTGTGTTTTTCACCAAATCAGCTAAAGTCAAGGATAAGTTTTTAGTGGCAGTGAAGGTTCTCTATGTTATTTTTTGTTTGGGTGGAAAAAACATGGACAAAGTCTTAAAAAGTTGATGATTATTTAATCCTCATACTAGTTTATTTTCTAGTATTATGTTATGAGTATTCCCTATGTAACCCCTCTTATGGAGGCATTATATAGATTTTTTAAAAATGTACTATAACACTCATGGATTTCATGAAATCACATGTGGTGTACCATGTTTGAGGTCATATCCATTGGTGACATGTTAAATTTTAATATGAGATATGTTTTACCATGTAAAAACTAGGGGGAATGTTGGGATTTAGTATTCACATGGTGGTAAATAGTTAGTGATTTATGGTATGGTAAATTACTTAGTGGAATTATTAATAGATAATAATAATGTATATTTGGTTAGTTTTTACATTATTTTGGTTACAAAAATATTTCATAGATAACATTGTTGTAATGTTTGTTTTGTAGTTAAGTGATTATAGGGATTGACTATGTACCTATCTATAAGATATTCCTTCCCCATATATATTTATTGTGTTAGATTTAATATTTAGTTAGTGTAATAGAATAAAATATTATTCATGTGTGTCTGAATCCATTATTCATTGTATGGGTTAAAACACTGAATAATATCAATAGCCTAATAAAAATTAGGGCGATAATAGAAAACAAACCAAAAGGATAAGATAAGAAAAAGGATAATAAAATTAACTCAATCAACTACAAGAAATGAAATCAACTAGTTTTATCTATTGGATTTTATAGGAATTTATGAATTGAATTAGGTTAGCTAGGACATACATAGTTTACTAGGTTGATCTGATGTGATTTAAATAAGTCTAAAAATGTTGTCCTAAAGATAAGACTAAGTTCACCAGGCCATGTGTAGTCGGTTAGACTAGGCTAGTGTGACTTTGATAAGTCTAGAAAAGTTTGTTGAAGATAATATTATCTTGGCCTAGACATACATATCTAGACATGCTAATCTACTATGATTTCAATAAATATGGAAAAGGTTATCTAAATATAAGACTAATTTGGCCACCAATCTAGTGTGATTTCAATAAATATAGAAAAGGTTGGTTAAAGGTAAGACTAAGTCAATGAAGGCATATGGAGTCAACTAGGCTGATCTAGTGGTATTTAGAGAAGTCATAAAAAACTATTAAGTCAATCTAGTCAAATTAGTTGAACATTAAATAAAAATGAAATTATATTAAGATTATTATTTCAACTTGGTTGATTTAGTTATACATGCAATAACATACAATGTTGGTAAACATATTGAGTCAAGATGGTTCACGTAGTTATACAAGTATTAAAATACATGGTTATAATAAACCAAAATGGTTTATTTAATTGAATTCATAAATAAAATTACAATAATTTTAACTATGTATTTTTTAATGTAATAGTAAAGTATACAAAATACTAAATTATCTACCACACAACACATAAATGTATTAATGTTGGTCAATATAATATGTGATACAATAGAGAGTAATAATCAATAAGTAGAAAATGTAATTTTATAATAAATTATGATAAGTAATTATCCCAAAAAAGATTATAAAGGTATAATAATTTTTTTGATTCATTTTTAGGATTCCAAAAATACTTACTTGACCATTGGATAATGATGGCCCAACATTTTAGAGTGATAACTATGTAGTAAGTGTCATTCCCATAACCCACTAAGCTTGATTTCAAGGGTAAGGTAGAAGTAACTTATCAATAGTAACCACTAATTGATGTAATGCATGATCAAATAGATTATTTAATTCCTAATGTTTAATCCAAAGCAAAATCCTAAGCCTTTTTGAAACATTATGAGGTATGTGGAAATTAAAGATCGTGCTTATCTCTTTAATATGGGAATGAGTATTGGGTCAATACCCTCACACCATAATATATGTTAATGATAAAAAAGGACCATAAATATATTATCATATATCCCTTCATTATAGTAGCTAAGTAGTTTTAAAACTATTAGTTCACAATTTTTAGGCAAATCAACATAAAGTGAAAATTAACAAAAAAAGTAATTATAAAAATTCAATTTTCAATTATCTTGTTAGTAAGTATATAAGTAGATAGCCAAAAAATTTCAAATAAAATGTGATATTAATTACTAAGAAATTAAAATGAATTGCCTTGATTATTGTAAAATTTAAAAGATAAAAGAAAATTGGTTACTCCAATCTAGTTGAAAAATAGAACATAACACAATCGGATAGGTTGATCTAGTATATTTTGAAAATATGTCTTAATTAAACATAGTAAGCTAGATCAAATTAGTTTGTTTGGTAGATCAAATATAAACATAATTAAGTCAGTTAAGTTTACGTAATTTCCTATCTGATACATTTTTATAAAACTAAAAAACTAGTAAAAATAGTCTAAAAATTGAATAATTTGACTAATTTTTATGAAAGATAGAAATGTCAAATTGATGAAAATGAAAGTATGAATCTTGTTTAGATTAAACATAAATAATATAATTAAATTGACTGAGTTGACTTAGTTTAATAATAAAATAATGATTAGTAATTATATTATTCATACTTGATTGAGTTTTGTAGAGGTAAACATATGAAAAATAGAGGTTAAATAAGATTAGCTAGGTCAATTTAGTTTGTTAAAAAGTTAATAGTTTAAAGTGGTGAAATAAAACTACATCAACTAGATAAATCTAGTTTACTAAAAGCGAGGAAGTAAAAATTGTTAAATTAGACTAGATCAATCAACTTGATCTAGAGAAATTTATAAAATATGGAAAACAATGAGTCAACCAGTGTGCCTAACATTTAAAATGAAATAATAAAAGATAAAGGAATAAACTAAGTTGACCAACATGATCTAGTTGACTATAAATCCTAGACCTACAAAGAAATAAAAGGATTAGATTGACCAGCCTAATCTAGTTTAATATAGAATAAAAGCCTATAAATAGAGTAAATAAAATAGATTGACCAGCTAAATCTCATTGATTGTGTAAGGGCAACCTAAAAAAAAAGGATAAAACATGATTAACCAATGCGATCTAGACGATTTTGGATCATAAATCTATAGATAGATATTAATACTAGATTTACCAACTCGATCTAATTGACTGTAAATGAAAAATTAAAAATATGCAAGGGTTAGATTAATCTTGGGTCACTATAATGTATGAAAAAAATCAAGATAGATATATGTATTGTTTAACTTAGTAAATACAATATTGAATAAAGTAATAAACTAACATCCATTTTAATACATGCTTATATTGGGAGCATGACCAAATTGGATGAAACAACCCCCTGAAAAAATGTAATTGCATTATTAGAATACACTTTACACTATGTGCATGACCTAAGGCCTCACTTGTTTATGCAAGCAATGATCCTTCAACACACTCAAGAAAACATAACTAACAGTTAATTAAAACACATGTGGTACTATACCTAATTCTATAAGCACACAATAAATTTTATCACTACATAAAAGAGATTATAGTCATGAAAAGATATGAAAATTGAAGCATCATAGGTAAGTATTTGATGCTACTAATTGAGGTTATCAACTTTCGAATGGCTTAGGGTCATTGAACCATTGTAAACTTATTGTTTTCAGTTAACAAGTTATCCAAATTAATAGGAATGGATACATGATTAACTCCATTATTTACCTAGTAAGATATAGTGGTAGCCTATGATTGGATATTTGTAAATGATATCATATTGGCAAATAGCCCATGCATTTGAAATTATTAATAATAAGGAATTAATGTAATGGAAAGTGTATTACAGGAAAGTATATGTTCCTCTAGCATTAGTTATTCAACAAACCATTATATTTAAAGTAAGAGGAAACATTCAACCTATAAAACTCTCTTAATTCCTAAAGAATTTGCATCTATAGGCTAATAATAAATTTAGTATTATAAAAAGTAATAAATTTACAGCCATGCATATATTTAGTAAAACTATCAATAGCATTAAACAACTAATACATTAACCTTTCTTATAATAGGAATTTGTTATGATCCCACCTTTTTATAATCTATTTTACTAATTAAGACTGATAACTCCTGAACCAAAATAGGTTGAACCTTGTCCCCATTTGGTGCAAGTGCACAAGTATTTTATTAATTTCAAAAAAAAAAGTACATAAGGGTGCCTTTACTCCATTAACCCTTTTACAATGCAAACATGGATTTATATAGTTTTTACTAATGACCGGTAAAAACAACTATTCCTATAACCAACTAAATATGGGAAAACAACCCGTAAGGTAATTCTAATTAATAAATATAAAACATTAAAACCACCTAATAATTAAACTAAGTTTATTTTATGGGGGGTGTCTTTACTAAAAGATGCATGCCACATTTACAATAATTATTTATTACCTACCAAAAATCTAACCTAACATTAAGACTTTGGAACAAGTCCTAACAAACCCCCTTATGATCCAAAGTCAGGTCTTTGGATACATACCAAGCATTTTTTTGAATTTTTCAAATTTGATTCTGTCAAGGGGTTTTGTGAAGATATCAGATGTCCGATCAGCAGTTGTGCAATATATTGGATCAAGAGATTTTTTACCACTACCATTCACAGATAATGGTATTTGACATCCATATGTTTTGTTTTGGCATGAAACACTAGATTTTTGGACATCCTGATTGCACTCTGATTATCAATGTATAACTATGTAGGAGTAAACTAAGAAACCTGAAGATCTTCACGAATACGACGAAGGTAAACAATTTCTCTAGAAGCATCCCATGCTGAAATATACTCTAATTTTGCTGATGAATTTTCCACTATATCCTGCTTCTTACAACACCAAGAAATGGAAATTGAATCCATATGCATAGTGTATCCTGTGGTTGACACTTTGTCATCCACACATCCACCAAAATCTACATCACAATATCTAACAAGTTTGAAGTTCTTGTTATGGCGGTATTCAAGGCCATATGTTTTCATTCCCTGAAGGTAATGGAGTACTCATTTTTCTGCATGCCAATGAGTTTCTCTAGGCTCATGCATAAACCTAGATAAAATTCCAACTAAAAATGAAATATCGGGCCTGATAGTCATCAAGTGTATCAAAACTCCCACCAATTGTCTATATGTGGTGCCATCAAAAAAGGCACTGATATCATCCTTAGACAATTTCAAGTTACTTTCCATCAAAGTGAGGGCACGTTTGCAATCACTCATGCCAAACCTCTCTAATAACTCATAAATATACTTAGTTTGTGAAATGAAAATACTATGCTCTTTTTGAGTTACCTCTATGCCTAGATAGTAGTGAAGAAGTCCAATATCTATCATCTCAAACCCATCTTTTAATTCCTTCTTCATAGACTTGTTATGGTTTTCATCATTACCTATGACAAACAAGTCATCGACATAGAGAACAAGTATCACCATTTTCTTACCTTGCACTTGAAAATAGAGAGTATCATTAGATTCACTATGATGAAAAATAATGGATTTCAAGTATGAATCCATTTTCTCATACCAAGCCCTGGGTGCCTGTTTAAGTCCATACAAAGCTTTTATCAATTTACATACTTTGTGTTCAGCACCCACCTATTCAAAACCCTAAGGTTGTTTCATATAGAATTCTTCTTGTAAATCACCATTTAAAAAGCACTTTTAACATCTAATTAATGTACTTTCCAACTATTTTGTGCTACTAAGGCAAGTACCATACGAATAGTGTGCCATTTGGTAGTTGGTACAAATGTTTCCTCATATTCAATACCTTCTTGTTGTGCATATCCTTTTGCAACAAGTCGTGCCTTATGTTTATCAATGGAGACATCTAATTTATACTTAGTCATATAAACCCATTTACATCCGATGGGTTTAACACATGGAGGAGGATCAACTAAAACCCATGTATTACTGTTAAGTATGGAATCATACTCACATTTCATTTCCTATTGCTAAACATGTTCAGTAGATGCCTCCTCAAAAGTGGATGGCTCAATGGAAGTAGTAAAACCATAGCATAGTTTACCTATTTTCAGGAATTCTTGGGCCTTGTGAAACCAACTTCATCTGCTGCCAAGTCAGAAAAAGTACTTTGAGCCCATTTTGGATACTTAGAAAAATTATTCAAATCAGGAACTCCAAAATTCTTAACATGTTCATCATTCGAAGGGGGACTTAGAGAATTTTCAACAATTTCTAAGTCATCAACATGTGAACTTGTAGATGAAGTAGAGGAAAGTGAAGGAATTTGAGTCACATACCATAACTTTGAAGAGTTATCCCAATTATTCAAACCCTTATCTCTTTTTATATTTTTCCTCTCTAATCTATCAAGTTAAGAATCAATCTCTATAGTGTTCATAGTCCCAAACTCATCAAATATTACATCTCGACTCACTATGAATTTTCTTGAATCCTGTGCAAGAAAATGAAACCCCTTTTTATCTTTAGAATAACCAAGAAAGATGCATTTTTGACTTCATGGTTCCAACTTAGTTCTATGTTCAATAGGAACCAAATCAAAACAAACACATCCAAACACTTTCAAGTGTTTAACTTTTGGTTTAAATCCATACCATGCCTCATATGTAGTTTGTCCCAAAAGTGCAACTGTGGGGGACTTGTTTCTCAAATACACTGCAGTACCAATATCTTCAGCTCAAAACTTATCATCAAGCTATTTATAGTGTAACATGGCACGTGTTGTTCCCTCTAAAGTTCTATTCATTTGTTCAGATACTCTATTTTTTTATGGATTATAAGCATTAGTATATTGTCGATGAATACCATGTTCTCAACAATAATCTAAAAATTCATTAGAGGTATACTCACCTCCATTATCTAAATGAAGAGTGGCCAAATGTAAACTTGTTTCTTTTTTGACTAAGTGTAACCAATCAACAAACTTAGTGAAAACTTCAGATTTGTTTTTCATAAAGAATACCCAAGTCATCTTAGAAAAGTCATCAATAAAAAAGACAAAGTATCTACACCCACCAGTGGATGACTTTTTCATTACACATACATCACTATGAACTAACTGTAAACATTTGTTAGCTCTCTAAGATGACTATTTAGGAAATTTTTCTTGATTTTGTTTGTCCAAAACACATGACTCATAAAGAATACTATCTTTGCAAAAAGTAGGCAACCCATTCACCATACCATATCTCTGCAAATTCACTAAAGAGTGGATATTCAAATGTCCATAGCGGAGATGCCATAACCACTGTGTAGACATAGTACCTATACCTATGTCAATAACTACTACAAGTTCTATATTGGGAGGAAGCACCTTATAATGCAATCTAACCAAGTTTCCATCTTCATATCTTGTATACATTGTTTTATAATTATCCTTCACTAGTTGATGTAAATGAGCCCATTTTCAAGCACAATTTGATAGCCTTTCTTTCGAATAGTTACCAAAGAAAGTAAGTGTTTCTTCAATGTGGGAACATACCAAACATCCTCCAAGTATTTTATAGACCCATTAGGAAGAAGAATCCAAATAGATCCAAGTCCTAGTGGTGTATGCATAGACTTATCTACTAAGGCAACTAGAGAGAGAGAAGCATCCTTATAAGACTAAAAGAAATCTCTCCTAAATGTCATGTGTTTGGTTGCTCCTATGTCTAAAACCCATAAATCTATGAGCTCATCTCTAGCCTCATATTCAATATAATCAATGTGCCCCAAAGTAGTGAATGCAGATTCATGGGCAACATTAGTAGATTCATCATAGTCATGATCAGCATACTGATCAGAGTTAGTCTTAGTCACTTTTTATGGCCTCTAAATTTTATCAAAAGGAATCCTACATTGTGAGGCAATGTGACCAAATTTTCCACATTTATGACACTAAATGTCTGATCTACCTCGACCTATGCCTCTATATGAGTTGTGACCATGTCCTCGATCACTTGTTTCATGTGAATGTGATTGATTAGATTGTTGATTATTTGAATGACCCCTACCTCTATTTTGATATCTGCCTCCTCTGTAACCTTGACCCCCTCTATAACTATTTCCTCTATTATTTTGATGCCCAGATGAAGATGAACTAGGATTTGACTCCAAAACATGGGCTTCTTCAATTTTATTGGATTTCTTGGGTAGAGAGAGGTCATTTTGGATGAGCATCTCAGCCAACTTATCAAAGGTGATGCCTGTGATCTTGTCAGAGACATGCAACATTTCAACAAAATTCCTGTATGACCTTGGTAGTCCTTTCAAAGCAATAGTAACTATGAGGTCATCATCTAGTTTTCCAAAACCAACCTTAGTATACTCAGTAGTGATATTTTTCAACTTAGACATATATTCTCCCATATCCCCATCTTCATCTAATGACAAAGTAAACAACTGCATATGAATATCTATCTTCTTATGCTTAGATTTCTTATCATACAAATTTGATAATGTTTTCCATGTAGTGTAACTATGAGGAGAATTTTCAATATGAACATAAGTATCATGAGTACAACAACATTTAATGAGAGATAAGGCCTTAGAATCACACAAATTGAATATATCTAATTTAGTCTACTCTATTAGCAATGTGGGATTTTCATTCTTAACAATATCCCATAACTCATTAAACACTAGTGAAGCCTCCATTAATCATTTCCAATTTGAATAATCGTAAACTATTAATCTATCACCATCTGAAAGTAAATTCTAAATTTTTTGGCATTTTAAAATGAAAGCAAGTGCAGTAGAGAAAAGTGCAACAAAATGCAAAATAAATGAAACAAATATCACACTCACTGTATAAGACACTACTTCTACGGGGTTTTGCACCTAACCTCCACGTAGAGCATAAAAGAAAAATAAGTATTTTTGATGGGTTTTGCACTTAACCTCACCAAAAAATCAATGATTACACCCTTATTTTTCCAAATTACAACCTTATCTCACCACAACAATGCAAAAGAAATATGATTGAATTTGCCCTTTTTCAAAAAATTAAATAACACAATACAATAAGTATGTGTTTTACAATATTCAGATTTAAAAAGGGAATATTCCTTTTTCAAAAAAGCATATTCCAAAGCAAAAAAAAAAACTTTCTCCAAAAAGAAGGGATTTGAACCCTTGACCTCCTCCTTTGAAAGCTTTTAATAAAATAAGCTTAACCAATTGCTCTAAGAGCATTTGAAAAACATTATGCTTAGAAATTTCTACTTATTCTAGATTTTGTGTATGAGGGAAAATTTAAAAAAATTACATATGAGTAAATAAATTCAAAATTTTCCCTTTTTACAGCCTTCTCAAGCAAGATTCCTCTCGTGGGACCCACTAAGACAAATTTTTGATATCAAAAAACATTAGAAATAGCAAAAGTAAATTTCTAAATTTTATTGCAATTCCAAGTTTCCCTGGGATGCCATGGTAGCTCCTGGGAATTTTCTTTTCTCCTGGTTTCTCTCTCATAGGCCATACAAATCCATACAGGCTGGGTAAAAAGGATTTTCACTAAGTTTTTGCAAATTTTTTGAGGTGTATTTGCAGGGAATGAGATCAAAATAAAGCCTGGGCATTGGAAGGTTGTACCATAGGCTGTACAAGCTCAAAAAAAATTTAGATTCACAATTTGAATGCAAAAAATAGGGGTTTAATATCATTTGATCAAGATTGGTAGGTGTTTTAGCTATTAAGAGGCCTGATAATGAGATGAATCAATAATGGCAGCCATGAATAAATATTACAAATTTTTTTTCAAATAAATAGGTTGTACAAATCTGGTTTTGGCCAAAAAATAATGAATTTAATAACATTAAAATGCTAAAAAATCATTTTTATGCCAGATGAGGATGTTTGAGCACAAGACAATGGAGTATGAATGATAAAAAAAGACTAGACTATGGTATAGGTGTGTGTGTGTGTGTGTGTGTGTGTGTGTACAACAAATTTGGTGTAAAATAATAACACAATCATTAAAATCATAAAATGAAAATGATATAATAATAATTGAATACACACACACGTGTGTGTGTGTGTGTGTGTGTGTGTGTGTGTGTGTGTGTGTGGGTTAACTATATATTTTTGTCATGACTTATATTTGAGTTGAGTTTTGTTATCAATGACTACAATCAATCAATGTATCATGATTGGGTTTTGTGATTATGTATTAATCTTTCAAAGGTGTGAGTTTTTCTATAGCCTTTAACTTTGATAGGGTCACCTAGTTATATTTGACTAGATTCTATACCACTGTGTTATGTTTATAAGGTTAGATGACTAAAATTTTGTCTGCAATTAATGTTTTGATTAAAATTGTAAATATGTGTGTTAGATTCCATGCCAAACATAATGACTTGAATCTATTATAATTGTAGGAATACAAATGGATTCTATTTTTCCAAACTTGATAGGGTGTTGGAAAAGTTTGAAGGAGTTGTTTATGCACCTTTATGAGATGTTTTGGTTGTATCAAATATTTAGACTTCAAATTGAATTATTATCCTATTTTGATTTGTTATTATGGTCAAATTTATTATTTTGGTTTGAATTATTATTATGTCTTGATTAAATGAAGTTATTTAATAGATTTTGTGTGGTCATTTATTGTTTGATTAACATTCCTAGACTAGACCTAAATAAATATACTAGTATATATTTTTATTTTGGATGGTCAAGGCTGACCATGACTTGAGTGTGGATCCAAGGTGGTTAAGTTGAAGACTATATAATGGATTAATTTTAATCTATTATATATCATTCAAAAGTCAATATTAAGCTTCCCCACTCTTGATCTGTATGATAGATGGATTAATTATTCCTATCTCACCTCAAAATGGTATAATGATCTTCTTTTATTATTTTATTTTGAGATGTCTCTTTGTTAGAAATCTAACTACTTAAGATTTACCTTCATGTTCCTAGTTATCATAACCACCATCCTGGTGATGATTGGGGTCATGAGGGCCATCAATAGTTGGGATCATAGGGCTAGTTGGGTTGGCTAGTCTTGATCCATTCATTCATTTTAGATGCATACTTTAGTGACTTCATAGAAATGTAAAGTAATATGGTAATAATTTAAATTGTCAAGTTATGTTTAATTACTTTGTTAGCATTGATATAGATTTAGATAATATTTATCCACTTACTATATTTTGTTAGCATTGATATTGAATTAGTTAGTATGCAATATTTATTATATATATTGACCATGCTAAATAATAACCAATGATTCTTAATGAATTGTGGAACTAATATGTAAGTTGAACATTGTTTAAGGGTAAGATGGTTAATGTCTAAAGGTGATATAATTCAAGTACACTAAATTATTAAGATATTAGTTTAACTTTCATATTGATGAAACATTCTATTCAAAAATGGAGAATCATTATTCCAATGTTAATTTATATGTAAGTTAGATTATTGTAAAATCATGTATGTGGATAAAATATATAGTCATTTTTATATTGATTTCTTGAATCTAAATGTATAACTTGGATATATGAACTGACCTATGAATGTTATTTTAGTAGGATTTACTTAAATGTTTATACTAGATTTGTTAACCACATATCATGTAAATCTAGTTTGAATTCCAAGAGTAGAATAATATTCTATTAGATTATATAGTTAAATCAAATATAGATTATGTTGGTGATTCATCATTACATAGTCTCAAATTAAGCATGAAAACAAAACTTAATAGATATCTTTAGATTATCACATTATGTATATGGTAAATTAATTTACATAGATACATATGGATCTCTCAGTAATTTCAAGCAATACATAAACTATTCAAATTTATGGTAACTAGTTCATGCAAAAGATAAATCAGAATCCTTCTTTCTAACATGCATTTCAGACATACCTAGTTGTGTGTGTGTGTGTATATATATATATATATATATATATATATATATATATATAGATATATAAGGTATACAACTAGGTATGTATACCTTATATATATATGTATGTATGTGTATATATATATATATATATATATATATATATATATGTATGTATGTATGTATGTATGTATGTATATGTGTGTGTGTGTGTGTGTGTGTGTGTGTGTGTGTGATTTGAAGAGTAGTAATTTTATTTCCTTAAGGTATATATGATATAAACATATGATATGAGAATTAATACTTTTATTCTTATATTAGATAAGAAATGAACTGAAGGTTACCTTAATTCTTTATTAATCAAGATTTTTCACAAAATATGTATCATATTCCTACATAAAATGATCATATGTTTAAATGAAATTAATATGATGACATTTTTAAAAATAATTCTAAGTAGATATGTATGTTACATAATGTTACTACTCCATTTGATGATTGCATAATTATAAATGAAAACCTGCACACTTGCTGATTTCTTTTACTTATGCTATATGTGTTTTCACTTTCCCTTATATTAGTTGAACATACTTGCATCGTTTCCCTTGGCTTACCTAAAATAAAAATTGTAAGAGTTCCTTAAGTGGATAAATTTATTTGGGTTCTACTCAACTTGAACTTGATTGAATTTTTTTTTCTTTGATTGTGTTATATTTTGTCTACTTTGATTATTATTGTTGTTATAAATCACTTGCAACTCCCTTCTAGTCTATTTATAATATGTGTTATTTCTAAATGTGATGATTCATTAGGCATACAACTACTTAGATAATAATGGAATATTTTATGGAAATAATTAATTCTTTTCTTAAACAATGCTATTAAATTGACTTAGTTATTACATGATATATAAGTTTGTCTTGTTTTGAAATAATTAGTTAAGCAAGGTTCAATTGATTAGATACCTTAGATTAATAATATATTAGCCTCTCTTATTTATTAATATAGTATTAGATATGTGAATTTAATGGTTATATGAATTCATTTTTTAATTGCTAATAGGATAATGATGTTGCTCATAAATATATCATTCATCATATCCTAAGTAATGGCATCCATGTATGAATTATTTAGACAAGTAGTGTAGTGACCTCAAAGGCCATAAGTCAATTATGATCTTGGCTAGTAGTACTATGGAACCTTGAGTTTTTAATATGTTTTTCTATTTATGTAATAAAATTTTATATTTTATGAATTATTATAAATTTTCATGTGTTAAATTGATTTTTGGTTGTTATTTTTATTTACTTATCTGAATTATGTTCAAACTTAAGGTTAGTAACCTATAATTTTAACATAAACTATTGTTAACCTGAATTATAACTTAAACTAATAGAGTTATCTTTCCCATTTAAACTAATACTTAAACTTAACCATTCTTGAATGGTATTGAAATACATTGAGGAGAGTGAGGTATTTATCTAGAGTTAAAGACCTAAAAATAGTCCTATGTGAAAGTATGAGTTCCACATATGGAGCTTAGGTCCTATCTATGTATGCATACACTAATATACTCTGAACCCCATAAAACATCTAATCTAGTAACATATTTCCCCATAGCAACTTTTGTATGTATTACCTCTAGTTAATTACCTTAATTCAAATCCTTTGGTTCCATGTATGAGTACATGAGTTTGTTGAACATTTATCATTTGTGTTCACAAGTGAGGTAATTGGGTCTAACACACATCAAAAATGTACTCTAATATAAAATTATAAAAAAATTTAGGGGTTGTCTCATTTGGTATCAAATAAATTTTCTACTCTAGGGAATTTCAGCAATGAGTGTCTTTTTATAATGTTTTAATCTGATGAGTGATCACTTGTAATTCTTAGGATGGTTAGAATGCGATCAAGTAGAGGAAACATCCATGGGAACCCTCTTAATGTCAACCTAACTAGGGGTAGAGGTAGAGTATGAGGAAGGGGTCATCATGGCTACATCCCCATTTTTAACCAAGAAGACTTGTCATTAATAGTGTTAACAACAATATCAAGGTACCCAATGCTGAAGTAGTTAGTGGGAATCCAACTGAAAAGCATGAAGAGATACTCAATGGAATCTTGAAAATCATTAATACCTTTCAAGGAAATATTGATGACCAAGAGAAATTATTGAATAATATTGAATGGATATCCTAAGATGAATTACCCAAATTAGAGATGGGGTAGGTACAAGGACCTGTGATTTAAGAACTACCTTTGACCATAATTGACATAATCATAAAAGAGTTGAAGAAGCTTCCACTACCTACCATTTTAGGTGAGGAATCAAGTGATTCAACTAATGCATGGATGGTGCACTTTTATAAATACTTCAACTTATATAACATTCCATCAAATGTGAAAGCTATGGTGGCAGCTTACCATCTAGTTCGTCCTATAACTTTATGGTGGAATCACCTTTATGCTATTGAAGCATATTAGTCCTTCAATCTATTTTGGAATATTTTTGAGGCTCAGTATCACAAATTATACCTAAATTTAAACTATAAGGATAATAAAATCATTGATTTTATCTTTTAAATTAATAAAATATGTCTTTTGTTGAGTATGATAATACATTTATGATTTTTTTTCATTATGTGAACTATATGCATGATGAAGAAACCGAGATTACTAAGTTAAAACAAGGGCTCAAGGAAATATTAATTCATGACATAAATATGATGAACCCAAGGATTTTGGATAAAGTAATTAAATCAGCCTATATGGTTGAGGAAAAATAAAAGTCTCACCAAAAGGCAAGACAAGAATTTAATAAAAGTATACAATAGTCTAAAGTAAAGAACTTTTCTCCCATAAGAAATAAATTTTAAAAACTAGATTAGAACCATATATTTTTAGGTGGTAGTAAAAAATTTATTAATTTTTATAATTAGAAAAGGAATTTTAAGTCCCATGGATCCTCTAAATTTTGTTATTATAATAAGGAACAACATCAAAATAACCCATGTGCATCTACCACAGGTGCTAATACAGTTTTGATGGCATATTCTATACGTATTTTTTGATGGGAATATGGTGAAAACAACTATAAAAGGACTATCCTAAATTGAAATTAGGCCAAACAAAAAATCATAGGGTATATGTTGTTATTGATAATCATAATGTTGATTTATAGGCCACCCTAATTAAAACCTAAGGTATAATTAAAAGTTTTCCCTTGACTATCTTAATTGATTCAAGTCTAATAGATTGATTTATTTATCCTTTTATTATAAGGCATTGTAACCTTAAACCTATCTTGATAAGATAAGGTTGAGAGGTTGAGTTAGATATTAACAAGAAAGTGCTTATTCTTGAGTTCTTAGAATAAGAAAAATTAGATATTGGCATTTTTAAAACCAAGGTGAATCTTTTTCTCATGCCTTTAGGGTCTTATAATCTCATCCTTAGGATGGATTGGCTGTATGAACATAAAACCACCCATGATTGTATAGGTAAAATAGTTTAATGCACTAATGACCTTGTATAAATTATAGAATTGTAAGGCATGCAAGGATCCACAAGACAAAGACTCTCAACCCTATAGCTAAAAAGAGGTGTTAGGAAAGGCTAAAAGCTTTATGTAGTGTAACTATATGAATTACCTTAGGAAAATGAGTTGGTACACATAGATTTTCCTATTCTAAGGGAGTTTATGGATCTCTTTTGTGAGAAATCACCCAGTTTACTACCCAATAAGGAATTTGATTTTTTCATTGATATCGCACTTAGATATTCCCATACTTTTAAAGCCCCCTACCACATGAATGTGGCTGATCTATAGGAGTTGAAAATTTAGTTTCAAGAACTTTTAGATAGTGGAAGCATTCAACCAACTGTGTCTCCTTAGGGTGCTTCAATGGTCTTTATGAATAATAAAGATGGTACATCGAGGCTTTGCATTGATTACTGCATACTAAATAAGGTAAAAACCAAAAACCATTATCTTTTTCTTAGGATTAATGACTTGTTTAACCAAATGAAGGGTGTTACAATATTCTCTAAGATTGAATTGAGATTGGGCTACCGTTAGCTAAGAATAAGGGAAGATGACATTCATAAAATCAATTTTATAACTTGATATGGGTACTATGTGTTCATAGTTCTACCTTTTGGCTTAACTAAAGCACTTGTATCTTTCATGGATCTTATGAATAGCATATTTGGATATATTTTGGATAAGTTTGTGCTAGTTTTTATTGACAACATTCTCATGTATTCTAAAAATAAGGTTGAGCATGATCAACACCTTTGTTTAGTCGTACAAAGACTAAGACAACATAAGTTGTATGGGAAACTCTCCAAATGTGCATTTTATGAATCTTAAATTTATTATTTGGAACACATTATTTATAAAGAGGGCATCAATATTTATCCCATGAAATTAAATATATATATAATATTGGCCTATTCTTACTAATTTTCATGAAGTGCACAACTTTATGGGTTTGGTTGGTTATTACCAACATTTTGTTGAAAACTTTTCTAGTTTGGCCTTTCCCATTACCTCTTTGTAGTGCAAAGGAAACAAATTTGTATGGATTACTCAATATGAGGAGTCATTAAATAAGCTAAAAGTGTTTCTTACAAAAACACCTATTATTATCATGTCAAACCCAAAATGTAACTTTGAAGTTTGGGCTTATGCTTCTAAGGAAGGTTATGGAGTCATCTTGACACAAGATGGTAAAGTTATAACTTATTAATCATGAAAATTAAAAGATAATGAAAATAAATACCATATACATGACATGGATCTTACTTCCATTGTTCATGCACTTAAAAAATGGAAACATTTCTCAATTGGAAAGCCTTTTAAGGTGAAATCTGATCACCATATTCTTGAGTATTTATTTTCTTAAGAATATTTAAAAGCACACTAACATAGGTGGCTAGAATTTTTGAGCAATTTTGACATGGACATATCATATGTCAAAGGCAAGGGAAATAGTTTGGTTGATGAACTCAATAGAAACACATTCCTTTCTTCCTTATTAGTGTTACAAGGAAATTTCTAAAGTGTTATTTTGGAATAGAAACTTGCTGATATATTCTACCATGATGTAAGATCAGGCTTGGTTGATGAGCCCATGATAAGAATATTTTGCTAAATTATTTGGTACAATAGATGGCCTTATAATTCATAAATACATAATTTATGTACCTATTTTAGGTGACTTGATAAGTTATGTTCTTAAGGAAGTGCATAAAACACCTTATTATGCTCATCCATGGGTTATAAGGATGATGCATAAGTTGAAAAGGCTCTAGTTTTAGCCTAAAATGAAGCATGATGTTACTAAATTTTTAGTGAAATGCTTGGAATGCCAGTGGGTTTAATTTGAGCATTACCATCTAAGAGAGTTGTTATACCCTCATGATATTTCAATAAATAATTGGTATATAGTCTCACTTAATTTTATTTCAGGGCTACCAAAATCATGCAACAATCATGATACAATCCTTTTGGTGATTGATAAAGCCACCAAATTTTGCCTCTTTATGTTGATGTATGTTCCTAGTATTGGTATTAAGACATTAATGTTATCATTGATGTCAAAGTCAAGTTGAATATCCTTTATGTAAAAAATTAGAGTTTATGACATGCTTAATTAAGTATTGTATGACTAATAAGTTTTGTTTCTTTGTTGAGAGAAAATTTGAAGGCAGCCTAGTACTATTTTTGAGGTTTGATGACATATCAAGACCATGTTCAAGACACAAGGGAATCATCTTGATTGAAATCTAAGTACTAAGGATCATACAAGGTAAGCACATGGGCTAGCAAGTCCTTGTATCCTATATGATGCCTTGATACAATATTATTATGTGGCATAGCTCATAAAGTCTTATCTTTAAGATAACCATGTTTTAAGAATGATATCATTAAACTCTATCTTATTTGTAAACTCTAAGTACTAGATATCTTGAGGAGCTTGGTCTAGTTATAAAAATGTGTATTCATGGTAAAACCTTGTGATTTAGGATAGTAAAGTCATGTGAAAGTTTTCTAAGTTTCTTGAACATGTGTAAAAGGAAAATAATCCTTTAGATGGATTCAAGGATCAAGTTTAAAGCTTAGCTCCTACATTCAAAGACATAGTGAGAATATACAGGCTTGGTTACTTAGTGAGATAAGATATATGAGACTTTTGTGAGGAAGTTTGATAGTGTGAGATCATGTTATAGTGTTTTATTTCATGTTTATTAATTTTTGAGAATAAGGCAAGAGGTTTTAGGTTATATTTATAGTCCTAATAGGACTGGGAATTCAAGGCATATTGTGCAAATAGACATAGTATGGTATAATGAGGGGTAAAGATCACTTTACAAGGTGGAATATACATTGAGATAATTTAAATATGTGTGATAGGTCATTTTAAGTGTGAAATCAAAGTTTTAAGTCAATAAATAAAGGAGAAATCATGAAAACTTGTGTTAAGGATTGATGGTGTACACAAAATGGGGTGTTACAGAACTGATAAGAAGTTTCTCATGATCATTGTCATGTGAAACATTTACATGATATATTGATCACTTAATTTTATTTTTTAAGTTCCCTATATTTATTTTCCTATTATTTATTTTTAATATGAGTGGTAATCATTTATGAATAATTGCTAAGAAGGTAAGGTAGTCAAAACCCTCTTAAAACCCTAATAAAGACCTGATAAGAAATATCTAATAAGTTTTGGCCGATAATGTTATTATTAAACTTATTTTATGATTTTAACATTTAAATTACTATTTATGTTTCCTTATGTAGTTTTTTTTTTGGATAGTGAGTAGAAGCTATAGAAAACCCTTATTTTTAGGGATTTTGATGCTATACTTAGGGTTAACTAGGTCAAACAATGAAAATGGATGGAGGATAATGTGTAAAACTTATAATTTATTACCATGAAAGTTTTTGAGTAGATTTTTATCCAAAAAATTTCTAAACTAGTCTGGAAGTTAGTGTATCGCTAAACTAGCCTAATGATTAGAACAATGATAAATCTAGGTGAGAATAAGAATGAGATTAAGGATTGGTTATAGAGGATTAAGGATATCATCAAACTAGCTTATCTAACACAATGAAGTCTAAGTAGAGTGACATAATGAGATTGGTCTGTAAGACCAATATTGATATATTATCATGAAATATATATTTTAATAAATGATATAAGGATAATAAAGGTTCAAAAAAATCCATTTTAAGATCACATCAGTGTTCTCTTAGGTGTTTTATAACTTGGTTTTCTTTACTATGTTTTTTGTCCTAGAGGCAACTTTATGTGTGTGAAAAAGAGGTTCTTGAGTCATTTTTCACAAATTTGAAAGATCAAAATCCATTAAATGTGTTATAAATTTACATTAATATAATTATAATGTGTTTTTATCCATTTTAATTCCCTATTCAATCTTGGAGAGTCAAATTATATTGATTGTGTATTGACAGTGTTTGGTGTTTCTTTGTAAGTTAGTTGCAGGGGTGTTCCTGAGGCCTTTTGGCCTATGTGGTCAAGACCAAAGTATTTTGAGAAGTTTTTTAATTATTTAATATCATATTCATATGATTTTATTAAATTTTTATTTTTAAAATTTTTATATATGAAATTTCAAGACATACTTTAATGCAATAAGAAGGCCTATTGGCGAGGAGACCTAATTGGTGGGTTCAAGTAGTGAAATAGACCAAATAAATTTAGGGACAAAATGTGGACTTATAAAAGGTATATTTTAGGTATTTATGAAATTTTTAATTGATTTAATATGATAATAAGTGTTCTTAAGGATCAAAATGGTAACATGTGGATATGACAGACCTAATTGCATTAGGTCTCCATTAGGCCTAATGGTGAATTTGGTCCTTATGGACTATGAATGACTTATGCATTGTTTATTTATATTATTAAACATATATATATATATATATATATATATATATATATATATGTTTAATAATATAAATAAACTATCTATATATATATATTGATATATTTAAAACATAATACAATTATTTTAAGTTCCTTTGATAACCAAGATAGGTATGAGAAAGAATCAAGTATAAAGTCAAGGCCTACTAAGCCTATTTTGACTAGTTAGAAAATTGAACTTTTGAGCGAAGAATATAGGTTTTCTGATAATAGGTTAAGATATTAAATATCATAAAAAATATTAGATGAATATATCATGAGTATATAAATATTATTATTTAGGTATTGATTAAGGTTATTTGACCTAATTCTACCAAAGAGAGGGATATTTATGCGAGAAGGCCTAAGAGGTTGTTTGAGTGAGATTGAAGGGTAAATAGTGAAAAATGATTTTTCCATATAAATTTGAGTTATAAATAGGTGTTATAATATGAAAAAATATTTGAGGTTACTTATTTGGTGATAATCTACCTAGAGGTTTGGATCTTCCTTGTAAGATAGAGCTTGTAGAAGATTAGTTGAGTGGGAGCTTAAATACGTAAGGGTTGGAGCTCTATATGAGGTTGGTGCTTCACAAAAAATTGGTTCTTAACATTATAAAAATGTATTCCATTTTAATGGTTCATTTTTTTAATTACCCAATATGGTTTCCCATATATATATATTGTGTTCTTTCATGATACACTTGTGTAATTTCTTTGTTTATGCATTGATTGTGATGTGAATGGAATAATGAATGGAATTGAATATATATTGTTAAGAAAATTATTAAACCCAATTTCAATAGATAATTAAAATATTTTTTTATAAAATTAAGTCCTTTTAATTATTTTTTATAACCTAAATGAGATTGTAAATAAGCTAAGATGGTTAGTCAAGCATAGGGTGGTTTTTGTAAAACCAAAACTCCATCATTAAATGGATCCAATTATAATTTTTGGAGTGTGAGGATGAGGACATATCTGATTTATCAAGTTCATGATGTTTATAAATCATTCTTGGATGGGTATACTATGCCCCCTATTCCTCTTATGGATAGAATAGTTAAGAATGCTAGTGACAACAACTCAAAAGCAATGAATGGTATTATGTGTGGCTTATCAGAGGCAAAATTTGTGAATGTAATTAAATTAAATATACCCAATAAATGTGGGATAAAATGAAAAATATTCATTAAATTGACTCAAAATTCAAATTGACCAAGCTGAAAACTCATATAATATAAATTGAAAGTGTAAAAATGAATGAAGATGAGACCATTGTAGCCTACTTGTTGAGGGTTGATGAGGTGGTCAACATAATAAGAGGTCTATGAGAAAAATTTAAGGAGAATATTATTGTTCAAAAGGTTTTATGGTCTCTAACTCCCAAATTTGATTCTAATGTATGTGATATTGAATAAATGTAAAATATAAACAAACTTGAGATAGAGGGACTTCATGGAACCCTAAGAACCTATGAGATGAGGAGGTGTGAAGGAAGACCTAAAGAGAATAAGTCACAAGGTAAGAAAGTTAAATATAATGAATAATCTAATATTGATGATGATGAGTTGATATCTATGTTTTTAAGAATGTTGAACATAGGTTCAGGTAAATATCAAGGCAAGCTACCTTTCAAATTATTTAATTATGGAAAGGTTGGACACTTTGCCAAAAAATTTCCGCACAAAAATAAGACAAAATATGATGTAGAACATAATTAAGATCATGATGATGATATTTTTTTTTTATAAATCTGATAAAAGCATTAAGAATTTTACAAGTTATGACAAAAAGAAAATGTTCTTAAAAAAAAAAGAGTCTTTATACCAAGGAAGATGATAGGTCATCTAATTATAGTGAAAGAAGTGATTTAAAGAGTGATCATGAAAGTGATGGTCCTGATGTCAATGAGGTTCTCTTTATATCTGAAGAAGCAATTTCTCAAATCTATAATAATCCATATGGATTGGAGGTGTTGTTGGTGATTTAGATGAATAAGGATATGAAGTGGATCTTGAAGCTAAGTTGATGAATACTCTATAAGAGCTGAAGATGGTGAAAATAATGATAGGGTGATGAGATTTCCTATAAAATATTATGAGGATCAAATCAGCTTGTTTGAATCTATACTAAGCAATAATTCCAAAAAAAAGTAGGAAATAGTCAAACAAGTAGAGACTCAACCTAAGATTGTGATTGTAGGCCTAGAATAAAAATAAGAATAATGTGTAAGGTATGTAGCTGAAGTGAACTCTTTGATATCTGAATTGAAGCAAGCATCAAATAATTTCAAGTCCCTTGTAAGTTTTTTAAAGAGCACCAATGATCTAGGAAACCTTCTAAGTAGTCAAAATACTGTTGATAAAAAGAAAGGTCTTGGTTTCATTTGATATCAAGATAAAGGTACTAATGTGATCAAAAGGGTCAAAGATAAATCAAATAATGAGGAAGCTAATAGAACATAGGTCAATAACATCATAATATTTAATTTAAAAAGGTATGATAATCCTTTCAATGACTATTACTATTCATGTAACTAATTTAGTCATAGAGAAAGGCATTGCAAAAGATATTTAAAGAATTAATTTTTATGTAACTATGAGGAGAACCATCAGTCAAGAGGTATGAGTCATTATGTGCTTCCATCTAGAGGGATAATATGTTTTAATTATCATAAGGTTGGTCACATTTCAAAGTAATGTAATCATGACTTCTCAAGACAAGATAAAAAATTTGAGGCTTATAGAACAAAAGAAAGAAACATCAAGTGGAAACCCAAGATAAATAAGGTTGATAACAAGTCTATAATTTTAAGTGGACTATTTTCCATGGTAGAACAAAACCAAGATGCAAAGGAGTTCCAATAATTTTATCTATCAGCGTAGTTTGATGATGGAGTGAAGACAAATTAATCAATATAGAGTTATACCCATATAAATATTGAGGAGAACAAAGCCAAAATGAAAATTCAATCATAAGAATATCATGGATAAATTTTAGTCCTATAAAGACATGGAGATTAGGGAATCTCTTAAATTTATGATATTCTAGCTCTCTAGAATAAAGGTGACTCCATTAGGTTTCATGGAGGTAATCAACTATAAAACAAGAAAAATTAAGGATGCTTGGTTAATGGAGAGTTTTGTGGTTTTAGGAGACTTTTAGATTCAAGTTTCAGTCAAAGAAATCCACTATAGATGTGATCACATGACACAAGTCACAAAAATTTTGTAGGATGAATTGATCAAACCAAGTAACAATTTTTGAATGTCTTGTTTTTTCATGGAGATGAAGGGAGTTAATTATGTATCATGATTAGATATGTGATATTTTTATGTGAAAAAAGATTGATGAGATCATTTGAAATAAAATGTATGTTATTCTAGGTTAAAGGATCAAATAACTACCAATAATGTGAACCTTTGTCATTAATGCAAAGGGGTAGAAAGTTACTATTATAAGATAAAGGTATTAGATAATGACCTTCTTTGATTAAGAGTTTTTACCATCAATGACAAATAGGGATATTTTTTTGGTATGTTCATAGTGTTGGTATTAAGGCATTAATGTTGTCATTGATGTCAAAGTCAAGTTGAATATCCTTCATCTCAAAAGTTAGAGTTGATGTTATGATTGGTGAAGTGGTGTGTGACTAAGAAGTTTTATTTATTTATTGATATACAAATTTAATCCAACTTGGTATTGTTTTTGAGGTTTGATGAAATATCAAGACCATGTTTAAGACACAAAGCAAACATCTTGATTGAACTTTAAGTACTAAAGAGCATACAAGGTAAGCACATGGGTCAATATGTCCTTGTATCCTATATGATGTATTGGTATAGGATTGTGATGTGATATATATCATAAAGTCTTATCTATAATAGAACCATGTTTAAATAATTATATCATTGAAATCTAACTTGTTTGTGAACTCTGAGTTATATGTATCTTGAGTAGCTTGGTTTAGTTCTAAAAAGGTGCATGTATGGTAAAAACTTATGATTTAGGATATTAAAGGAATTTTTAAGTTTTATACATTTATTAAAAATGGGAAAAAGGAAAATATTAATTTAGATAGATTCAAAGTTAAAGTATAAGTCTTAACTCTTACATAAAGAGACCTAGTGAGAAGGTACAGGCTTGGTGCCTTAGTGAGATAAGTTATATGATAATTGTGAGGAATTTTGATAGTTTGAGAAAATTTTATGATTTCATATGACATGGGTATGATGTTTTGATAATAGTAAAATAGGTTTCAAGTTTTGTTCATAGTCTTGATAGGACTAATAGTTCAAGACATGTTGTGCAAAGAGACCTAGTATGGTATAATGAGGGATCAAGTTCACTTTCCAAGGTGGAAATTTTATTGAGAGCATTGGAAAATGTATTATAGGTCATTTCATGTGTGTGGACAAATTTTTAATTCAATACCTAAAGGAGAAATCATGGAAACCTATGTTAAGGATTGACAGTGTACATAAAATGGGGTGTTGTAGACTTGAGAAGGAGTTTCTCATGCTCATTGGTATATGAGAAATTTTCATGCAATAATACACACTTCATGTTATTTTTTAAAGCTCCATATATTTATTTTCCTCACATTTGTTTTGAATATGATGGGCAATCCTTTATGAATGATTATTAAGAAGAAGGTAGTCAAAACCCTCCTAAAACCTTAATAAAGACCTGATATGAATGATTTAATAAATTTTGGTTAATAATGGTGATATTAAAATAATATTATTATTGGAAAATTTAAATTACTCTTCAAGGTCTCCTTAGGTGGTTTTTGTTTATTTTGAGAATGAGTAGAAGCTATAAAGAAACCCTTTTTTTTTAGGTATTTTTATGTTACAAGTAGGGTTAACTAAGTTAAATCATGAAAATGGATGGAGGATGATGTGTAAAAATTATATTTTATGAACATGAAATATTATAATTATATTGATAACAAAATGTGCTAAACTAGTCATGGAAGTTAGCATATCACTAAACTGACCTAATGAACAAAATGGTGAGAAATCTAGGAAAGAATGAGAATAAGATTAGGGATTATTTGTAGAGGACTAGGAATGGATAATAATTCTTGGGGTAATTATTTAAAAACCATCCATTTTATCCCCTTGGTCTATAATTTTTGGTGATTCCTATGCCTATGCAAAAAGTTGTCATCAAACTGGCCTATCTAACATAATGAAGTTTATGTAGAGTGACATAATGAGATTGGTCTGTAAGAATAATAATGATATATGACCATGAAATATATATTTTCATATATGATATAATGATTATAAATGTTTACAAAATTCCATTGTAATGTCATGTATGTGTTCACACAAGTGTTTTATAACTTGATTTTCTTGACTGTGTTTTTTGTCTTATAGGAATTTTATGTATGTGTGTGAAAAAGAGGTTCCTAAGTCAATTTTGAAAAATTTGAAGGATATAAATACATTAAATGTTTTATAAATATATAATAATATAATTTTAAGTTCTTTTTCTCCATTTTAAGTCCCTATTCAAGCTTGGAGGGTGCTTATGAGTAAGCTATCTATAAGTGTATTCCTGAGGCCTTTAGGACTGTGTGGTGAAGACCAAATTATCTTGAGAAGTATTTTAAGTCTTTAATATAATATTAATATTATTTTATGAATGGTTTATTTTTAAAATTTGTGTATATTGTTTAAAATTACAATACAAACTTTCAAGCAGTAAGAAGGCCTATTGGCAAGGAGACATAATTGGTGGGTTTAAGTAGTGAAATGGACAAAATAGATTTGGGGGCCCAAAGTGGAATTATAAAGGGCATATTAGAGTCATTTATTAAGTGTTTAATTTTTTGGATAGGAAAATAAGTTTTATTAATGGTTATAATGGTAACATGTGGATAGGATAGACCTAATTGCATTAGGTCTTCATTAGGCCTAAAGGTGAATTTATTCCTTATGGACTATGACCGACATATGTATTGTTTGTTTCTATTATGAAAAATTTGTAGTGATATATTTAAATCACAATAAAAATATTTTGAGGTCTTTTTTGACCAATATAGGTATGAGAAAGAATAAATTATAAAGTCAAGGCCTAATAAGCCTATTTTGACTAGTTAGAGAATTGAGCTATTGAGCAAAGAATATAGTGTTTTGGAGAATAGGTTAAGATATTAAAGATAATTATAAATATAATATTAATATTTCATGAGTATATAAATATGTTTTTTTAGGTGTTTATTAAGGTCATTTGACCTAATTCTTCCAAAGAGATGGCTATTTATGTGAGAAGGCCTAAGAGGCTATTTGAGTGAGATTAAAGGGTAAAGAACGAAAAAGAAGGTTGTCATATATAGTTGAGTTATCAATAAATGTTATAATATGACCATATTTTATAGGTTTCTTAGTTGGTGCTAAGATAAATATGGGATTAGACCCTTCTTGAAAGATAGAGTTTGCATAGCACTAGTTGAGTGGGAGCTTAACTAGGTAGTGGTTGGAGATCTTTGTGAAGTTGGTGATTCACTAAACTTGGGGTCTTAACATTATAGGACTATAGTCCATGTGTATGGTTTAGTGTGTTTTATTCCCCAAGAGGGTTTCCCGCATATCTTTTGTGTTGCCCCATGATATGCTTGTGTACTTTGTTTATGCATTGACTATTATGTGAATGGAATAATACATGGAATTGAATAGATATTGTTAAGAAACTAATTCACCCCCCTCTTAATAGTTACTTCTAAAAATTTATTATTGTAAACTTAATATATTATGCTTCTATGTTTTTAAAATGATTCATAAGGGAATTGGTTAGATTTCATGGAATACTTGAAGTGATCATATCAGATCATGATAAGTTACTTAATTTAAGGTTTTGGTGTATATTGAATATAGCCTTTGGAACAAGTCAATATTTTATTCCCTCATATCATCAAAAAATTGATGGAAAAATGGAAAGGATCAACCAAATGGTTGAAGACATGATATACATTACATGATGGATCAAAAAACTAAATAGGAATACTAACTCTATCTAGTTGAATTTTTATATAATAAATCTTACCATTATGTTTTAAAGATGGATTTGTTCGAAGCTCTATATGGGCATAAATGCAAAACTCTTCTTGGTTGGGACAACTTAAAATATAAAGCTGGTTTTGGACCTAATTTTTTACTTGAATATGATAGATAGATGGAATTAATAAGGCAAAATTTAAAAATAGCTTACGATAGGAAAAATATCTATACATATCAAAATATAATCCCATGTGAATTCATAATGGGAGAAAAAGTTTTCTTTATGTATTAGACCACATAAAAGTTATATTAAGCTTGGTAAAGATTCCAATTTAGCTCTATAATTTGTTAGGACTTTCAACATTGTGGAAAAAATTAGTCATGTTGCTTATCAATTGGCTCTTCCTCATTTTATATCAAGGATTCATGATGTATTTCATGTTGCTTTACTAATAAATTACATACTTGATCCATCTCATGTTTTGAATTGGACTCACATACAAGTCATGGAAGAGGAAAATATCCAATTTAAACTAGTGAGAATCCTAGACCATCATAGTGTTAAGCTATGTAATAGAGATATATAACATATTTTGGTACAATAGGATCTACAAAGTAAAAAGATCACTACTTGGTAAGATGCTCATATTTTGAGGTAGCATTATGTAAGGCTTTTTGACTAAGTCACCAAGATGAATCCCTTTCAAGAGGTGGAGAATGTTATAGTCCCACATTTTTATAATATTTTCTACTAATTAAGACATTATTATATTGTTGTTAAACTAATTATTTGTTGTTACATAGTTGGATTGTATGTGGTACTTGTTATAGTGGTATTGGACTACATATTTAATTTTGTATTTAATGATTTTATGGACTAATTAGTATAGTGGATAATATTGTGAATTTGTGACTATTTATCAATTTTCAATATGGTATGATTGATGTCCTTTTTGGTGGTTTTAGGTTCTATATATGAGCTAGGTTGATGTTTTAAGTTGTACTCTCAGAACTGAAGGAATTCTAATCAAGTTAGATATGTCTAGTAGGTATACTTGTTTGGTTTTATTTTCTATCCTTTAGACATCTTAGTTGGTCATTTTGTCAATAGTTAACTTTAGTCCTTGTAATTATTGTTATTTACTATTATACTACGCTTGGTTAATTTTGGTGTACCTTATCCTTGTCAAATGTCATTATTTACCATTACTTAACTTTATTGTTATTTCAGTCATAGTCTTTATTCCACCTTGCACCAACTCTAATTTATCCCTTTGCATAGTCCCTCATTTTTTGTCACACCTAAGTGGATCCTATTTACATATCAAAATATATAAACTAATACCTAACTAGACCTACCCTTGACAACCCCTTATAAAATTTGACACCCCACCTCCCTTCGACTAACCCTTCAACCATAGGAATGTGATCAAGGAATTTGATTCAAGAGAGGAGGTTATTATAGTGTTAGTTCCAAAAATAATGAAATCAACACAATAAACAAGCTAACATCTCTAGGCCTAGATCATGAGGGGAGATTAATGAAAAAACAATTAAAAACACTACTAAAATGCAAAAAATGATAACTGTCCTTACCTTCCTTGATTGCTCCAAGATATTTTTTCATTGGCTTGCTAGGATTGTGCTCAAAAGGTCTTCATCAATAGGGCTTGGCTATCTCCATCTCCTCTTGGCACCATTGTTGGATTGATGGATTTGTCTTGATGTTTCCTAAAAATGGTTTGGCTTGGCTTAATTTTAGTATTATAATACTATGCATTTGTTTGATAAATCAAATCTTGCATTATAATTCTACTATTTTCTAAGCTTTCCAAATGAAGAGTTTTAGGCTTTCTTTTATATGCTTTGAAATGACTTGGAATGGTATAAATCCTAACCTTGTCTAGATTATTTCACCCTACTAGGATTAAAAGGTGTCTAAAATATCATGATTAGCATGGAATAGGAGTTCTTTGAGATATTTTGCTTTTGGACAACTCACAAAAGGTAATGATTAGTTTTTATGATATTTGTGGATATTTGAATTTTCCTTTTTTATAATTACTTTAATTACTCATGGATGAATTCAAATAGGATTTTCTTTGTAATTAATCTTTGTTAGGATTTTACACATTTGTTTGATTTTTATTTAATTCAAGGTATGCATTTATTCAATTTAATTTATTTATGGGCCACATTGATTTTATTTGCATGGTTATAAAGCTAAATTTGAGACTCTTAGAAATTCTTAGGCTAGATGTTTAATAGTTGGTAAAAATTATTCTAAAGTTGGGTATGAAGCCATTGGTGGCCACTTTTAGATGTCTATAGTTTACCCATATTTGGCAAGGCATTACAAACTATAAGCACAACAACATCTACTCAAAAAATAAAAATGTTTTGTGTGATTATGAATTTAATGATGATGGATGAATTGTATGGTGCTCACTTAAGGGATATATTAGAAAAGTGATCAGACAATGGTCCATCAAAATAATAGAATGAGGGGATCAAACAAACAAAAATGATGGGGTGATAACACAATGATTTGTCCAAAGTTGGTTAAAATCACTAATAATATAGGTGGGATGGTGTATAATGGTTTTTTCAAAGGTAGTTATAAGCATTGTACCCCGATAGTGGCAACATGGTATGATAACACAATGATTTTCCCAAAGGTAGTTATAATAATTAAGAAGATGGAGTTTCCCTATTAGGACAGACAAATAGGATAATAACATAACCCAGGTGGAAAAAATAATGTAAAATATTTAGAATTGGTAATAACATAATGATTTGCTAAAATGTGATTATAATCATTGAGAATGTAGATTGGAAGGTGTACAATGTTTTTCCAAAAGGTAGTTATAAGCATTGTACCCTGATAATGAAAAACATGATTGACTAGCTGATGATTGAAAATATGATGACAACTTGATACAAAGGATAAATATGAATTGGGACAACTTGATAGTAGGGAAATGCTCATTTGAACTAATAGAGGTTGAATTTTTTTCATTGTTTAATTACTATATTTAGGATATGATGTAGATTGTTGCTAGTTTTGAGGAGATGTTGATACTACCATTTCTATGTAGACCTCTCAAATTTGATTTTTGTTGTATCACTTAATGGTAGGAATAGTGATATAAAACCATGAGCACTTGGCCAAAATATGCATAAGGATTGAATCTCATAATCCAATACTCAAAGGAAAATAATTCACCAATGATAAAAGCCATGATAACAAAGTTAATGGTTGAATATGTATGGATTCAATAATAATTCACAAGGAATCACCCAATGAATGCACATATACTAAATCAAGGTAATAGTGATAAAAATAAATAAATAGACACACAAACAATAAAATAAATAAAGAAATAAATAATAGTTAGTCACAGTGTTAGTACAAACAATGTGATATAAATAACATAACAAATATTGCCCCTAGAAAATAGGTGACAACTTAATAAACAAATATGATGGGGGAATAAAAGAAAAGGAAGGGGGTGGCTAAGCTATCTCCATATGCACTAGGCAAGTGGATGCTTCTTACATAGTTCCATGGATGATATATCCAACAAAAGTTTAGGATGAATGTTGTTCTCCCAAGAAATTAGAATAAAATAATACCTGGTGAAAAACAAACATGATGGGCATGATATAATAATAGGAATGAAATTGTAAAATGGTGAGAGCATGGGATAAGAGGCCAAAATATATGGGGAAACTAAGTGATAAGTGATTTATTGTGATTTAATAAGGGTTCCCTATAATACTTAAGGAAAATAAGTGGTCAATGTTTTTGGTTTGTCTAAATGGTTTTAAAAATGTTTTTGGAATTTTGGAGTATCTCAAATCAATCGAGAAATATGAGACACTAAAAATTCCAAGCTTATAAAATGAGGAAAGAATGGGAAAATTGAAAGTATTCTCCTAAAGTGGTGAGTGTGTGATGGCAAGGGGGATTTATTTGACCTCAATAAGAATTAATCATGACCCACATAGTCCAAAAATGGCCCTAGGTCATAGTATTTTCATCTTACAACAAAAGAATTAAACTAGTCTATCAGCCAATTCAAACAAAATAAGCATAGTTGGTATGATTTCATAGTATGGCATACGAATGGTTATATGGTGTGTCAAGGCATAATAAAAAATTGTTTCCCCTAGTTTTCCCATAGGTGGTTATAACTATGATACAACTAATTAGATAAATGATACTAATTTTCCCATAGGTGGTTATAATTAGTAACAACATTGATGAAACATTGATTTTCCCATGTAAGTGTATATAATTATATCAAATAAATAAACATTATAATAAGGAAACAATAAATAAAGGATTTAATTGCCAAAACTTATATCTTATATCTCTAAAATATTTCTTCTATCTGAAATGTTTGAAATAAGTGTTGAAATTGATTTGATTATTCATGCTGAAATTATGAAACCAATGGATGAACCAAGGTCAAATAGGCTAGGATAGGACGTGATCAAAACATGTTAGTTTGACAGAATGGGATGGTAGAATGGATATGTGATAGGAAAAGTGATAGTTTGGTAGGTTGATAAGATGATAAAATGATATGGTATAAAGAACAATATTGATAATATGGTACAACTTGAAATGGTCCTCATAGACAATACAATGAGTTACTTGAGCATAATACTGCTTGAGGTGTACAATGATGATAGGATCATAAAGTTCATCTCCATCTAGTGTGTTGATCCTATATGCTCCTAAGCCATAGTCTATAATAATTATGAAAGGACCAACTTAGTTGGGTTTGAACTTACCTTTATGCTTATTTTCAGTCATGGAATTCTTTTGGTTTTATTTGAGGACAAGATCACCAAGTTCAAATTGTCTATGTTTCATGTAATTATTGTAGTGAACATGGAGTCAATTTTGATATGATTAAATATTGAACACTTCATTCATGAATTTCAAATCAAGTAACTCCAACTCTTACAGGTGAGCCACTTGATAGCCTTCATCATCTAAAACATGATTCAAAGAGAGGCATAATGAAGGTAACCCAAACTCAATGAGAAGAATGGATTTAGTACTACTAAAAATTGAATATGGAGTGGTACCTATGGGATTAAAATTATTATTATAGTATGCCTAGAGGGTATGAAATATCTAAAGGTGCCAATTATAATCAGAATTCTTGACAATCTTCTTAAGATGTTGACAATTATTTTATTGGATGCTTTAGCCTAGCCATTACCTTAAGGGTAATATGTAGTGGAGAATTTTTGTTTTATTTTTTGTTAATTATATAAATTTTTGAAATATTTGTTCTTGAATTATCCTTGATTATCAGATATAATATCAAAATGGATACCATAGTGCTAAAAGAGATGGTTGAGAATAATTTTGGAAATTTACTTTCTAGTCATGTAAGTGAGTGGTATAGCTTCAACCCACTTAGTGAAATATTATATGGTAGTAAGGATATGTTTATGGCCATTGGATGATGTGGGGTTTATCTTCCTAATGATATCAAGTCACCATGTAGAAAATGGACATGGTGTCAACACTGGTTTCAAAGTCTCAGCTAGGGCATATATCAGATAAGCATGCCATTAACATTTATCACATCTTTTAACATATCTAGTTGCATGTACATCCATTATTGGCTAATAATAACAAATAATTAAGATTTATTTAGACATCATATTCCTGATAGTGTGGGTTCCACATACCTCCTCATGAACTTCCCATAATTCTAGTATAGATTCAAACAAAGGTCAACAATGAAGTAGAGTTCCATCAAAACTATGGTGGTATAGGGTTGGTCTGAGTAAGGTATAATGTTGGAAATTATGATTGAAGGCTTTGGTATATGTTTAAGATAAGTATAGTGGTAAATCATGGTTGTATAAATAAGCATATAGGTCTAAATACCAATTAGAGTTGGGACCAATAATATCATAGATCATTACGATGGTTGATGGTTTATGAGCTGATACTATCATATTTCTAACAAGAAATTGGTATTCCTTGGTTTTATTTATTTATAAAATCAAAGATATAATGGTATCTAGGGCATCTATTGTTATGTTACTTGACCTTGGTATATGCTCAAACTAGATGTTGGTAATCTACTACTTGATAGCGTTAACCATGGCCTTGCAAGGAACCAGCTTGTCATCTTTAATCTAAAAGTGGTATGTAACTTTATTAATGTTTAAATATGAATCACCATAAAAATTTATATGATTTATATTCAATTTTAATACTTTTTTAATCCCTATAATGAGTGTTCCACATTTGGCCATGTTTTGGTATAAGAAAAGCTGATTCTAAATGACTTAGGAATTAGGAACCCCTTAGTGTGATAAATTAAAGGCCTTCCCCTAATATATTTGGTATGAATGATCCATCAAAATATATATTTTAGTTTTATTCCTCAAGAGGTGTTTCAATAATGGTCATAATGGATTGTTAAGAAATTGGAATTTTAATGCCTCTATGTCTGTAAGGGGAGCTTCAACAATCTAATCTGCAAGAATTTTCCCCTTGATGGCTTTCTGGTTCACATATTATATCTGAAAGTCACTTAAAATCATGATCAATTTTTCCATGTGGACTTATAAATCTATTTTATATAGTATACACTTTATTTTATCTAATTTTGAAATGATCATGGTCTTATTATTGAACATGTAGTGGCATAGTTTCTAAGCTGTGAAGACCATAATAAGATAATATTTTTTAATGGGCATATAATTATGTTCATACATGACCAATATAAATATTATATATCACATTTCATGTTATGTTCCATTATTATCATGTTGAGATAGAAGTGCCCCTAAGGCATTGTAGATAGCTAAAAATATAAGAATAATGACTTTCCCTAAATGGGAGGTAATAAAACTAGTGTATTTGTAAGATAATCCTTTAGTTATTGAAAATATTTTTGATAATTGTCATCATAAAGATATATTACACCCTTCTCTAATAGGTGTGTAAATATATGGCACTTGTTAGCCAATTGAGAAATGAAGTGTTTGATGGATTGGATCTTGCCCTGCAAACTACAAAGCTACGCCAAATTGGTTGATGGTGACATCTTTGTTATCACTCATACTTTGTCTAGATGAACTTCATTGCCTTAGAGATACATGATAAAGCTAAGAAACTTTTTATATGTAACTCCTAAGACACATTTCTTAAGGTTAAGCCTAACTTTGTATTCATATTGATCTATAATTGATAATATTAAAGAGTCATAATAGCAAAAATCACACTTTCAATGGGATCAAAACCTTAATTCAAATGATTTCCTTAAAATTAAGATTTTAAATGATTATAGAATTAAAATTAGTGTTTAAGTATCCAGAATAGACATAATTTTAAGAGTGCAATAAAATAAGAGACAATAATTGACAAAAAATATTGCACGTGATTTGATAATGGAGTTCAACTATAAAGCCTACATCTCTGGATCTACTCCATTGGGGGATTACTCCTTATTAATTATATAAAAATCATTTTAAAATAGTAATAAGTCTAAAAAAATCATCTTATGGCCTTCAAATCTATCTCAAAGATTCTCTTGAAACTATATTAATTCATTTGAGTATAAAATCCATCTCCATTTCTCTCCACACTCTTTGCATGCCTTGGAAACATTATTCACATCCAAAACATGGCTTCAATTACAATCTCATTCCCTTTATATAATTCTCAAGCTTTATGGTGTAGGGTTTAAGCCCTTCTCATTTTATCACAAATAATAGAGTTCAAATCCCACTTCCAATACTTTTAGTGGGCTAAGTCTTATATCCCACATTGGATAAGTGGGTGGATTTTAAAGTTATTAAATGCCATGAATCTTGTGGGTAGTTAGTAACTTAAAAGGAATGGTATATATTGTGGATGTTGACATGTAGTTATTTCATATAAATTATGAGATGTTTATGGTTATAATGTGGTATGTGTGTGGGAACTATGGAAAACACATGGAAACTTGGTTGGTTAGATACTTTGATTGACATGTAATTTGGATGTCATGTGGAACGTTTGGAGGGTCATAAAATTTTGAGGGACTTTGTAATGAAATTTAATTATTACATAATATTCAAAATTAGACAATATTAAACTGGTGGCAAGCCACATCATGGCTTGAGGACCCATCACATGGTCAAATTTCCATTCACCACTTATTGACATTCATCAATTGTTGACCTCTCGTCGCTTGTCAAAATAACCCAATTTTTTAAATTTTCCCAAAATCATCTTCCAAGTGCCATAACTCATGCATATGGGCTCCTTTTTTAAACCTTAAAATGCATAAAAAATATCTCAATGAGCCCTTCACCATGGCATTGATAAACCTATAATTTTAAGACTTTATTTTTGGAATAAAATATAGATCCTCCTAGTCAATCCTCCCCACTAGAAGATTTTGGACCCCCAAAATTTAATTAATTGATAAAAAGGTGAGGGTATTTCTCCTTCAATTTTGTATCTTCCATCCATTTGGCCTTGTTTAGGTGCATCCCTTTGAGACCAACATGAAGATATTCAACATTTCACCTTCATGATGTCCAAACATTCTTGTCAAGTATTGTATCTTCACATAGTTCTATTAGATACTTAGGAGAAAAATCATCAAGAGAAGGAATAAATACATTCTCATCATGATCTATGATCATTAGAGGCTCATATAATATTATATTTTCCACATTCATAACTAAATAAATCTACATATAAGATGGCAAATCTAATTGGAAAACTGTTTTACCAATCTTTTCCATAATTTGATAAGGACCATACTAGATTTGTTTCAACTTTTTACCTTCACCTATTAGTATTTCCTTACTGATGTGAAGCCATACTAAATCACCTACAACAAACTGGTGATCAAAATGATGTTTGTCTTGTCTTGCTTTATACTTTGCCTAACTGTTCTCTAACTAATCTCAGATAGTCTGATGTACCTACTATATCTTTTCAATAAACTTGTTGGCTATAATATCATCTTTATGTTCATAAACAGTTTAATCCTATCCATAACAAACATTTATAGGAGATTTAGGTAAATATCCATAACAAACTTCAAAAAGATATTTCATAGTAGAATAATAAAGTGCATGGTTGTAAGTATGTTGTATATAGCATAAATTCTCATCCCAAAACTTGGGATGTTTACTATAATAACCTCTAAGTAAATGCACCAATATGTGGTTTACAACCTATGTTTGCCCATCAGTCTGTGGATGAAATGCAATACTCTTATTCAACATATTATCCATCAATTCCCATAGTGATGACCAAAATAACCCAAGAAATCAAGAATCCTAATCAGAAACAATAGAAGTGGGAAAACCAAAATGAACCCATACATGCTTAAAGAATAAGTGTGTCGTACCCTCCCCTATAATATATTTACTGTAAGGGATCATAACACACATCTTTCTAAATCTATCCACTACCGTATAAAAGTAATCATGTTTTCTCCAATATTGTACTGCACCAAGAAAAATTCTAACCTTAGTTACGTTATTAGGTTTAGGCCGTTTAACTATAACATCCATATTTGTAAGATCAATTTTCAATTCACCATGTCCTACAATATAACCCAAGCAAATTAAAGATGTCTTGCCGAATTCACATTTAGACAATTTCAAATAAAGTTTCTCCCTTCTTAATGCATCCATGACTTTCCTAATATGAATCACATGATCTTCCCAATACTGATTGAAGATTAAAATATCATCTAAGTAGAATATAAAAAATTCATCAAGAAATGACCTAAAAACATCATTCATCAATCTCATGAATGTAGCCGGTGTATTGCATAATCCAAAAGGTATGACAAGCCACTCAAACAATCCTTGTTTTGTTTTAAAAGTAGTTTTTGAAATATCACCATCATTAATCCTAACCTAATGATAACCACTTTTCAATTCTAATTTAGTTAAATACATAGCATTTATTAATTGATCTAGAAAATCATCAATACGAGGAAGAGGGTAACGATTCTTCATAGTAATTTTATTCAAAGCACTAAAATCAACACACATTGACCATGTGCCATCTTTCTTAGGAACCAAAATGATTGGAAACCAACATGATATGTACTAGGATAAATAACAAACTTTTCTATAAGTTCCATTACTTGCTTCTTGATTTCCTCATTTTCTACCACTAATAACCTATAAATTCCAATGTTAGGGAGAGGAGAATCTTATAACAACTAAATTTCATGTTGAAATCCCTTTTTAGGTGGTAACCCTCTGGGATCCTGAAACACATCTTCATAACTAGAAATGATTTCAATAAATTATTTACTATGTTTAGGATCACAATATTCCATACCCTAGGAATATTCTTTTTCCTTAGACTTAATCAACATGAGACAAAAATTCTTTCTTGAATTGACTAGTCTTTTCATTTGTCCTATTGTAACTAAGGAAAGACTCATCTTTACATGATGTGCTCTGACTATATATTTAATTCCATCCTTAACAAACAAGTACTTATTATCTTCCCTATAAAATAGTGCTTTTATATCAAAAATATAAGGGCTTCCTAAAACAACCCTTCATATGTCCAGAGGAACTACATCTAGATCAACTTCATCCATGAATTTAGATGTGATGACAAATTTTGATCTGCAAGTTCTAGTTATAGTTTTGCATCATCACACACCCAACCAAGTGGATAGGGTTTTAGATGGGGAGTTGTTTTTAAGCCTAACTTTTTAACAATCTCTTCAAAAAACAAATTTGCCTGTGATCCAATATTAAATAGAGTGTCAATCTTAATATGTTTTGTAACAACTCTAATGTGAAACAACTCATTTCTTTTCTTATCATCATGCACAAATTTATATCATAAAAAGGAAGCAGCATTAGATGACTTAGTGATAAAACTAGTAAGAGAAGAACAATTCTTCATACTCATAGCTATGATCTTAGTTTCATCCCTAAAATTTGAACCCAAATCCTGAACTACAATATTAGCTTTCTTATCTTTCTTCTTAAACCTGTTAAAAGTATTTAACTTAGGATGTAATTTCCAAAACTTAGACTCATCATGATTTTTATTTCAATGATTGAAAAATGGCTTACCCTCTTCTTTGTGATTAGTAATAATGGATTTTTGTTTACCCTTTCTAAAACTTTACCCTTTAGAATGCTTAACTTTAGATTGCTTACTTTTAACATTAGGAAAAGATTAGTTTTTATATTTTCCTGTAGCCTCTAAATGAATGGCTTTAAAACATGCTTTAACTAAACTTGTGGGATTGAGAACCAGAATCATGTGTTTTAAGTAACTATGCAACCCACCTATATGTTTAAGTAGTGTTTCCTATGTATAAAGAGGAATATTTAAAAGTAAATCCTTTTTCCTAAATTCTTGTGTATAATCTTTAATGCTTTGGCATTTAGTTTGTCTAAAAAATTGCAAATCCATCATGACTTGTTGCATATAGCCTAAAGGATAAAATTGTTTATGAGTGCATCAACAAATTCAACCCAATGTGTTAATCTTATTTTCTTTCGACTTACTCCCCCACTAGATGATAGTTGTGCCTCCCATTTAAAGAGTAGATAAGTGAATTTTAGCCTCATATCTACAATATTATAGACCCTATAATATACTTCAATTTGGTTTAACCATTTATCTAGATTTTATCAATTAATATCACCATTAAACATCAGTAATTCAAACATAATATCTAGTTTTAACAAAAGAAGATATTCAATAGCATTTTTATCTTTACCATAACCCAAAGAAGAGAAAGGTTTCTCAAAATTTATACCACCTCCATCATGCTCCATCTTAATTCATCATTCCTAGCAAAGTTCCTCAACCATGTCCTTCATTTCTAAGAATGATTGTCAAAAATCTCATTAGACTAAAAGTCATTTCCCATTTCTATAGTACACCTTGATCCAATCTCTAGATCATATTCTGCTAATTCTCCTTCACCCTACC
The DNA here is from genome assembly GCA_037957365.1 of Torreya grandis. Lineage (NCBI taxonomy): Eukaryota > Viridiplantae > Streptophyta > Pinopsida > Cupressales > Taxaceae > Torreya > Torreya grandis. Next base: position 438,226 of record JARHVA010007718.1, on the reverse strand, counting down.
TAGATCTCAAACTTGTAAACATACTCTAGCAATCCACATGGTTAAATATGAATTATGCTCTGATACCAAAAATATGATCTGTAATTGACAATATTTAAGTGTCAGAATAGCATAAATCACACTTACAATGGGATAAAAACCTTAATTCAATTATTTACTTAAAATTGACATTTTAAATGATTATAAAATTAAAATTAATTTTTAATTATCCAAAATAGACATAATTTTAAGAGTGAAAAAAAATAAGAGACAATAATCGATAGAAAATACTACCATGATTTAATAACAAAGTTTGGCTATAAAGCCTATGTCTTTGGATCCACTCCAATGGGGGATCACTGCTTATTAATTGTAGAAAAATTAATTTAAAATATTAATAAGTCTTCAAAAATCATCTTACGACCTTTAAATCTGTCTCAGAGAATCTCTCAAAACTATATTAATTTGTTTGAGTCACAAAATCCATCTATATTTCTCTCCACACTTTTTACATGCCTTAGAAACACTATTCATGTCTAAAACTTGGCTTCAATTACACTCTCATTCCCTTTATATAATGTTTAGGCTCCATGGTGAAGTGGTTAAGCCCTTATCATTTTATCACAAATAATACGGTTTAAATCCTGAAATGCTTTTGGTGGGCTAATTCAATATTATATCCCACATTGGGTAAGTGGGTGGATTTTAAAGTTGTTAAATGTCACAAAACTTGTGGGTAGTTAGTGCCTTAAAAGGCATGGTATACGTTGTGGATGTTGATATGTAGTTATTTCATAGAAATTATGGCATGTTTCTAGTTAGAATGTGTCATGTGTGTGGGAACCATGGAAAACACTTGGAAACTTGGTTGGTTAGAAACTTTTATTGACATATAATGTTAATGTCATGTGGAAAGTTTGGAGTGTCTTGGAATTTTGATGGACTTTGGATTAAAATTTAATTAACTACACAATATTCAAAATTGGACCATATTAAATTGGTGGCAAGCCATGTGGAGGCTTGAGGACCCGCCATGTGGTCAAATTTCCATTCACCACTTGTCGACATTCATCAATTGTTGACCTCTCATCACTTGGCAACAAAATAATTTTTTATATTTACCCAAAATGATCTTCCAAGTGCCATAACACATGCATATGAGATCCATTTTTCAAACCAAAAAATGCATTAGAAATCTCTTGATGAGCCCTTCACCATGGCATTGATGAACCTACAATTTGAAGAATTTATTTTTAGAGAAAAATATAGATCCTCCTAGATCACATATAGTCACTCAAATATCCTCCACAATACTACTAGATGATTGGCCCTAGTCTTTGATTTGCATAGTATGTCATTGATGTAGTCTTTGACAATGTCATGTATCATATTGTGAAATATGAATATCATGGATTTTTGATAAGTTGTCCTTGTGTTCTTAAGACCAAATGGCATAGCTTGATAACAAAATATTCCCCATAGAGTGGTGAACATTGTCTTGTGTTCTTCTTTTAATGTTATCCAAATCTGATTGTAGCCTGAGAATCTATCCATTAGTGAAAGCATCTCATAACCTACTATGGATTAAACAATAATGTTAATGTTTGGAAATGGAAACTCATCCTTTAGGAAAGATTTTTTAATGTCCTTGAAATCAGTATAGATTCTAATTCTTTTTGGATTTTTATTGATAGGTACAATATTAGAAATCCATTTAAAATAGTTGACTGACCTGATACATCTTGATTATAAGAACTTTTTCAACTATTTATTAACCAATACAAAAATATGAGGATGCATCTTGCATAGCTTTTATTTCACAAGTTTGGTATCAGAATGTACCACAATATGGTGAACAACCAAGGTGGGGTCTAAACGAGGCACGTCAAAATAGGCCCATGCAAATATATCTAAAAATTCCCTCAATAGGGTTATATAGACTTCATGATCCTCCTCACTAAGGGATACACCTAATTTAATCCATTTTAGGTCATTTAGAGTCCTAATGTTAACCTCTGATGTGTCTTCCACTAGAAGGGTTAAACCATCTTCAAGAATAATGGGTAATTATTTGAATTATTTGGCTATGTCAGATTCCTTTGTTAGGACTTGTTCATCAAGTTATCCTAGACATGACGAACTAGAATACCCCAAGGGGAGGGATGACCATGTGAGAAATGTTATTGGGAAATCTTGAATGATGTGATCAAATGCTTATTTTTCCTCAAGATTAAAGTTAGATTCATATACAAATTTGGTATCATTAGTATCTTAGATGATTTGATCAAAATCCTAGTCTTATTCAAGACTAAACTTGAACCCATATATAAGTTCAATGTTTTTGGTACCCTAGTCTAAATTTTAATAAGGTGGAACACCCCCATCTAGTGGTGCCTAAAATAGGTTTTCACCACTAGACTGACCTTTTTGTTTAATATTTCCCTAGTCCAAAAGTGCCTCAAAGAGGTTTTAACTTTAGGACATTAATGTTTTATTTATTTGTTTTTAACTAAGGGTTTTTACCCACTCTCAAAAATAGGCTTAAAGATCTAACTTTATTTAGAACCTTGATTTATGATCTCCCAATAGAACATTATCCCTAAGGCCTAGAAAATCACAAAATGCCTCATCATTCTAAAACTCATCAACTAACACGTTGGATTCTTATTGGTTTCAGTATATCAGTTGGGGATAATAAAATGGTAATGGATTATGATAAATGACTAGTCAAATGGTAAAAATGGTTTTATTTTCAAATAAATTAGTATGGGATAAGTCATTGAATTGGATATTATTAGACTCTACTTCATTGTCAACATTGTCATCACTAGTCATTGGTGATGGTAACTGAATAAGATATGTGAGGTCACTTCCAAGTGGTTTAAATCCAAGTCCATAGGTTTTTTGTGCTTAGTCATATAAATCAGCTCAAGTGCTCCCTACTGATTTGGCCCGAGGCCTCCTCCATAGTATTGGTTCTCTATGATACAATTAAGAATGGGATACTTAGAATTCTTATAATAATTAACCAATTTATCATTATACAACCATGATTCATTACCTTCAAGAGGTTATTTTTCCTATCCAGAGGCCAGTATGAAAGTGATAGGTGTTGGAATATATTGATGGCCTTTACCCTTTCTTAACCATTGCATGAGTGGTTTGGCTTTTGGTCTTCCAAAATGCTTGGGGATCTATGGAAGTTTTGCAATGTGAAAGGTAATATGGGTTAAATACTCTCTTGGGCCATTATCCAATATAGTATAATGATTGGAAATTTTAGGAAGCAACATGTGGGAAAGTGAATCAAGGTTTTTAGTGTTAATGTAATTATATTCTAGTACATCAAGAAGTATTACTTTCCCCTTATCTTTTTTGGTAGTTGGATTCATGCCAAAAGGGTAGTTATAACCTTTGAACATAGCATCTATATGTTTGTGTTTCAAACTATTTTCGCTTTTCACATTCAAAAGGAAATGAGAAACTAAGATAAATGGTCTAGGGTTAGATGATACCCAGATGAGGTCTGCGCACCATTATCTAGACATTGTAGGGACTCCTCTTTGGTTGTGGAGGATGACACTTGCAAAAAAAAGAGACTTAAACAAGAAGATTGTTAGATGGATGTAAGGTGGACTGCCAAGCGATATGCTTGGTCCCAGAAGTGCAAAGACTTCCTTAAGGGATGTCACTCCACTTGTTGATAAAAAAATAATGTCAGATAAAGATAATAATGATAGACTAAGCTAGAGAAATACAAATAATGCGTACCTATTGTCTGCTGTCGGTCTACCATAGTCACCGATGCCGGTTGGTCTGCCGACATTGGTTAGTTAAGGTTGCCGATGTTGGTTAATTCTGACGACATCAGTATGGGCAATGGGCTTGGTAGCTAGCATCAGTCGGGGCAATGGTCTTGGATAGGGTCTGGATGGGTTCTTGGTCAAGGGAATGGTTTGTGGTAGTCTGAGAGTCTGTACAGGGTGGTAAGATAGTAGACAAGGTTTTCAAGAGGGACAAAGGTAGGGGATGTGTTGTCAGAAGAGGGGTAAGATATGGGAAAGGCCTATTAGCCTTTTTAGGAAGAGAGTTAGGTGTGGTCTAGTTGATGGCTAGGTCTGGTATGGTAATATGGCTTAGAAGCAGTAAATAAAAAACTGATTACAAATACATTCTAAGCTACTAGAATGAAATAAAAGAGGTATACTTAGTTCTTGCTTGCTGATGAGGGAGGGTAGAAGACCTGTTGTTGATGTATAAGACTAATGTAGAGTGCCTGTAGCCTGTGATGCTTGATGTGTACCTATAGCTAAAGAGTTTAGCAGTCAAGGAAGAGAATTGATGGATTGATCGAGTCTGTGATTGACGTTCTGGCTAGGGAGAGAGAGGAGATCTGATCCATTCGACCTGCAAGTTGTTTTAAGTGACTGACGTCAGTGATTCTACCAGCGTTGATTGATGGGTAACTAACGTCGGTAGCTAGAAGATAGGTAAAAAGGTTAAAATTAGCCTTTTTCCATTCTTCCAACTGCCAAGTCGATCGGTCATGGGAAAATGGTCAAAGGTGGATTAAATGAGTGTGAGGGGTTAATGGGAGGAATGAAATGGGGTTTAAGAAATTAAGATTTGGCATGGGGTGAGGGAGGCATCCAAGGAAAGGTATCCAAGGAGGGGTGAGGTGTCATGGGTGATGTGGTAAGGGGGCTATTAATTTAAAATAGTTAATTTATTTTAAATTAATAATTGAGTGGGTTTGGGAATGTTTAGAAAAAGGGACCAAGGGGGAGGATGACCAAGGGTTAGACATGATTTCAGTGTCTACATTTTTCCCCTTTTTGTCTTGTTGGTTGTTCTTGACAAACTACAAGACAAAAATAGGAGTTGGTTGCCCCAGGTATGGGATAAGATGGAGGTTGCCCCAAATATGATGATGAGGTATTCCCCCCTCAAAGTGGGAGGTGAGGGAAGGAAACCTTAAATCGAGTGCTGATTTGACAGATAGTGGATGAGGATGGTGAAGTTGGAGTGAGAATGCTGCAATAGTTGGGATTGCGTGCATACCACTTCATGAGATGGTCAGGTTAAATTATCACAAGTCAAGGGTCGAGGAGTACCAAAATCAAAATAACCGGGCCCCAACATTTTGTCGTAGCTAATTGGGTTATTCGATCCAAGCTGTAGCTCCAATGGTCATCATGCTCCAAGTATCTCGGGCTTAGGAAGTGCTCTTGGAAAACACAAAAAAGGATCACAAGTAGTGGGGATTAACTAGAGCATGATCTGATACTAGTGGGGGTTGTGGACAATTTGCTTAACTAGTCGTGAGGTAGCACAGGGCAATCAAAATAACCAAGGTAGAGTTGTCATGAAAGTGGTCGGGGGAGATAGGCGCAATCTCCAAGGTATGTGGTTGAGGTAGGTGGAGGTAAAAGTGATCTCAAGTGTGCCCCACGAGGCTAAGATGACTTCTACTATGAGAAATGGGCATGATTTGGGCCATTGAGAAGAATTTGGAGGTTTTGAGGCTACCGACGTCAGTTGTAAAATTGATGTCGGTGGAAAAAATTAACCTACGTCAGTAAAAATAGGCTGACATCAACGAAATAGGGCATGATTATGCCAACATCGGTGGCCTACCAAATCTGACAAAATCAGATTAGTGGCCCACCAAAACTCATTTGTGATTGTTGAAAAAGTGAGAAAGGTGAGCTCTGGAGTGACTAAGTGAAAGTGACCCCAAGTTGACCAGTTGAGCAGTGTGAGGTGTCAGAGTGAGATTGGTGGAGATAGTGATTGACTTGGACCAGGAGTTGGAGGTTATAGAGGAAATTGTGGGCCAGGTTGAGGTTATAGAGAAAGTGATGTAGAGGAGATGGCAGAGGGTGGAGGAGGACCCACAAGAGGTCCACCACTAGCGGCACCCATTGTGCCACCACAGTTGTGATGATGGGATGAGGTAGGAGGTGCATTTAAACATGTTTGGTTTGTTTGAATTTGATTTTTGTTTTTGAAATTTGCATGTTTTTAGCTAGAAAGGAGGGGGAGGGGTAGTTAGGAGGGTGGGAAGGGTAGGTAGGTCATGGTATGGTGATTTAAGAGGGTCTTGGGGGGAAAAGGGTGGTTAAATGGGGAAGCCCTAATTTTTAGGGCTCACCTCATTCGGCTCTAGGGCCAAACCAGTCACTGACATTAGTGAGTTCGCTGGCGTTGACCAACCAGTGACTGATGTTAGTCACTTTTGTCGATGTCAGTCACTAAGTGACTGATGTCAATTAGGTAAGTGCCATCATCGGCATGCAAACTAATATCAGTGGTTGCCTGGTCGGAAAGAGCTTGAAAATTGCTAAGTGAAAGGGGCAAAGCTATGCCAAGGGCTTCTTGAGTGTCAAGATAGCCAAAGATGGTTAGGTAGATGGTCAAGTAGATAGATGAAAGGGAAAATGGCTAGGCTAGAGAAGAAAAGTCATGGGGATTGGTAGTCATGATGACATGAGTTTGATTTTTGGATGCAGGCGAGGTAGACACTGATGCTACGGGATCGGTTGTCGACATTACTAACACAAATGCATCAAGACATCACCAGGGAGGAGTGGGCTCATATGAGCATAGTGGGACTCAGTGGGTTGTGGTGATACTATCGAGTGGAGAGGGATGTGAGCCTGATGGTGGCTCTGATCAAGTGGTGGGATCACTCCACCAACACCTTCTACTTGCCGATAGGGGAGATGACAGTCACAGTCAAGGATGTGTACTAGATTTTTTAGTTATCAGTACATGGGGCAGAGTTATATGTGAACTTAAGGCAGATGCCTAATATTCATATGGTGATGTTATTTTGGGAGCATGTTGCTGAGACTAGCTATCACTCAACAAGCTTTGTGTATGAACCCCTTTACACTACGAATGAGGATGCACGTCGACTGGCGATCTTGATGATGATCAGTATCACGGTCTATGCATTGCCAGATGCAGAGGGAGGTAGGTTTTTGGTTGCTATGACCAAAGTTTTGATAGATATGATAGAGAAGTAGATAGTGTTTGCCTGGGCACCTGTCTTTTTGGCCTAGGTGTATAGAGAGCTACGGGGCATCAATCGATAGTGATGGTATAACTTGTGTGTCAGCTACCTCCTGCATTGCTGGGCTTACCAGCATATTGTGGTCACATGACCTCTTAGCCTCCCAGTGGTGATTTAGGCCAGTTTTAGAGTTGGATTCAAGTGATGGCACAAGATGATGGTGTAGGTGTAGATGGATGGGGTAGTCAGAGACATCGACTATTATAGAGGGTTACTGGAGGCCCTAATCCCTGTGGACATTATTTGGAGACCGTACCTAGGGTATCCAACTTTTAGAGATTAGGGAGAGTAGTTGGTCGGTGTGCAGAGCCTGAGATGGGTCAGGGACAGATGAGCCAACGAGCTTGAGAGGGTGCCACTAGAGAGGGTGCGACACTAGTTCAGGCTATTTTAGGATGTGCTGCATGCCTTCCCATAATATAAATGAGATGATATTGAGGTGCCCCTCCCACTGCCAGAGGAGATAGAGGGGCCAAACTTTGAGGAGTTACTGGTAGGTCCTGGGATAGCAGATTTAGGATGTATAGAGGCATAATTGGTATGGTGGGTAGGTCAGTATACAGGCGTGTAGGTGGGACCACAACCTGATCTATAGATAATGACCAAAGAGCAGGATGAGGCCTGATAGGAGAGAGATGTTACCATGCAGGAGAGGGATGCAACATGAGAACAGGTGACCATTTTGCAAGGGTAGTTGGCCGCAGCCTAGGCATAGGCATTGGTAGGATAGGTTGTGGGAGGACAGGGCCTGATGTAACATCCACCTCAGCAACTAGTTCAGCAGCCCACGCAGTCAGTGTTAGTGCAGCTAGGGTTTTCATAGCTATAGGGTTTAGTGTAGGGCACGGTAGTAGGTTAGATGGTCCACTGCAGATTGTATCTATAGTTAGGTACAATAATAAATTGGATGAGATCACATATTATGAGGGAGCCATTAGGGGGTTTCCTTAGATACAATGATACTCAGATATGAGGGCAGAGCTAAGCTGGTAGTGGTCTATGTCACGAATGACTACTACAAATTCCCATAGACGGTGCAGATCAGAGGGGGGAGAGGATACATCATCTTCTCAACCACTGCCACCACCACCACAGCCATAGTCTTGAGGGCAGATTTTGATACTATGTATAGACTGGCCTGTGAGCCATTGATGCGAGATGTATTATATATTTTGAGAGAGAGCGAGAGAGAGGCACAGATTGTGCCATTGTAAAAACATTGATATATATATATATATATATATATATGATGAGATTTTTGGCTATTGATGTGTTATGGACATGTTTTTAGATGTTTAATGTTGGTAGTTTTTATCATATGTTTTAATGATGTATGCTTTGACATGATATTTGTGATGATCAATGATGTGAATGATTATATGATGATTATATGATGATATTAATGATGTTTATGTTATGACTTTGAGATTATGTTTTAATGAGGATGATGATTATGTTATGTTTAATGATGAAGATTATGATGATGTATGATGATGATTATGATGAGATGATTATGTCATGACTTTTGAATTTATTGTGTAATGATGCTAATGATGATTATGTTCTGTGATTATGTGATGATGATGTAAATGATGTAAATGATTATGCTAATGATCGTGGAAATATGTGATTAGTGATGATGTGATTGGTAGGGGACGAAAGAATGTGACAGAAGAAAGTGATGAAGATAATGGCTGAGCTAACCTCAGAAGACCCCATGTCAACTGAGTGCTACCTACATAGCCCCTGTTGTTAGGGCCTTAGGCCAATGTAGTTCTCCCAGAAAGGGAGGAAGAGGGTCGGTTATGGATTGGGTCTTGACTAGGTTAAGTCATGGTTAAGGATAAAATGGTTTGTCCATCAGGTAGATGAATAAATAGATGTGGTCAAGCTAACCCCAGAAAATCTCATGTTAACTGAGTGCTACCTACATAGCCCCTAATGTTAGGGCCTCAGACCAATGTAGTTTAGATGAAGAGGCAAAATGATTGATGATTGGTTTGGGCTGGGTTAAGTGATGAGGGGAAGATGATGTTACAGCCTTTTCCATATTATGTAATGGTGTATTCTGTAACATTTGTTAAGTGGTCTTTCATCCCTAGCAAGTGTCCATATCAATGATCGATGTATGCTAAAATTAACTGAGTATGTTTATGCTTTAGAAAGTAATGGTTTATGCTTGGCATAAATTGTGTGGTTGATAGTTTCCATGTGTATTGGTTTCCATAGAAACTGGTGTGAATAGGCTATGAGAACATTTTGTGGTCTGAAGAAAGTTTGGTTGGTTTGGTTTGGTTGGAAAATGATTTGGTTGAATGTGACCAAAGTGTAGGGAGGAAGTGAAAGGAATTTCACCCTTTCATTGATAAGGACCATAATGATAGCATAGGTAGGGGGTTTTAGAAACAAAAGCCCCATTCATGCATCACGTCATTGACCATTGGTTGTGTTAGAGAAGTAATCAAATCACTTTGACATTAAAATGAGCTTGAAGTCCCTTGAGTAGGTGATGTGATATGGTAGGAGAGGGTAACCCTTCTTAGGTAGAGATAACTTTGCCCCTTTTTATAAGAGACCCAGAGAGGACTACAAGCCAAATTCATGACCTTTTCCTTCTTTTTTTTTTTTTGGTAGACTGATCAGTGTGGGAAGTCTACATAGAGATGTCATTTTGTTTTTTGGTCATTTGTGAAGTTGATCGATGTGAGAAGATTCTATGAAAGTGTTGTTTGTAGCAAGATTTTAAGCATAGACATCCTTTGAGGGAGTGGTCTATATTTTTGTTTTTTATATGTTTGAGGGCTTTGAATAGCTGTCCTTCGAGGGAACAATCTATTAGCTACAGCAATGATTGTACAACTGTCCTTTGAGGGAGCAGTCTGCCTTTAGAGTTTGTGACCTTTTGATATTTTGACATCCAAATTTATTTTTGACATAATTTTGAGTCATAGACAAGACTATAAAAGTTTAAGGGCTCCCTTTTATTAAGACAAAGCATTCATACTTTACAAAAGGGTTACATAGTGTTTGTTTTAGGGAAATAGGGTTGAAAGGAATGAGGATTAAGAGGACCAGGATTGCTCAAGGGACGAGCTCAAGTTAAATGTCAAGTGAATGAGTACTTGAATAATAGTAGAATGGTCACAGATGTAAGGCATTAAAAGGCTCAGGTTCTAGTCAGCCTTCTAGAGAAGATAGACGATAAGTCCCTGACCCATACTTGTGCGTGATGATGTAAGGTCTAAGCCAATTAGGAGCAAATTTGCCTTATTTACTTTGTTCCATATTGGTCACATGTTGGTTTTCTTTGAGGACAAGGTCTCTGTTCTTGAAATCTCATTCTCACAGATTTTTGTCATAGGCTCGCTAGATGCGATTTTGATAGACATGGAGATGGTTGAGGGTAGCAAGATGACGTTCGTCGAGTAGCTCAAGTTGAGCTAAGTGATCTTGATAAAAGTCATCATTAGAAAGAATGTCATGTAGAGAGATGTGAAGAGATGGGATCTGTACTTCGAGAGGTAAGACAGCATTTGTTTCATACACTAGAGAGAAAGGGGTAGCACCTATAGAGGTTCAGATGCTAGTGTGGTAGGCCCACAGAGTGAAGGGAATGTGAATGTGCCAATCCCTTCCAGTGTCGTTGACCACCTTCATGAGAATTTTAGTTAAATTTTTTTTGGAAGCCTTGACCTGCCAATTTGCTTGCGGGTAGTAAGGCAAGGAAAAGCTGAGTTTGATGCCAAATGAGTCACAGAGTTTCTGGATAGTTCTATTTTTAAATGACTTGCTGTTGTCGGTGATGATTTTGTGAGGCACACCAAAATTATAGATGATATGGGTATTAATGAAGTTGACAATTTTGTCAGCTTTTGTGGAGATGAGAGGAATAGCTTCCACACATTTAGTGAAATACTCAGTGGCAGTGATAATGGAATGATGGTGAAGAGACGAGTGAGGGTTAATCTCATCGATGAGATCTAAGCCCCACTGAGAAAAAGGCCAGAAGTCCTAAGTGACTTGTAAGGTGTGACTAGGGAGATGAAGCAAGTTAGTGTGTTGCTGACAGTTGAAATAATGCCAAACATAGTCACTACAGTCTTGATGAAGAGTGGGCCAATAATAGCCCAAGTGAAGGATACGATTGGCAATCAAATTACCACTAAAGTGTCTGCCACAAATCCCATTTTGGACCTATTTAATAGCATGAGATGCTTCAGTGGAGGTTAGACACCGAAGAAGAAGGCCATCAAAACCTCTTTTATAGAGAAGACCCCCTAGCATGGTATAGTGAGATGTGCGTTTGATGAAAGCCCACCGTGCATTACTAGAAAGGTTGGGAGGAATGATAGAATGAGATAAGCAGTCCACCAGTTGTTTATACCAAACATCTCATGGACTAGAGTCTATGGTGTTGACATGGTTGATGTTAGGATAAATGTATGAAGGTAAGGGCACACGATGCACCGTGACAAAAATTCTTGATGAAGATGATGAAGATGGAATATGCGAGGCAAGAGAAGCCATGGTGTCAGCAAACTTATTTGTGGATTGAGGAACAGTTTGTAAGAGGTAATGGTCAAAAGAAGCAAGGAGGGTGTCAACACGGTGTTTGTACTTTTGTAAAACTTCATTTTTACAAAGATATGAACCGTTGATTTGATTGATGACAAGTTGTGAGTCACCGAAGATGTTGATGGTCTTGATGATCAAAGAAAGGGCGGTTTGAAGTCCAAAACTTAAGGCTTTGTATTCAGCCATATTATTGGTACATTTAAAGTCAAGCTTGAAAGACAAGGGCATGGGCTCACCCTCGTGTGGGATGAGAATGACCCTCACACCCCCATCGAGTTGACATTTGGAGCCGTCGAAGAACATTGTCATTGGATAGACTGTGTCATCGGTGGAAAGCACAATGATAGATTCATCAAGGAACTCACACTAAGAAGGTTGGTTGTCAGGTAGAGAGGCATCTACTAGTTGGTCAGCAATTGATTGCCCCTTTATGGATTTTTGCTAGATGAATTCCAAGTCGAACTTAGCAAGAAGCATGAGCCAATGAGCCATATGCTAGTTTTTGTATGGCTTGGAATGCATATATTTAAGGGGGTCAGTGTGAGTGATGACAAAGGTTTTGTGATTGAGAAGATAATGATGAAGCTTGGTAGCAATAAAGACTAATGCCAAATAGAGTTTCTCGGTATGAGTATACCGAGTTTCATAGTCGACAAGTGTTCAGCTTATATAGTAAACCGCTTACTCACGGTGTTGCTCGTCTCGATGCACGATCATGGCACCTAATGAATGGTTGGTTGCTGAGATGTAGAGGTAGAAGGGTTGGTCGTCTCTAGGTGGAATGAGGACTGGTGGAGAGAGCAGATAGCATTTGAGTGTTTTAAAAGCCTCTTGATAGTTCTTATCCCACCTAAAGGAGACGTCCTTCTTGAGGAGATGATGAAAGGGTTGACATCGGTCAGAGAGCTGTGAGATGAAGTGACAGATGGACTGGAGCTTCCGTTGCAGACTGTTAAGTTGCTTGAGATTGGTCAGAGGTGGCATCTCAAGTATAGCCCAGATTTTAGTGGGATCTATCTCAATGCCATGGAGAGAGACGATGAAACCCAGGAGCTTACCTGAGAGGACCCCAAAGACACATTTCTTGGGGTTAAGGCAGACATTATATTGAAGAAGGCAAGAGAATATGATTTTGAGGATGGTCAAATGGTTGTGAAAAAACTTAGACTTACCTAACAGGTTGTCCACATAGTCCTCCATAATTTTGTGGAGGAGATCATGAAAAATGTAAGTCATGACACGTTGATATGTGGCGCCTATGTTCTTTAGGCCAAAAGACACGACTCGATAGTAGAAAGTCCCCCATGGAGTGATGAAGGTAGTCTTGTGCTAATCTTCTGGTGCAATCAGGATTTGGTTATATCCTGAAAACCTATCTATGATTGATAGCATCTCATGACTGGCCATGAGATCAACAAGTTGGTCAATGTTGGGAAGAGGAAAATCATCTTTGGGATAGGCTAGGTTGAGGTCATGATAGTCAGTGTAGATTCAGATCCCCCCAGTTACTTTGGTGATATGGATGATGTTAGACACCCACTATGGATAATCAATGGGTTGGATGAAAGAGACAAAGAGAAGATGCTGAAGCTCCTCTTTGACAAGGAGCGCAACTCAAGGATGCATCCTCTGAAGCTTTTGCCTGACAGGCTTAGCCTTCGGGTTTGTGATGATGTTATGGATGGCAATGTTTGGGTCAATGCCAGGCATGTCACTATATGTCCAAGTAAAGGCCTTGCTATGGTCTGAAAGAAAGCTGGTGTAGTCGATCTGCTCTTGGGTGTCTAGAGATTGACCAATATTTAAGATGTGAGGAACATCAGAAGATGGGAGGTTGATGTCAATGGTTGATTAATTTAACATAACCTGCATTTTAGAAGGGAGGGAGAATTGAATGAAAGAGTCATCGGTGCCCATATAGGTGAGAATGGCATTGTCCTCTATGCAGTGGATAGTGTTAATGGTTGCCAACTCATCATCTATCATGTTGGGATAAATGAGAGGGAGAAACCTAGATACCCTACTTAGTTGATAGGTTAGGGGTTCCAAGTGGATGGTGGTTATGCAAAAAAAAACTAGGAGGGATAGAAACCACCGAATCTGTAGGTGAAAAGGGGAGAATAGGTGAGCTTGGCAGAGATTGGTCTATGATGCATTCAGGACAAGGGTCTACAGAGGCTGCGGTGGGTTCTTGGAAACCCAGACCATATCATTTCTTATCATTGTCATCTTTTAGTGGTTTAATGGGCTGATGGGAGCCTTGTTCATAGCACCCAAATCCAAAACCCTTCCATGCACACCTATTAAGGTAGGTGTGAGCAAAGGTAGGGTTGCCAAGAAATGAGAAGTTAGATGTGAATGAGAAGTTAGATGTGAATGGTTGAGGTGAGGAGAGAGGATTCCCATCAATAAGAGCTTGATCTAGCCCCCCATAGATGAGATTGGTTTGAAGGTTAGGAGGACCATAAGGGATGACCATTCTGATCCAATGGTCATAACTTGGACTGTGGTGAAGCTGTCCATACTTTTGTGGAGTCTGGAACATGTCTAAGGTAAGTAAGTGATATTCCCCAAGTGAAATTCATTGGAAGATATCTTCCATGGGGTCTTTGGTTATCGCTTGAAGAGGTGGTGTGAGGGCGACCACCGTTGGCAAATTGGTTGAAGATTTCACAAATGGAGGTGGTGTCTGGGTCAATTTCTTGAGAGGAATGAGAATGTCATTTGGTCGATAGGTCATGTTACAATTCTTGAAAGGTGATGGGTCGGCGGGAATGATGTGTACTTGCCTATCATGTTCAAATTTTACACAACGGTGTAGTGTAGAGGGAACACAAGCCATGGCACAAATCTAGGGTCATCCTAGTAGCATGTTATATTGGAACTCTACTTTGATGATGTAGAAGAGCTCTGGGACTATGCGTGGGCCAATGCAAATATGGAGGATGATGGTGCCAATGGTGGTGTCATTAAAGGATCGAAGGATTGCATCAGTTTTTGATACGCAATTCTTAGGGAGGGCCAATTGATCAAAGGCATGGGTAGAAATGATATTAATGCTGGCACATCCATCAATCATGACTCACTTAATGTGGGTGTGATCAACATAGGCTATGATGAAAAGAGCAGTGTCTTGATCTTTTGAATTAGAGGTAGGAATTTTAGAATCACTGAAAGTGATAGAGGCGACAGGGGATAATGAGTGGACTAGGGTAGCTAGTGGTTGGGGGTCTTCAGGTTAGACCTCCGCTGCCTATAAGGCTCTGATTAGAGCTTGACAATGATGGGGTGAGCTTTGGATAAGGTCATATAAGGTCATCTTCATGGGCATTTGGTGAAGCTATTTTAACATAGAGTCATGGATTTCCCTTGAAGAAGAGGGTTCTGATGCACCCAGGATAGAAATTTTGGGCTTTAGTGGTTGAGGTGGTTTGACAAAAGAGTAGGTCTAAGGAATACTAGCTTTTTCTTTTGATTTATCCTTTTGTGACCTAGTCATTATGTGGATGGTGTTGATTTTGAAGAGAGGGGGTGAAAGAGGTGAAGGGACCATAGTCTATTGATGAGATGTCAATGATGATGAAGGGGTTTGAGAGATATGGGAGGGTGTCAGAGGTCTGTTGGCAGTGTCGTCAAAGAGAAGGGTGTCTTTCTCCATGTATTGGTGAATGACGACCTTGAGGGCACATCAATTCTCGATGTCATGTCTCGGTGTGTGATGATATAGACAAATCTTAGTATCATCAAACCAAGATGGCTTTGACCCGAGAGGTTAGAATGGCTTGATAGGTGAAAGGGTCATGCTAGAGGTCTACAAAAGTCGATGCAATATCAAAGTGTATGAACCTACTAAGGGGTCTATGCTTGTTGATGCATGGGGTGTTGATGAATTTTGCTTGGGAGGTGTTGAAGGAGGCTTCTGTACCAACTTTTGGGTTGGTGGTGCAGCCACGTGAGTAGACGACACTGTCTTTGCAAGAGGTGTTGAATTTTTTAGAGGTGGTAGGCTTGTGGTAGGCAAAGGAAGTAGTGGAGGTAACTTGTTTTGGTTAGGGGTTGGAGTAGGGAGCACTCTTATTAGGGTAGAAGGATGAGGGCCAAAAATGGATGGCAATGGTGATGGTGGAGGAGGGGTTCAATGCCATGGTTTAGCAGTCTTCTTTGGTTTAGTTTGAGGACTACTATTGGGTGAGGCCTATTTCAAGTCCACCTTCACTTGTGGGTGAGTGAGGTTAGGGACAGGGCAAAAATTGAGTGTTTTGACTAGTTTTGATGTGGTGGATGAGGGTTTTGGGTCTGATGTGGATGGTTGAGGTTTTGAAGGTTTGGAAATGGAAGTCTAGTCGTTGTTGGAAATTTTTGGAGATTTTGTCACAAGAGGGTTGACAGTAAGAGATGAGATAGGCTGGGTAGGATGAGGAGCTTTGAGTTGCTCCCATAATGCCTGATGCTCCAATTTCCTCGAATGGAGAAGTCCTAGTTTCTCCACCAATTGGGAGAATGGTTGGGAGGATGTCGGATGAGGCTTTGGTCCTTCAAAAGATGCAGATGGTTGTGGGGCTAAAAATGTGTTAGGTATAGAAGTCTTGGACCCAAGGCATGAGGGAGTCATAACTAGATTGTCTTTGGCCAGAGAAGGCAGAGAGACAAGGTCTTCTCTTGGTGGAGAAGGAATCAGAGAATGTGGCTCCTCAAGAGGGTAGAGGGTAGGAATGATTGTGCCTTCTACCTGTGGCTGAGGAGTAGGAAGGGTAGGGTCCTCCATTGGTAGCAAAAAGGAGGGTGGTAGGGCTAGTGGTGCCGGTATGGTCAAGGCATCCTCCAAAATAGGGGAAGTCAATGCAGAACTAATAGGAGATGAAGGTTCATCCACATGTGATGGACTGATGGGTTGACTAACCTCTTGAGACTATGAGAGAGGTTGGTCAGGGATGAGAGGTGAGACCGTATTGACTGTGCGTATGTTATGCTCTTGAGAGTTGTCAGCCATGGTTTGCACATTGTTTTGGCTAGGAGGATGGTTAGGAAAGGGTTGTTTGAAGATGTCTATGCTTTGATTGAGTGGTGCATTTGGGTTGTCCAAGATGAGGTCACCTTTATCTATCATGTCTTGAATGATGTTCTTGAAAGTCTCACAGTTGTCTGTGTCATGGCCTTTGACACGGTGATATTTGCAAAAGTCATTCTCCCTATACCATGTAGGGATGGCGTGTGAGGGATCAAATTGAGGGGTAGTCAGATTTGGGGGAGATTGAGAACTCCCTGTTTGACAAATTTATCTAGCACAGATGCATATGACTCTCCTAATGGAGTATACTAATGCTGCACATATCTTTGCTAGAATTGTCGTGTGATACTTTGAGATGTAGACGGTTCAGGCTGGTTGGTTGTTGTTGAAGATGATGGTCTAATGACTACAACATTTGCTGATGCCTTAGATTTGGAATTAGAAGAAGGTTTAGAGGAAGAATCATTAGACTTGGTGTTGGGGTTTTACTCCACAACTTGACTTTGTTTTCCTCGATGACATGTAGTTCAAGCTTCTTAGCCATCGTGAAAGCTTTGTCAAAGGTGCAAAATGTTTGGACCCATAGGGTAGAGGAAATATGTTTGGCACACGCCTAACAGAAGAGCTCGATGAGCTCGAGTTGGGGCAAAGAAAAAGAGAGCTGGTTGATTAAGCCTCTCCAATGGGCAACAAAATTGGCTATGGATTCATCATCAAATTGTCAGATAAAATACAGATCTGTGATTGAAACCTTTTTGGTGATATTGATTGAAAAGTGGTCGAGGAAAAGTTGGGCTAGCTGGGTGAATGTGAAAAGAGAGTCACTAGTGAGAGAGCTATACCAATCGAGGGTAGCACTAGAAAGTGACATGGGGAATGTGCACAGCAACAGTGCATCATCATGTGCTATCAAGTAATAAGCATGTTTGAATGCTCATAGATGCTGCTAAGGGTCTTCCTTACTCTGGAAATGAGTAAACTTAGGAGGTTCCCATTGACTGGGATACAGTCGGATTGGGACGGAGGGATGGATGGGTTCATTACAAATTTGGTCATATGAAAGGACATTTCTTGAACCCGAAATTGAGGTCTCACGATTAGACATTTTGTCCATCAACATTTTGATTAGGTCAGTTGACGGATTTGAAGGTGGGGCACCCCCTAAGTTGTAAGGTGCTTGGAAAGTGCTAGGAGGGGCATATGACATAGCCAGTTGTGCTTGTATAGGCACAACGTATTGATAACTAGCCATTGGGACAGAAGTGGAAGCCAAGGGTGGTTGTGTCATGAAGGTAGAAGGCACGACTAGGCTTGATGTTGCCATAGGTGGTTGGATGGTGGTGACATTAGCCATAGGATGAGTAGCCACCCTAGTGTTGATGGGGGCGAGAGTAGGCAGAATGGAGACAAATAGATTTTGGAAAGGGGTAGAACTTGGTTGAATAGTTTGTGATTGATGGGGGGCCGAAACCCCAATGGAAGTGGGCCCACAGATAGAAGGAGAAACCACACTTAAAATATTAGTCATGGACTAGTTATTAGTTGGGGTGACAGCTTGGGTGTCTATGGGTTGAACCATAGATGCTGTTGGCATGACTATCGTCTCGACTAAGGAGGTTGGCATCCCATAAATTGGGTTGCCTAAAGAATCTCACATTCAACTTCACATGAGATAATGTTGAAGGGCCTTAACATTAAGTTCAAGGAACCTTTTGAAGTCCTGATCCCCTTTGGGAACAATAGATGGTTGAGTTGAGGTCAGCTGGATAGGAGTATGTTCATTGTTTGAATGATACTCCATTAAGGGACTTGTTATGGAGGATGAACGCAGAAGCGGTTGATGACTCACATAGTCAAGAAGAGTTCTAGTTTGACTACGTGTCAAAACCATTCAAGGCAAAAAAGTTTAGGTTCTAAAAACTGTGTTTTTCAGTCTCAAAAAACAAGGATGGATGTTGGACAACAAGAAGGTCAGGTTTTTAAGCTTGCTATTTTGAGAAAAAAAATTTAGATAGTGACCGACATCGGTAGAAAGACCGATGTCAGTGTCACAGTTGCCGATGTCGGTTAGATAACTGATACCGATGAAGACAGTGGTTGACATCGGTAGGAAAATTGATGTCAGTTACTGTGTTTTTCGAAAAACTCAAAGAATTTGAAAGTTTTTGGAAAGAAGAAAACATCTTCACTAGCTCAAAAAACTAGATAGAAGCAGAAAAATAGATGGAGACATGCAGACCCTAAGCATTGAATCCTAAGAATAAACTTTTAGAATCATGTTGGCTTATGCCTTAGAGTGTGTTTGGGAAGTTGGCTTGCAGAACAGGTCCTAGAAAAGGTAGTCTAAAGTTGGTTTTAGGTTAGTTTCAGTGCTCAAGATCTATGTTAGGTTCTGTACATGGCTTGGTGCTAAGGAGCAAGCTCCCCTCACTTCATGAGCCTAGTGATAAGCTGGTCTCACTTAGCAAGTATATACTTCCCCTAGAGTTTATCCTTTGCCAGAGAATAGAGTGGGCTTTCCCCTTGGGAGTGAAGTCCAAGTGGGATTGCCGGGACGGGTAAGGTATCCGCTAGGTGATGAAATCCTAGTTGGACCTTATCTCAGGTAAGTTTAGATGTTTGAGTTTGTGCAAGTGGTTTGGATGTGTAACATAAGTGGCCTGCGCTTTATTCATGATGCATTTTTAATTACTAGATGTGAAAGCTAAGTATGCATTCAGAAAGAAATGAAATGCAATGTATTTTAAGCCCAAATTGAAATGTGTGTTCGTATGCAGACAAGTGAGAAGAGGTTGAAGAGTATGACTTTGACTAGTCTAAGATGCAAGAAAGAAAGAAAAAGAATGATTCCTTTTAACTTTGCTGATGGTGTCTTTTGGAAGAGATAGAAGAAAGAGATGTACGGAGAGACCTAATGCACCTATATGAAAATTTTATCTTTAGAAGAAAAAGTATGGACCCAAGAAAGACTTTTAGGGTCCCACCAGGCATGCCAGAATGTTTCAAACTATTTTCGCTTTTCACATTCAAAAGGAAATGAGAAACTAAGATAAATGGTCTAGGGTTAGATGATACCTGGATGAGGTCTGTGCACCATTATCCAAACATTGTAGGGACTCCTCTTTGGTTGTGGAGGATGACACCTGCAAAAGAAAGAGACTTAAACAAGAAAACTATTAGATGGATGTAAGGTGGACTGCTAAGTGATATTTTTGGTCCTAGAAGTGCAAAGACTTCCTTAAGGGATGTCAATCTACTTGTTGATAAAAAATAATGTCAGATAAAGATAATAATGATAGACTAAGCTAGATTAATCAAACAATGCATACCTACTATCTGTTGTCAGTCTGTCATAGTCGCCGATGCTGGTTGGTCTGCCGATGTCGATTGGTTAAGGTCACCGATGTCAATTAGTTCTGCTGATGTCGGTATGGGCAATGGCCATGGTGGCTAGCGTCAGTCAGGGCAATGGTCTTGGATAGGGTCTGGATGGGTTCTTGGTTGAGGGAATGGTCTGTGGTAGTTTGAGAGTCTGTACAGGGTGGTAAGACAATAGATAGGGTTTTCAAGAGGGACAGAGGTAGGGGATGTGTTGTCAAAAGAGGGGTAAGATATGGGAAAGGCCTATCATCCTTTCTAGGAAGAGAGTCAGGTGCGGTCTAGTTGATGGTTGGGTCTGGTCTGGTAATATGGCTTAGAAGTAGTAAACCAAAAATTGATTATAAATACATTATAAGCTACTAGAATGAAATAAAAGAGGAGTAATTAGCTCTTTCTTGCTGATGAGGGAGGGTAGAAGACTTGTTACTGATGTAGAAGACTGATGTAGAGTGCCTGTAGCCTATGATGCTTGATCTGTACCTACAGCTAAAGAGTTTAGCAGTCAAGGAAGAGAATTGATCAATTGATCGAGTCTGTGATTGACGTTCTGGCTGGGGAGAGAGAGGATATCTGATCCGTTCGGCCTACAAGTTATTTTAAGCGACCGAGGTTACTGATTCTGCCGGTGTCAGCCAATGGGTAACTAACGTCGGCAGCTAGAAGATAGGTAAAAAGGCTAAAATTAGCCTTTTCCCATTCTTCCAACTGCCGAGTCAATTGGTCATGGGAAAATGGTCGAAGGTGGATTAAATGAGTGTGAGGGGTTAATGGGAGTAATGAAATGGGGTTTAAGCAATTAAGATTTGGCATGGGGTGAGGGAGGCATCCAAGGAAAGGTATCTAAGGAGGGGTGAGGTGTCATGGGTGATGTGGCAAGGGGGCTATTAATTTAAAATAGTTAATTTATTTTAAATTAATAATTGAATGGGTTTGGGAATGTTTAGAAAAAGGGACCAAGGGGGAGGATGACCAAGGGTTAGACATGATTTCGGTGTCTATAGTTTGCAATGCTCGTATGTAAGCAAATATGCTAAAATAGTTACCTTCATCCCTAAATGGGATAACTTTATATACTAGTGAAACATTGATGGGACATCATGAATCTCATGTAACTAAGGTATATCCAAAAGTTTATTATATGACATCTCAAGATCTAACACATGGCATAATGTATTATGGGTCAAAGGCCCAAGGATAACTAGAAAGATAATGGTGCTTTATGATTTTTGTTCTTCATTATCATAGGATTTGATGGTGATTGTTTCTACTTGGAAATATATTGTCATGTACCTAAGAATCTTGATGAGCTTTAGATACACACTATTTAAGACTGATCCCTTGTCTATGAGGACATGTTCTAGTTTGTGCCTCATTATGTAAACTTCAATGTATAATGCATTATTATAGAATGTGCTAAGGGATGACATATCACTTTGGTTGAAGGTTATTTATTGGGATGGAGAGAGGTGTCCAACCAAAGCTTGAAATTTGTTAGGGGATGTCATTGGTAACTTTTGATTGACCAAGGAAATCTATCAAGATGTTATTATGGATTGTAGACATAGGCAATAAATCTAAAATGGATATTTGTGCTAGCATATTTTATAACTATTCCATAGTATCAAATGCATTTTATTATAAAACATGAAATGGCCTCTTATAAAGTAGAATGGTTGGTTAGATGATGGGTGAAGTGGTGAATGGTTATGGGCCTAGTATGTTAATTATTGATTGCTAAGTTGTGATTGCATAATTGAGATTAGGTATAGGACTAGTGTTACTAACAAATGATGGTGGAGGAGGTCTAGGTAGGATAAGTCTTGGCTAGTAGTGAACTTGTGCATGGTTATGTGCTAATGATAAGTTATTTTTACAAGGTTCAAACATGGGAATCCTTGCTTGCAATTTCACCTATGTGTGGTCCCAAGTCAAGAAAAGATTACCATTATAGGTTGGTTGGTTGGGAAATACTAGCAATGGTATTTTTTGATGGGTACTTTGTCTTGGATCAATGGAAATGGTATTAATGCATCCTCCTAAAATATGACCTATAATTGTATTGTAATCATGTGTAACTACATTATAGGTTTATTGGTTGTTTACACCATTCTAACCTTGGTTCTATCTATTGTTTATTGCTATATTGGGGAAAAGGATATTGATAAATGTTGAGGTTATAACTAGAGGTGGAAGCTCCATGATCCAATCTATTCTCTCCATTTTCTAACATATTTTTAATGATATGTTTGAGTTATACATAAAACTATAAATTATGGTCATTGACCTAATGAAATTCATAGAATTCATGTGGCTTATACCAGTCTGACATGCCCTCACCTTGACAAAATTGCTCTTTTGGAGTAGGCTAGTTAATTAGGTCAGTTTCAACAAGTTGGTAAAATATTGTTTCAATGGGTTCCCTTAGGGGTGAACAATATGATGATTAGGTAGATTTATGCATGGAAGAGGGTTTTGAAAAGGAAATCATTGTTGTATTTATTGCATTTACTATTCTAGTTAAGATTACTATGTGTGTTTTGGTTGTTGAGGATGTTGTTAGTTAAAATTAAACTAGAAAGGCAACATAGGTTGAGCAGATGGTGATTACACCATTTGGACATGTTGTGACTCTTTTACTCCATTTCCTATAACATTCTTATTGTAATTTATTTTTTTGGGTCTATCATTATTATTGGCCCATGTTGGTTGAGATGCTTATGCTTGGACTAGATGTTGATTTTGAAAATTATTCAAAATTGAATTATAGCCATTATTTTGATTTTATTAGGCTAGTTTAATGATCCCTTTGTTAATAAGAGATATTTTTATCACTAAAAATTTGACAAATATTTATTTGAATGTATGTTCATACTAAAACTCTAGATATTAAGATATCTTTTTGTGTAGGTTTTTGGTAAACATAGCAGCTAGTTATTTTTCTGGTAAACTGTGGGTAAATTGGCTTGCAAGGGATATCCATCACTATAAACAATTTTTAAAACTTTCTCCTAGATTTTGTTTTTTTTGTGTCAAGCCTACTAATTAAATATCATGATAGAGATTTTAAGAGAATTTTTGCACAAATTTATCTAAAATATTATCAAAATTAGAAACTAAATTCTTTTGTAGATTCAAAAACCATTCTAAAACTTGCCCTACTAGGCTTCATCAAAAAATAACAATAGATATATGTCTTTATAATCCACTAGTTGGCTTGCATAAAATAATTCTATTATGTGTCTTGGGGTCACCTTTCCCCTTGTCTTTTTCAAAATTTGGTGGTTCATACCTTGGAGGAAAGGGCAAGATCACATGTTATCTAATTTTAACTTTTTGACTTGTTTCTTAGCTTGGGTGGTGGAAATTTCAACCTTCATTTGTTATGGTTCTTGATCAAAGAAAATAATTATAATATTGGCCTATTAGGGTGGAGGCTAGGTGGTGAAATTGGATTATTTTGATTAGGGTATGATCAAGGTATTTTATGGGGAATGTTGGATTGTATAAGAAATAGACTAGGAATATGCATACCTAGATTAGGGTTTTATTTTTGAAATTACACATACTATGATGTGTTATTCTAATTGAGATTGGGTATTTAGGTTTAATGTTAGGAATTTTGTGGTTGGGATAGATGAATATGGTTGTAATGTGATATTATTCCCATAACCATTGGTGTGTCTAGGGATATGTGTGGCTGACTTGGGCTTATATACCTCTTTTATTTACTTATTACATTTCTCTATGTTCTTAGATAGGTCAGCCTGTGGTATAAGCTTAGCTAAGTAGACTATATATAATAGATAGTGGTTAGTCTTTAAGCATCATATGTGAAGTATTATGCTAATAGTGCATTGTTGTGGAGGTTGACCCCTCGAAGTGGCTCTACTATATTATCTAGTATTCTATTCTACTATTAATTATCACTATGAATCTCTCATATTTTCCTATTTTGTGAAATATAACATCATTCTATGCAAATATGTAAGTAATTTCAATACAATTTGTATCAAAGCTTTTATTTGGGAAAGTTTATTATGGCTCTTTTTTAGATCTAGTAAGGCATGGCTTCTGGGAGTAGTGAAAGTAAAAAAACATAACTTGTAATTTGGTAAGAATTAATTTTTTCATCAGCGTAGTATTGCTCAAAACACTTTTTTGAAAAAAAATTATTTAAAAAATTAAAAAAATAAGTATATTTTTTTCCCTTTACACACTTGTAGTCATTGGATTCATCTTAGTGAGATGATCACAATGGTATATTTTGTTAGTAACACTTTTTTGGGTCAAAACCCTTGTAGGGTTTGTTTATGGCAGGTCCTTCAACTCTGGGAAGAAAATGGGCACCATAAACTCCTAATACTCTTTCTAATAGCAACATGGAATCTGTAACTTGAGACTTCATGATTTCTCAACTTCAAGAGGACATAAAAAAACTTAGTGAGGCATGATTATTTTTTTGCAATCCAAGATGATGTTTTAGGGATGTGCAGAGAGATTAATGGAGTTCAAAATGAATTGTAACATATCACTATGCAAGTATCCACCCTCACATCTCAATTTTAGCCTAACAATCTTCCACTTTAGCATTCAAATCCTCCTCTCAACAACTCCCATACTAGTATGAAAATGATGTTACCAAAAGTGGACATGCATAAGTTCAATAGTAAGAATCCTCTCACTTGGATTAACCAAATTGAGAGCTTATTTGAGCTGCATCAAACCCTAATTCTTAGAGGGTGATGGTGGCATCCTTGTATTTGGAACTTGAGCAATTCATTTGGTATCATTGGTTATGTGTTCAAAAGAAAAAGAATAGTGCTCCTATTACATGGTCTATTTTTATTGAGGAGTTGACATCTCATTATCAAAATAATCTCTCTGAGAACTATTTCAACCAATTAGCCAAGCTACAACAAATAGGACCTGTGAAGGATTATATTCATCAATTTTAGAATCTCTCTTTAAGGGTGGAAAATATCACTAATAAAAAATTGATAGATCTATTTTTTGGTGGTCTCAAAGATAGAATCCAATACAAATTTCAAATTTTTAGCCCATAATCTATATTAGAAGCTATCCTTAAGGCACCTATGAAAGAAGAAAAAGAGATGGTCAAAAGGAAAACATTTACTACTGGTCATGATCACAAATTTCTAGCACCATCCATTCCATATCCCACAAAATTAAAAAAACAATAAATTAAGGAGAAGTGAGCCAAAGGGTTGTGTTATGGTTGTGACAAAAAATAGAGTAAAGACCATCATTGTGCTGAGAAGAATCTATTTTACATTGAAGGTGTTAATGATGATGAAGAGGATGTAGAAATACATGATGTGGATGCAAAATTTCTTAAGGAAGAATTTGAAGACTCTCTACCCACTATTTCATGCCATACCCTATCAAGTATTAATAATCCCCAAACTCTTAAGGTGATGGGTTTCCTTAATAAATAGAAAGTCACTATCTTGATTGATTCTGGGAGCACACACAATTTCATCCACAGTAAGTTGGTTGCTCATTTGAACTATTTCATTTATCTAGCTCTAGAATCTTAGGTTATGATTATATATGGTAGTATTATCAGCTATTCAAGAAAATGTCATAGTATTAAGTTAGCCATGGGAGACTACTTATTAGATTCTCTTATGTTTTCTATTATGATAGGTGGAGCTGATATTATTTTGGGAGTCTAGTGGCTTACCACTTTGGGCACTATTAAGATGAATTTTTAAAAATTATTCATGTATTTTTATTCAGAAGAAAGCAAAT
The DNA here is from genome assembly GCA_037957365.1 of Torreya grandis. Lineage (NCBI taxonomy): Eukaryota > Viridiplantae > Streptophyta > Pinopsida > Cupressales > Taxaceae > Torreya > Torreya grandis. The sequence goes on along the minus strand of JARHVA010007718.1, from coordinate 412,433 downwards.
TTGAGATAAGAGGATTAAAAGCTAAATCTCCACAACTTGTTAGCTCTGATCAAATGACAAATATTCTTTGTAATAGTACTGATGGATTTGTAGCCCACTTACTTTTTATGGAAGTACAGCTAACTCAGCCATCTCTAACTTTTGATCTATAACAAATAATTGATGCACATTTTGTTGTTTTTAGAGACATGCCAAAAGGACTTCAACCTAGCTGCATGCATGATCATGTCATCACACTTATTCTTGGTAGTATACCACCCAACATTAGGCCATACAGGTATCCCTATGTCTAAAAAAGTGAAACTAAAAAGATGGTACAAGAGATTTTGGATACAAGAATCATTCACTATAGCCAAAGTGAATACTCGTCACTAGTTGTCATGGTGAGAAAGAAATATGACACTTATAATATGTGCCCTAATTATAGAGAACTCAATAATTACACTATCGAAGATAAGTTTTCAATTCTTGTCATTGATGATTTACTAGATGAATTGAATGGTGCTCTTTATTTTACCAAGTTAGATATATATTCTGGTTATCATCAAATCAAGGTACATGATGAAGACATAACCAAAACTACTTTTAGGACTCATGAGGGCCATTATGAGTATTTGGTTATGGCTTTTAGCCTTAAAATGTACCATCTACTTTTCATATTTTGATGAATACTATTTTAAGCTATTTTTGAGGAAATTTGTTTTAGTATTCTTTGATGATATCCTCAGTTATAGTAAAAATTGGGTAGACCATTTGTAAAATGTGAAATAGGTACTCTCCATTTTAGAATGAAATTAATTTTATGGAAAACCTTCCAAATATAGTTTTTTGTCTAGTGAGGTTGAATATTTGGGTTATTTGGTATCTTATGAAGGAGTGAAAGTGGTTCTTAAGAAAATCCAATCAATGGTAGGTTGGCCAATTCCTAAGACACTCAAGCAACTTTGAGGATTTTTTGGAATTATTGGTTATTACCATAGATTTTTCAAAAATTATGGTAGTATTGTAGCCCCACTTACCTCTTTTTTAATAAAGATTCCTTTTAGTGGACTGATGCAGCTACCTGGGCATTTGAACAATTGAAATTGGCTATTTTCAATACTCTAGTATTGGCCACGCTTGATTTTTTTAAGACTTTTGTGGTTGAATGTGATGCATCTGGGTATGGTATGGGTGTTGTACTCATGCAAGAAGATAGACCTCTAGCATTTGAAAGTCATCAAATCAAGGATAAAAATTAGTACAAGCCCATCTATGAGAAGGAAATGATGGCCATTTTACATGTAGTCAAACAATGGAGACCTTATTTGATGGGTCATCACTTTTAGGTAAAAAATAATCATGATAGTCTTAAATATATTTTTGAACAAAGGTTGTCATCTGAAGAACAATAGAAATGGGTAAATAAGATGTTAGGCTATGATTTTGAAATAGTCTACAAAAATAGCAAGGACAATGTGGTGGCAAATGCACTATCTAGAAAAGATGAATTAGTTAAGGCATTGTTATGTTCCATAACCATTTTCCAGGTAGATTGGCTAGAGGAAGCATGATAAAAATGGAAACTTGATATTACTACTCATGATTTTATTCAAAATCTTTAGTAGTGTTTATATGGATTTGAAAAATTCAAATGGAAAGGTAATGAATTATGGCACAAAAATAGATTTTACTATGTAATAATTCTCTTCTTAAACAAAAAGTCCTTGAAGAAATTCATGCAACTCTAATTGGGGGTCATTTAAGATTTTTGAAAACCTATCACAAGATCAAGAAATATTTTTTTTGGGTAGGTCTCAAGGGGGATGTCCAGAAATATGTGGTTGAATATATGATTTATGAATAAAACAAAGGCAAAAACATCAAAAATCTAGGTATTTTACAACCTTTATCTATCCTTAGCCAGCATTGGGAAGAGGTTTTTATGGATTTCATTATAAGGTTACCAAGATCTACTGGTCAAAAAGTTAGAATGATTGTTATAGATCATCTCATTAAGTATGCTCATTTTTGTTCATTATCTCAACCATTTTTTTCTAGTACAATAGCTTATGATTTTCTAAATATAGTTCAAAAATTACATGGGACTCCTAAGAACATTGTTAGTGATAGAGATCCTATTTTTACTAGTAATTTTTAGAATGAGTTATTTACATGTTTAGGCACTCAATTGGCTCATAGTTCATCCTATCATCCTCAATCTAATGGACAAACTAAAGTAGTCAACAAATATCTAGAAGGACATCTCCATTGTTTTAGTTTTGATAAATAAGATAAATGGGTTCATTGGTTACCACTTTCTAAATGGTGGTATAATAACTCCATTCATAGTTCTTCCAAAATGTCTCCTTTTGAAGCACTATATGGATACCATCCTCCATCCATCACTTCCACCTTCAAGTTCCATCCTAAGGTTCATGAATTTTAAGAACATATTCACCATCAATAGGAGTTCCTTGTAAGTTTGCATGAAAATTTAGCTATGGCCTAGAATCACATGAAGCAACAAGCGAATCAACATAGAAGGGAGAGACATTTTGACATTGGTGATTGGGTATTTGTTCACTTATATCCATACAAATATATGTCATTGAAGTAACAAAAAAAGGATAAAAATCTATCCCCTACATATTATGGGCCTTATCAGATCTTGCAAAAAATTGGTAGTGTGGCTTACAAGTTATATTTTCCTTCATCAACTCCCATAAATATAGTGTTTCATGTGTCATGCCTGAAGAAATTCATTGGACATAGAGTTACCATTCAAAAAAAATTACTAAAATTGGATGAGCAAGTTAAAGTTATTCTTGATCCTTAGGTGATCCTTCAATGACACACCAAGTAACTATGTTCTAGAGAAATTATAGAATACTTGATCAAATAGAAGAATCTTCCATGTGAAGATATCACTTGGGAAGATGAAGCATTTGTGTAACAACATCTAGAATTGCCAAAATATTGAGGACAATGTTTTTTAATGGGAAGTGCTTGTTATGCCCTTAACCATTGGTGTGTCTAGGGATATGTGTGGCCAACTTGGGCATATATACCTCTTTTATTTACTTATTACATTTCTCTATATTCTTAGATAGGTTAGCCTATGGAATAACCTTGGCTAAGTAGACTATATATAGGAGTTAGTGGTTAGTATTTAAGCATTATATCTGAAGTATTCTTCTAATAGTACATTGTTGTGGAGGTTGTCCCCCTTAAAGTGGCTTTTATATATTATCTAGTATTGTATTTTTTTGTTAATTATCACTATGAATCTCCCATATTTTTTTCTATGAAATATAACATCATTCTATGTAAATATCTAAGTAATTTCATTACATGTGCCTACTAAGGTTGAATAGGGACATGATGTTGACTAGTCATGCATGGCTAATTGAGGACTTTTGAACTAAGACCATGTCACTAAACTTATGGCATATTTTGCATGAAAAGCAATTGTTTCCTAATAGGTACTTGAAGAACATTGAAATATCTTTGTTATGTGAATCCTTATTGAGAAGTGGATGCATGTTGGAGATTTAACCTTTATTACTGATCAATGTTTACACATTATTGATTAGACATCATTTGGTTTTGGATCGACATGTTAATCTACTACTAAGGAGGTATGTTATTATTACCTAGTAAGGTGGAACATTGATTTCTTCCTATTAAGGATGAAATATGTTTTTCCTCTACTACATTAGATTGTGCTTATTGTTGTGGAATATTACTAGTCACCTATTGGGGTGGAGTAATATTAATCACATTCTATTATGATGTAGCACTGGTCATATGCTGACTATTAATCATTTTTGTTAGTGGTATAAGAAGTAGCCAATTGAGGACTAGAGATAGTTTGTTGAGGTTGGGAAGAATAAACTCCTACTCCCTAAGTTTTTGATACACTAATGGTGTTAGTTAAAGGAACATTTAGTTTTTGACTATGTGTTTGTGCATTAACACCACTTTGGTTTGGATTAGATGTTACTCGTGTATTATCTACTACATTTTATTCACTATTCTATGTAGAATAAAAAAACACTTCTTTGATATTTTGGGTATTAAACATGTTTTTGACTAATTTTTTTGGCATAAATGGGTATTAAACCTAATTTTATTGATCATTCAATTCCATTAAAACTCTTATTAAATGAAGTAAATCATTAAGAGGCTTTTTTGACATGGTCATCTGATTAAAGCTATGTACTAGGTTCTGATATACCTATTATGTTGTCTATATTTGCATGCATTAGTCCTCCATGAGGCTTATTTTTTTTTACAAGCATACATGAATATAGATATGGAATTGGTACTATGTCATTAGGATTGATAGAAGAGGGATTATTGTTGTTTGAATAAGACATATTATAAGGCCTCCTTGATATATTTTGAAAATTATTAATCCCTACCTATGTGGCTCTATTAGGATCATAAATTGATGACATGGTCACATAGTAGGGTTATTATTAGATATCTTTTGCTACTATAGGCATGTTATCTAAATATTTGGCCATCTATTCTTGATTTTGATCCATATAAGGAGTTATACTAACCAAATAATTAGCCAAAATATCTTAACATTTTCCCCCTATTTGAGTGTTGTATGGTGGATAAGAAATTGTCTCGTAAACAACATTATCTCCATAAAGGTCTAAAATAAAGTCTTCTTAAATGTTAGGATTTTTATATTGTATATTTTACATAGTTACACCATTTGTGTATTGAGCCATGGTTAAATCTGTGACAAATGTTTTTCAACAAGATGAATTAGAGTTTTGCAAACTCTAAAAAGCTATCTAAAAAGACAAAGGGTTAAAATGTGATCTAGTTTGGTTGAGGGTGGAGATTTATCTTGAAAAAGTATGACGTAAAGACTTGGTAAAAATAGTATAACATCAAATTTCTAACATTAAATGTTTTACATAAACAAGGTTAAGTAATATGACTTAAAAACAAGATGCCAAACTCTAATGTCCAAACATGTTCTGAATAAGTCTAAACTAGGAAAATGAAATGTTGTTATATCTTTTGTCAAATTGTGGAGTCAAAATCTAGGATCAAATAGTTGGTGCTTGTAATTTTGGCCAAACTTGACATCAAAATCTAGGCTTAAAAAAAAAGGAATGATAATGATTAATCTACAAAACTTGGAATAATTTGTTAAAGACTAGGCACTTAATTCTAAACATAAAAATAATATGATTGGTATGAAACACTAAAGAAAATTCATTTTGAATATGGAATAAATATATTAAAAAAATTGACAAACAATAAAGTTTCCAAATTTGAGTAATCAATTAACATAAGTTACGTAACCCAAAATAAAAAAACCCTGGGTATCAACCCTTGCGTGTCGAGGCCTAAACTAAAATCAATCAATGTTTAGATGTGAACATGTAAAAATTTAATCAAAGACTCAACTAAGGTAAACTAGGATTTTATGATAAAAAAATAGGTGAATTTGAACAACATGATTGTGTTAAACAAAGATCCAACAAGGCTTAAATGATTGTTTGCAACAATGATAATTTAGGACACAAGACATGACAAGTCTTTTAAAATAACTTGGGTTGCATAAAAATGTTAACATTCCCAAAATGTGTGACAATTTTATGTTTCAAATACTACTAGGGCATAAGAATTGGAATTATTTTGGTTGCATAATGTTACCCATCTCAATCAAGTACCACACTTGATGTTTTGACATAAATGTTTTTTTAAGTTAAAATCAAGATGTCAAATGGAAAACATAAAGCCTCCTCAAATAATGAAATAAAGTTGGATACAAGAATAATTAATGACTTGGTTTAAAAAATGAGTTTTAGTTATATCACACCATAAAATAAATAATATATGACAAAAATACAACTAAGTATATAATCCTAAATCCTATCAAGCTATGGCAAAGTATGTCACACTAAAACCTATATGTTTTTGACTGTCTAGATTAATCCCATGTGTTCACATTTTCATGTATGCACATAAGAGAAGCACATGTCAATTTATTTTGTGTCAATCATCTTCTTGTGAAAAGGCCTTATCCTTTTCACAACCACTACATCTATCACTTTGTTAATTTAGTGTGATGTTTAGATTGATCATACATCTCAAGCTTATCTTGCCATAAAAAAATATGGTTTAACCACTCAAACCACCATCCTGATAGGGTGATCCCAATTTGTATACACCAATATGGAGAGGGGTGATGAATCCCCATGTTAATTATTCTTTAGAGAACTTGTGAGAGGTAATGACACCCCCTTCACAAGCCAAAATGCATGAAAATAAAATATAAGTAGAAATACTTAGGGCTGATTTTAGATCACCCAATACTATGAGAGTTTGGGGAGAGCTTAGGAAATTTTATTTCTACAGCTTGGACTAGTCACTAAATTCAGTGTAAAGGTGCTTTTTATCACTCAAGTTCCTTATAGGGGATGGGGGAGAGCGTACATGTGTTATCCTTTTTATAAAACAAACAATCATTAAATAATCATGGCATAAAAATGAAAGTGTTTAAACACATGTAAATTACATGTAGTTAAGCTCATTTTAAGGCACAAAAAATTAAATGTGATGTGATGTTTGGCCCCTTTGGCATTTATGAAAACTTTCTAAAACATTGAAAAACATCCAAGGCATAAAAAATGAATTAAGTTCTTTTTAAATACCCAAAAGATGATGTGAGCAAGATTGACAACATGTTGAAATTTGAGTAGGTTCATTATTATGCACCGATTGAAATTTTTTTATTAGGTTCATGGCCCCTTATCATATTGACAAATTTGAAAGAACTTGCACAAACATAAACTAAGGAAAAACACAACCATGTTCATTTTAAGCATTTAAGTCCAAATGTGTAAGATTAGCCTAATTCATTTTAAACACCAATTTAAAATGTTAGAAACCATTCAAGCATGTAAATGTGTTAAATTTATATATTATCCCTAAAAAAACAAGAGAGTATCCCCATACTTCGAATCACTTTTTATTTTTAGCAAATTATGTTTGATTTTAAGCTCCTTAGTTTTGAATTAATTTCACATAGTGACTGTGGATGATCACAAATAACCATTAATGGTTTCAAGGAAATCATGATGGTCAGTTAATATATAACTATTTATAGTCAAATAAAATCATCATCATTCCATAAATACCATCGATGATGACCTATGAACCTAAAGGCAAAACTCTAAAGGATGCAACATGTTAGTTTAGTCATAGTTAGTTTAAAGATCAATAAAACCTACAAGGTAAACTTGAGTATAGTTATTTAAAATCCTTTGAAACCAATAAATCAAGGATATAATTAGAAAAAAATTAAAATAAATGATTTAATAACATTTTCCCCCTACAACTTGACCTTTGGTGGTATCATAAAATCGGTGGTGCTTGGGCAGAACTGTGGGTGGTTTAGGCAAACCATTGTTAGTTATGCCTGATCATTTCCAGTCTATATGTAGATTCAAGAAATAAAAATAAAACCAAATACAACTAAAATAAGGTCATAAATTTATATTTAATAAGATTCAAGCATCCATTTCTTAGTTTAAGACCTCATAATGATCTCCTTATTATGTGGGGTGCTCATGGTTCCACTGGGCATGTCATTTTTTATCAAGGAATTTGACTCAATAGAAGAGTTTATAGTGTTAGTTCCAAAAATAATTAAATCAACACACTAAACAAGTTAACATCTCTAGTCCTAGATCATAAGTGGATATCAGTGAACAAACAAATTGAAAACACAACTAAAATGTAAATAAATGATGCCTTTCCTTACCTTCCTTGATTGCTCTAAGAGATATCTTCATTGGTTTTCTTGGATTGTACTCAAAAGATCTTCATCAATAGGACTTTGATATATACATATCCTCTTGAAACCATGGTTTTCTTGATGGACTTGGATTTATGTTAATTAAAAATGGCTCAATTTTGGCATTATAACACCATGTATTTGCTTGATGAATCAAATCTTGCATTATAACTCTACTATGTTCTAAGCTCTCCAAATGAAGAGATATAGGTTTGCTTTTAGAGGTTTTGAAATGACTTGGAATGGGTTAAATACTAACCTTATTTGTCTTAGTTCACCCCATTAGGGTTATAAGGTGTCCAAAATCTCATTAATAGCATGGAATAGGTGTGCTTTGAGATATTTTTCATTTGGACAACTCATCAAAGGTAATGATTAGCTTTTTAAGATATTTATGGATATTTGATTTTTATTTATTGATAATTTATTTAATTGCTCATGAATGAATTCAATTATGATTTTTTTAAATTAATATTTTTTAGGATTTTGCACATTTGTTTGATTTTTATTTAGTTCAATGTATACACTTATTCAATTTAATTGATTTATGGGCTAAGTTGATTTTATTTGCATGGTTATGAAGCAAAATTTGATAATCTTATAAATTATTAGGATATATGTTAAATGGTTGGTAAGAATCATTTCAAAGTTGGGTATGAAGTCATTAGTGGCCAATTTTATATGTCTAAAAGGAAAAAAATATACTAAGGTGGTGGAATATTATTTAAATTACTTAGTTAAATTATTGGCATTGACTTTGTCTTAATATGGTTTTTTTAAAATTTTAAATATTTTATTTAAATCAACTTGCATCAATTTCTTGCTACAATCATTATTTAATTTCATTAATATGGTGTTTGGAAAAAACCTTAGAGGTTATGTTGCTAACCCATTCAGTTTTGTGTTAAGTATATTGGTTAGCTAATAATATGTGTTTCTATTAGTTCATGACTAGGTTATTGGTCAAGTCTTCTAGATAGGTCATTTAATGACTATTATGGTGAAGTTGGTGGTGGATTTAAATTGGGATATGAAGGAGGATTTATCTATACTCCCATTCAATGTAGACATTGAATGGGTATAAGAAAGTGGATGTAAATAATCAGGAGTTGGGGAGATGGATGGAGGAAGCTATGGGGATTAGGAAGATGGAATAAAAGATGAGAGAATAATGGAATACAGGTTGGTTCTTATGGAGGGCGTGATGGACTTCATAGACACACCTAGTTTTCTTGGAAATATTTCAGGTTTTTGTTTTCTATCTTGGATTTTGGAGTTTTCTCTATAACATTGAGTAAGTTATAATTTTTTTTTTACTTTATTTCTATGTAAAATTTGGAGATAAAGATAAGAGGTTGCTTATGCATCCAAAATTCTTTAGACTTCTAGATGCATACACAGACCCTATATATATATCACTTGCATATAAACTTGCAAATGGATATATATAGGAATATATGGTTGTTATGGTTCAAAATCTATTATTTTATATTATGTATTGAATGATGTGTCTCTACATACATGGAAATGTTTTTGTGGTTTAATAGCCCATAAGGGGCACCTATCTGTGATGGTTTCTTTGAATTTCCATGAACTCATGAGTTTATACAAGTTTTAAAAGTTCCTTGGCATATCTTTGCATGGATTTTGTTGCTATATCCAATTGAGTATGTGTATATATCCTTATGTGAATTAATAAATGTAACTATGTTAGATTGTTTGGATTTTATTGTCTATAGGCAAGGATTTGTAGGATGTTTGGGTTTTCAAGAATAGTAACTATTTTTTCCCTTATACTATAAGATGTAGGTTTTGTCTTGGATGACATTATTCTGGGTGTCAAAATTTTGGTATATGAATCTAAGGGTAACTATGTTACAATTGAATATGGTATATGTGTGGGTGTTTCATTCTTAGCATTTTCTTAAAACTATATTCAGTATATTTGAATCATTGAAAAAATTAGGGTTATTTTTGTATAGTCTTATTTTGGTATATTTTACATGTGATTGATTCTCACAGTTGAATTATCATTTTGTATCAAGTCTTTAAATGCACACACACACACACACACACACACACATACATACATACATATATATATATATATATATATATAT